>CAVNZG010000828.1:865377-1078003 GCA_963693315.1 Diogma glabrata
CATCTGAGCACTGCTGATGACGATATTTGTAAAAAACAACGAGGTCAGCAACAGTGCGACGATGTTGTAGGGAATCAAGTTTTGATGTCAAAGTTCGATCACCTACAATTCGTATAGCTCGCTTTTGAACAGAGTCCAAGAGGGCCAAGATGGAAACAGAGGCAGCACCCCAAACTTGACAGCAGTACTCCATACAGGGACGAATATAGGACTTATAAACATGGAGCAATTGGTATGGAGTGAAAAATATATATATTTATATATATGTATATATATATATATATATATATATATATATATATATATATATATATATATATATATACATATATATATATATATATATATATATATATATATATATATATATATATATATATATATATATATATATATATATATATATATATATATATATATATATATATATATATATATATATATATATATACATATATATATATATATATATATATATATATATATATATATATATATATATATATATATATATATATATATATATATATATATTATATATATATATATATTATATATATATATATATATATATATATATATATATATATATATATATATATATATATATATATATATATATATATATATATATATATATATATATATATATATATATATATATATATATATATATATATATATATATATATATATATATATATATATATATATATATATATATGAGGACTAGTCAATGACATATTATTTATGTAATGACATATTATTATTTATTCGCTCGTCAAAATGCACTCACATCACAAAATAACAAAAAATTGAGGGGCACCCTGTGAAGACCCCTGGTCGAAAAAAAAAATTCTAAGAGAACTTGTATTTTTTATTTATGAAAGACTATCCATAAACCATCCATTTTAATTTTGATAAAAGGGGTCAAGTCAAAATTTCCCAAAAATTTGCTGAACTTGCGTGAAATTGCTCATATATATATTTTCGTCTCCCTGAATTAAACCAAACTTTTCTTATGGATTTGGACCTCCTGAACACGTATATTCATTTTTTTTGGCTAGCTCTTGTTTTTGAGATATTCACGAAAGACCATTTTTTTGGTGATCAAAAATGTTGTTTCGGTTTTTGGGTCTCATATTTTACAAAACAAACAAATAAAATAAATTGATAAAACATATGCATAGTAAATATGCCAACAAACATTTTGAGCTATATTGTGTAAAAATCCATTAAGGATTCTGGAAGTTACAGTCGAAAACAGTTGAAAAAATACGAAAAATTCACTTTTTTTTCAAATTTTTCCATTTTCAACACCATAAATTTCCAACAAATAAAGACACTAATTTTTTTTGATTTCTTGGAGCCTATAGTAACTTCAATTTTCTTTCTTTTAAGCTAAAAGATACGAATATTGGTGCAGTTTGCACCAAGTTATTCAAGTTTTCCCAAAGAAAAACAAAACTCAAAATTTGGAATAAAAATTTAACTTTAAGAATAATTTAAATTCTGCAACATAATTGATTTATATATAAGTTGTTTTCGTAGTAAATCTAGCTCCTCCCACCTCGGACTTATTTTAGGAGTTGGAAAATATCAGTTAGTTGATTATGAAATGTCTTTTTTTGATAAAAGTTGTATTTTGTTTGTATATGATTTTTCTCGAAATTGAGATTTGTTTTGTGGAGGTTTTTGACATGATCTAGCTTTTCCCCCTCGGACTTATTTTAGGAGTTGAAAAATATCAGTTAGTTGATTATGAAATGTCTTTTTTTGACAAAAGTTGTATTTTATTTGTATATGATTTTTCTCGAAATTGAGATTTTTTTGTGAAGTTTTTTGGCATGATCTAGCTCCTCTCACCTCTGATTTATTTTAGGAGTCGGAAAATATCAGTTTGTTGATTATGAAATGTCCTTTTTTGACAAAAGTCGTATTTTATTTGTATATGATTTTTCTCGAAATTAAGGTTTTTTTTGTGAAGTTTTTGGACATGATCTAGCTCCTTCCACCTCTGATTTATTTAAGGAGTTGGAAGATATCAGTTAGTAATGAAGATAGGCAGTTCTTATAAATGGGGTTTCTGCAGTATGTATTATGTAACTTCCACAAATAAAACAAAATGAATTTGTGCTATTTTTACACTTGAAACTTCTTGACGACGCCATTTAAATAAACTTGATTTTACACTTTACTAACAATTTATTTTGCTTTAAAAGGCAGCTTTCACTATTGATTTATTCATTTTTAAAAACAATACACTATTTAAAATTTATATTTGTAATATTTTTTCTTTTTTAATTATTATTTTCACTTGAATGTTTGTAATTAAATTTATCCTCAGAGAGTTATATTTGGAACTAATCATACGACAATTATCTACTTAAAAGGAAACCTCTTTTAACTAATTAAACAAAAGTTGGGAAAACCGAAAAACTATTAAAAAGGAGAAGTAATTGCTTTCTTAAATTAAACTTAAAATGATCATAAACGTAAGGAGTAACACAAGGTGGGCGGTGATAGAAAAAAATTTACATTTAAAAAAAAAAAAAAAAAAAGAGAAAAAAGAAAAGAAACAAACCTTACATGTATTAGTAGACATAAATAGGGGCTTAACTTTATGGTGCTTGAACTAACTTAAATAGTTCTGATGTTTTGCCTCTCCTCACAATTCATTATCTTTTGTTTATATTTTTCTATATACGTCTCATATCGATCCAATTCCCGACTTCGAAAACAAAAATGGAAATTATACTTTACTATTTTAAAATAATTCTTTACTGATGTTTGAGAACGACTGAACTTATAAAATTATTATTTATGGCACAATAAATTAAGTAAAAAATTATTTTTTCCAAATTTTGAGTTTTGAATTTCTTTGGGAAAACTTGAATAACTTGGTGAAAACTGCACCAATATTCGTGTCTTATAGCTTAAAAGAAAGAAAATGAAAGCTACTATAGGCTCCAAGAAATTAAAAAATTAGTGTCTTTGTTTGTTCAAAATTTATGGCGTTGAAAATGGAAAAATTAAAAAAAAACGTGAATTTTTCGTATTTTTTCAACTGTTTTCGTCTGTAACTTCCAGATCCTTAATAGATTTTTACAAAATATAGCTCTAAATGTTTGTTGTCATATTTACTATGCACTTGTTTCATTGATTTATTTAATTTGTTTGTTTTGTAAAATATGAGACACAAAAACCGAAACAACATTTTTGACCACCAAAAAAATTGGTTTTTCGTGAATATCTCAAAAACAAGAGCCAACCAAAAAAAATGAATATGATATTCGTGTTCAGGAGGTCCAAATCTATAAGAAAAGTTAGTTTTTATTTCGGGAGATTTTTCTTGTAAACTAGTGTAATTAACACATTAGTTATATCAATTTCTTGTGGCATTTGAGATCCATATAAGTTTGTCGTGATTTCCCTCGCGATCATTCACTCCTCGAAGTATAGACGTGCATTTTTAATTATTCCAGAATCTGAACCAAAATAGACAATAAGCCCAAATTAAACAATCCTATTGAAGTGGATACAACGTATAATCCAAAAAACGGTTTCCAAATTCCATGATCCTTTTTTGAAACATTCATATTTTCACCACTTGGTTTTAAACAACTAAAAGACTAAGCAAAAAGTCTTATCACTTTAGTAAAATATGCCAAAATGTTATGAAAAAAATATAAGAAAAAAATAAAAATAAAAATTGTGAAAACAAATCTAAGAAAAATATAAGAAAAAAATTAAAATAAAAGTTGTGAAAACAAATCTTAAGAAACTTGCAAGCATACAAAAATTGGGATTGACCATAATCCAGATCCCGGATTAATTCTCAATCATGCGACACACTTTTTACTCAATATTTACAACTCAAACTCATTTGAAATAGTTTATATTAAATTGCGAAAAGTAGTTTAGTAATTTTGCTGTATACCCTTTTAAACACACCTGGTTCTGTGAAGTTTTAATAGTTTATCACCCTATATCTTAAAATAGAGTTAAATCACAAGCCTGCAATTTTTTGTTTTAATATCTTTATATTTCATAGAAAGTACAAAATTTCGACCTCGTTTCTAACCCTTGTAGAGCTCATGTCTTTTCACCAAATATTGTTAAAAACAATCATCGTTTAACACAGCCCATATTTTGTAATAGTGCTTGAACGCCTAATGATATGAATCAACCCATAACTAAATAGAAAAAAATAAAAACTAACTTTGGCTACCAGCATAAAACACTATACAAAAACACAGTTTGAGTATCTCTCGTATATAAAAGTCAAGTGAAATCAATAATATTAAAGATGTTTTTATATACAGGATAAAGAAGATAGAAATTAATAATCATATCTTTGAAGATGATATTAAAAAGTAGGTCAAAGAGATTGTAGAAAACTGGTTATCTATGATTTAATGGTACTTCATAATTACAATGTTTACATTCAATAAAATATATACAAATTTTCAAGATGATTACATTTTATTTTAACTCAGTCTACTTTTTAAAGCAATTGAAGTTGTTTTGATGTTACAACGCTTGCTAGTAAGTTATTTCCTAAGGAGAGCGTTTTAAGTATTTAAAGCTTGCCGTTTCATCATACTTTTATTAACTTTGTCAAAGGTTAATATGTTCAAGACCAGCTTTCATAAAAAACAATTGTTTTAGTTCAAAATTGTTAAACATTTTACAATATTTATCAATATTTGTGTACAATACAGTAAAATTCGTCGATCCTATAATCCGTATGTTTTGGGAATTTTTTGACTTTTTTCACTTATCATAAAAGCATTTCTTATTATCTGCGTAAAAAATAAAACATAATAAATAATAAATAAAAAATATAAATTAGCATGGATTCATTAGATCAGGAAAAATAGGGCATACCTTAATTGGAAAATCATATATGATTCTGGTTCCGCCCTGATCCGGGATTAACTACTATGGATGACATAGGTCGTCACAGTCCGGGTCGGATCGGGATAAAAAATTTTGTTTCTAAAAATAATTATACTCAATAGTAAGAGCCTAAAGGACGATGTGCTCGATAACTCTCCCGGAAGTGTGTCAAAAAAATCGGTAGCTGTGTCAAAACAAGGAAATTAGCATATTTTTGATATTTTTTGCTTAAATATCGTTCATTTTAAGTGATTACGAATAGGAACATTAAATTTGGGGAAATCTTGATGATAGGGATTGGTATATGAGACCGAAAACTAGATTATTGCATTATAAGTTTGTCAAAAAAATGTGGTCAAGTGCGTCACATTCTTTTGATTTTAATTTTTCTTTACCCAATTTTTTGGCAAAAATGAATTAATTATTTGTATGACATGAAATGTTATCGAACATGAAATTGGACTTGGTAATTTTTGATTTTGTTATAATTTTTGAAATATTTTTGGAATTTTGAAAATTTTTTGTATATTTGATTTTGTAAGAATTTTCGGAATATATTTACACTAAGTTTACACCATGGTAGTATAATAGAATAACAGCAAATAGCTATTAAACTATTATTGTGTAAACGGATAGAATAATACCTTTTTACTTTGACAGATAGTTATTTGATATTTTGCTTTTGATCGATAGTAATCAAAAAAATTGTAACGGTCAAAACGTTAAATGTAAAAGACAATTTCATGCGATTGTAAAAATGTGCAACATCAAAATCTTTCAAAATTTAATTTTAATTTTAAATTAATATTAGTTTATAATTTTTTGTTGAAATACTTTTCGATTGATAAGATTTTATATTCAAATTTGAAATACGTTAGCCGTATTCTATCTGTCAATATTATTCTGAGCGTTTATACCATAATACTATTTTGTGGTATAAACGCCCAATGTATCGATAGCTTAATAGCAAAAAAACTATTATTCTATTAAACTATCGGTGGTATAAACTTGGTATTAGTTTTGAAAAAGTGTAAATTTTTGATTTTATTATAATTTTTGGAATATTTTTGGAATTTTGAAGAAAGTTTGTATTTTTGATTTTATTATAACTTTTGCGATATTTTTAGAATTTTGGAAAAAGTTTTTTGAATTTTTGATTTGGAAAAAGTTTCAATTTTTGATTTTGTAATATTTTTTGAATTTTGAAAAAAATTTGTATTTCTGAATTTTTGAAATATTTTTGGAATTTTAAAAAAGTTTGTATATTTGATTTTGTTATAATTTTTGCAATATTTTTAGAATTTCGGAAAAAGTTTGAATTTTTGAATTTGTGAATTGAAAAATTTTGCAATAATTTTAGAATTTTGAAAAAAGTTTCAATCAAAAATCACTCAATCAATCAAACAAAATCAATCAATCAATCAATCAAAAAAAAAGTTTAAAATTTTGATTTTATTCTAATGTTTAGAATATTTTTGGAATTTTGAAAGAAATGTGAATTTTTGATTTTGTAATAATTTCTTGAAACGCTAAAGAGAGAGGTTTTTGAGTAGTTTGCTGGGTGTGTATCATCTTTTCACTAAGTTATATTAATTTATGATCTGTTATACTTTTCCGGCAACGTATTAATATTTCGTGTTAGTTTTGTAATAAATTTCTAAACAGAGATAAAAAATAATTGTACTTTAACAAAGAGATTTATGTTTGATATACATCGCTGCCCAAAACTAAAAACAATGTCATCATAAAAGTTTTTCGCCAAAAACTATATCAAAATCCTTAACCCAGACCGAAGTTTTGAAATCTCAGAGCTGTGAGATTTCAGCCTCTTCATATTTTTCCTATTAAAATAATAATGCCTAAAATCTATCTATAAATACGCAAGCATAATTTTTGCGGTACAATTTTAAAATATTTGCTCCATCAAAAGTGTGGTAATATGTATATCGTAGGATAGGTCTTGAGTAGTAGATGTGCCGAAAAATACTTTTTTTTGAATTTTGACGATTTTTTCAGAGAAAATGGCAAAAATGTGATAATTGTGTTTTTTGAGTTTTTTGTTCGGTTATTTTTTTTTTTAAGGTATTTGGTTCACAATTCAAAATCAATCTATATTAATTAATTAAACTCTGAAATAATGTGTTGTAGCTATTTGGTTAGGAGGTCTATTTACAATTTCTATTTACAATGGCCGAATTTCGGCCACTGGGCGATTCCTAGTTGAAATAACAATGCCTAAAATTATTATTATTATTTGGAAAAACTACTTGGGTAAAATAATTTTCTAAAAAAATATTTTACTATTTTGTGCAAATAATACAGAATCTAGCTCATACATAAAATCTTGTATGCAATTCGGGCATAAAATATCTTTTTTCTTTCGAGTGATTGTTGAACAATTTCACTCTCAAGCGGAAAAGACCTACTTTTCGCCCTTAATACATAAATAGCTATTTTATACTTCTTATATATAATGAACTATTTTACGCTGCCTTAGATTTGCGTAAAAGATAACTCTTGCAGCCTTATTACTTTATTCCCTCTCATTATTACTTAACGTCCTCTTATTATTACTTTACGCGCCCTTAAGGTTACTATACACTCTTTTGTGTTACTTTACGCCCTCTTGTAGGAAGTATACAAAAGGTTGTATGTACTACAGGTATTAAGTTAATTTCAGTCCTAGCGAGTTGTTGCCCTCAACCAAAGTCTCGGGCTACAAATTTTCTGTCGGGCTGAAATATATAACTTTACACCCTTAGTACATAAATAACTATTAAAGGTCACAAAAATGTGTACCACATTACTATATTGACTTTTCAAAAACAATACAAACAAAGTAATATTATTTTATTTACATTATATTTGACTTTTTTGTAACCGCAGGAAACGGTTGAAGATACAGGATCAGAAGGTGCAAATGGTGATCATGAAAAAAGTTCGAAACGTCGAATGCGTTATAATCAAAAACGTAGAACTGTTGTTAATCCAGATGAAAATTTTTATTTTCATTGGCTAATGGTGCTCACAATATGTGTCTTATATAATTTATGGACATTAATTGTTAGACAAAGTTTTCCTGAATTACAAGAAGCTGTTTCAACATTTTGGTTTACATGTGATTGTCTTACTGATTTAGTTTTCTTATGTGATATTGGTGTACAGTTAAGAACAGGTTATTTAGAACAGGGATTAATGGTAATTTAAACAAATTTGTGTATTGCTTAGTTTCACTAAATTTTGTTTTACTTTTCAGGTTTATAACGGAAAAAAATTAGCATGTCACTACATGCGATCTAGAGAATTTACATTAGATTTAGCAGCATTAATTCCATTAGATATATTACAATTTCGTTTAGGAACTCAACCACTTTTACGATGTCCTCGATTTTTTAAAGTAAGTCCATGCGTATACCGCATCACCTTATTGTTAACTTTAAATTTAAAATTATTATTTTGCAGGTATATAGATCTATTAAATTTTATTATATTGTTGAAAGTCGAACGGTTTGGCCAAATTTATGGCGCGTAGTTAACTTAATTCATATACTTTTAATATTAGCACATTGGTTTGGATGTTTTTATTTCTTATTATCTGAAGTGGAAGGGTTTCAGGTACGATTCACAAAACAATCAAGCCTTAAAGTTTTATAATATTTATTAATAATTCAACAGGGTGATTGGGTTTATCCTTATCGACCAGGTGATTACGCCACTTTAACTAGAAAATATTTAGGTAGTTTATATTGGTCAACGCTTACGCTGACCACAATAGGAGATCTTCCAACACCTGAAACAAATGCAGAGTAAGATTTTTATCATTTTTATCAAACAATTAATTTAATTTAAGTTCGTTAAAATCATAAATAAATCGAAAAAATATTTTAACAACTATTTAATTTTATTATAAGACCATCAGCATCGGCGGACGGCCCAAGATCGTTACCCAGACGCGGTTTAAAATCGCGTCTTCTACAATTTGCTTCAAATTACGGGTAAATTAATTTGAATTATATTTAAATTGAAAATGATGGTTTAATCCTAAATAAAGTTAAATTAATTACTATATTTTCTGGTTTTTTATACAACTGCTTTAACTTCGTTATTTAAACCATCATCCAAAAATTCGAAAATTATTTTTTAATCATTTATTTTCGTACAAGAAACTTTCATATAAGAAGTAGTTTCTTACTTGGTTCAAACGATTGGAGGCTGTCCGTCGGTATATAATAATAAATTAGGCGAAATTAAACTAAATTCAATATATTAATAAGAAAAAGTATAATCAAAGCTTTTGAATTTCATAAACTTCGATTTATCTATAATCTATATATTACAGACAGCCTTCATTGAAACCATGATTTTTTATGTTTTATTTGTATTGTACGATAATAGATTGAATTGAACAATAATATTCAAAAGCTTTGATTATAGTTTAACATAATATTATGCTAGACTAGATCACTTAGAATGTTTGGTCAGTTGTTAGTGATAAAATATGATTTGCTGCTATGAGTAACTTGAATTTAATATTTCAAATGGTGAAAGGGTTGAAAGGGTTGAAAGGGTGTACAGTTTTGGGTTTGGGATTAGCCAGTTATTAACTTTCGTTGTTCTTGAAATATCATATTTAAAAAATTAATCTTTTATTTATTAAAAATTAAAAGGTATTATTAAAGGTAAGGTCTCCAAGTTGTTATTTAAATAAAATCAATAATTTATATTAATATATTACTGTAATTGAAATCAACAAAACAAACATTTTTTGAAGTGAAAACTTCTTCAGGCGCGTTGTGCAATTTTGTATGGGGAAAAATTTGTCTAAAGATACACAAATATGAGTTACAGAATACCATTTTTATACAAAGTTGTTAAGCATTTTGGTGAAATTGACAATATTGTCGATTGACAAATATGTGTTCAGGAATAGGGCCACAGAGGTTCGAGAGTAGATCAACTGTTTATTAACTTCCCGATTTTTATAATATCTTTACATTTCAAGACCTCCTGAAGCTGTTTAGGCTATTTTTAGCTGGCAGTATGTAGGTGTGTGGGGGTATGTGCGTGTGTATCGTCGTATGTGGGCAAACATTGGTTCAACGCTTTCTCAACAACGGATGATCCGATTTCAACTTCAATGGTCACAATCGATATATCTTGGCGTAACTTACAGCCCAGTCCTTTTCTAATGAAATCGGTTCATTTATTTTTTAGTATGGTTTCCAAAAAACTGAAAATCATCTCTTGCAAATATTACGATAATAAATAATCAATAAATAATCAAGACAAATGCTATCAAGACAAATACTGACCTTTTATCTTACCATAAGGTTAGGTTGTTGTGTTAAAGATCAGTTTTGATATTGATCATTTTAATAATATCTTCACCTTTCAATATCTAGACAACTTATTTTAGTTTGCAGTTTGAGTGTTAGTATGTTATTAAATTTAAATATTCTTTCAAATTCTATTTAGATTATTACAATTGATGTGTCGTATAATAAATAAATCTTAATTTTGCGTTTTATGGCTTTAAAAACCCTAATTGAGGCTTGAGCTAATATTCATTTTTTGTTGACTTTTTTTCAAATTTGTGTTAATATTTGTTTTGTCATGTTTCGTTTTTTATTTGTATTTATGTTCTATAAAACATATTTTTGAACAATGCAGTTAAATTATAGTGTATAATTTTTTATGTCTGGTATTTTAGTATACCTTATATCCAGTAACTGGTTACTTTTTAATCTTACGAGAAGTTCTTGGCGTGGCACCTATAGTCACTCATCCCACTAGTTTAATTTGGTTTTTATTTAAATATCGTTTAAACGGTAGTTTGATTTGATCAATGTGTTTTTTGTTGAACATAATTTCTATGAAATCAAAAATGAAAGTATAACCTGAAACAATTACATTTGCATATTAAAATTATATGTATTGGAATTTAACACATCATGATGTTACAAATTTTATCATCTACACCAAAATTAATTGAAGACTAAATACTTGTAACTTGATACTTGATAACATCGATTATATCGATTTAAAGCTCAAAATTACGAGAAGGAAATCGCACAAATTCTAACAAAGAAGCATAGCTTATGTATGATTAAACATGAATGGCAATCATGATGAATAAACTAGTTAAAAATGGTAGCACTTAGCCGATAGTGATTTGCAAACGGCAACAATGCGCATTAATACCAATGAATTTACTTAGCTTTCAGCAGGAAGATTTGTAAAATTTAAAATTGTTGATCTATGGGTGTGATAACCCCGCATACTTTAGTCCCTGCTATTGGCATATGAGTTATCTTCAGACATCGTATACCACTGGAAATAGCAGTGAAATCTCATTAGTCAAAGTGATATCTTAGGGATGCTGGCGGATGAAGTTTTTTCAATCAACGATAACATCCCCTAGTCTTAGTTATGGAATATTCTTTGATGATACGCTATTTTTTTTAAAATAAAATGTGTTTGGTAGAAGAAATTACAATGTGTGTCACAACAATACTTAAAAAACTTAAAAAAACAAGGTCCCACAACAACATGCTTTCTAAGGTGTTGATAAACGCAAATTTTTATATGTGTTTTGATTATTTTAAATATAAAAATGTATATAATGGGTGCTTGGAATGCCGATAGATGTGAACCCCAGAATAGTTTTAATGATTTTAATTAAAAAATTCTGAAATTTTAATTGGCAATGCTGCAATAATTGGAAGATACAAAAAAACACTGCAATTTCACAGTTTTAAGTTTTCACTTCTGTCGGCAGTCCTCAAGACTGCCTTCTTTTTTTCCATAGTTTTGTAATCCGAAGATGAATGTTTACATTCGAAACGCATTATTAAAAAAAATATACACAAAAAAATTGTTTTGTCGATTTCAATTACAATGGTAGTGTTCAGTCGTGCAATATCATAATAAATATCACGATATTTTACGTCAAATTTTTTTCTTCTAACTTCACTTCATTGAATATTAAGTCAAACCGGACCGAACAGTCAAAAGATAAAAAGATGGATTTATACGTCAACCTTTATGGGTCACTTTTATTTCAACTAATTTTAACACAAAAGATAAATTTAGCCCGAAAACTACAAATCAATTTTATCAAGAATAGTTATCACAAGAATGTTAGCATAAACGAAACAAAACCAAAAGCGTTAATAACCAAAATAAAATATTTTTATTGTCACCTAAATTCAAAACATTTTAACATTTAAAACCAGCAAAAAATCTGATTTTTTTCGTGATAAATGGCTGCGTATAGTACTTCGAAAAATCATGATTTTTTTTAACGCGTTATCTCGACCGAACACTAGGAATAATTTATTGATATAAATTATTAATTTTATTAAAATATAAATTTACTCTTTTGAAAATCGATTAAAATATGTTTTTGAGTATGTGAGTAGTCAGCACTATCCTATACAAAAATAGACATATGCCGTTTTTGATCATCTTTTACTCACAAAACTATAGCAATTATGATAAATAAAACAATCATCAATCAATGAAACTCCCATGTGTCTCATTTAGTTTTGTAGCACAATATAACATTTGATGTTTGTTTTTTTCGAAATTATTAATCGTTGAATGTTTTGATTTTTTTGAAACTTAAAAGTTTTTCTGATTTTGGGAAGTTGAGTTTTTAACAGCATCCACTTTTGAAAGCTTGGACATTGATATTATGCAAATTATGTTTATGTTTATGTTTATGCGTGCTTCAGTTTTTGTGGTTTCAAAATTGTTGTTAGTGAGGTAGGTTGATAAAACTCAGGTTGTTTTGAAGTAGCTAAAATTTCAAATAGTACTAGATAAAATATTTGGGGCCATTTGCCATCACTAAGCGCTCTGTCACAAAATGGCGCCCAATGTGAGGCTCCAGTTTGAGCTGGATTTTGTTTTAATTTTCTTTTTAAATAGTTTTCCGATTTATCGTTAGGTTTTATTGCGAGGAAAATTTCAGAAATTGCGGAGCAGCAAAGAATGAAGCTAGTTGATCCTTGATAGTTTCTGCGAGTATCATCTCGATCGATGCTATTTCGACAACCATACCGGGCCTAACCGTAATCTGACTTGATAGCTAGGTAGTATTGTTATCATGCTTGTCAGTCATAATAAAAGTAGGCGTTGCCTCCAAAGTGAATCCTGGAATAACCTTGTTTTTTCATACAATGTTTTTGGGTTTTCACAACGGGCTGGAGGGTTAACATATAGCTGAAAGAATTTCATGAGCCATAGCAAAATTTTATTACCACTTAGTAATCAACAGGTTGCGATAAAAATGTCATCATTTCACGCATGTTTCACTGTCGATAATCCTATGCCGCGTAATTTAAATTTATTTTTCTTCAAGATTTTTTATTGAATTTCCCTAAATTTTAAAATAAACTGTGTGTATCAATATATTTAAATTTTAGGTACATTTTCACAATTGTTAGTTATCTAATTGGTGTTTTTATATTTGCCACTATTGTGGGACAAGTTGGAAATGTAATAACAAATCGTAATGCAAATCGTTTAGAATTCGAAAGATTACTCGATGGTGCCAAAACTTATATGAGACATCATAAAGTTCCAGGTGGTATGAAAAGACGTGTTTTACGATGGTACGACTATAGTTGGTCAAGAGGACGGATACAAGGTGGAGGAGATATTAATACAGCATTAGGATTATTACCAGATAAATTAAAGACTGAACTAGCTTTACATGTTAATTTGAGTGTTCTTAAAAAAGTAAGTTACAGCTGAGTATAACAACAATTAAACATTAATTTATTCCATTCTATTTTCATTAGGTAACAATTTTTCAAGAATGTCAACCAGAATTTTTACACGATCTTGTTTTAAAAATGAAAGCATATATTTTTACACCGGGTGATTCGATATGTCGAAAAGGTGAAGTTGCAAGAGAAATGTTCATAATTGCAGATGGAATTTTAGAAGTTTTAAGTGAAACAGGAAAAGTGTTAACGATAATGAAAGCTGGTGATTTTTTTGGCGAAATTGGCATTTTAAATTTAGATGGTTTGAATAAGTAAAATAAACCTAGCCCTTATCTGTTGCATCATATTTATAAAATAACGAAATTATATTTATATTACAGACGCACAGCTGATGTTAGATCAGTAGGATATTCTGAATTATTTTCGTTATCACGTGAAGATGTGCTAGCGGCAATGAAAGATTATCCAGAAGCACAGGAAATATTACAAACATTAGGTCGTAAGAGATTGATGGAGGTTAGATGTGTAAATAAACGGCATGCCAAAATACAAAGTGATAAAGAACACGCTCTACTGCAAACTGGTGTTGTAGGGGATAATAGCGATAATAGTGCCTCAAAACGAATTGTAGATAAATTAAAAAGTGATGTTAAGGGAATTAAAAATGTTTTGAGAAAATCTAGGTAACTTATTTTTGTGGTTGTGATTCAATTTCTAACTGTTTTCTAACTATTTTCTAACGGTAGTACTGTTCTTAAATTTTTTTATTTTAGAACGAGTCGTCGTAGCAATGAATCAATAGAACTTCAACCTTTACATATTGGTACAACCGCCAGTTCAAGTTCTAGTAAAGCTCCAAAAGGAGTTTTAAGGAGAATGCCGAGGGTAAGATCGGATGAATTAAATGGAGATGGGGATGAAATTATAAATCATCATCATCATCAAGTTCATCATTATCATCATGATAGTGAACAAAAATCTCCAAGTCCGATTGGTGCTGGATTACCGTTGTTATCGAGATTAAGGCTGTTAAAAGAAAAACAAGTCAGAAAATAACTTTTGTTCTCAAGATTTTTTTCTTAAATTCTGTTTTTGTTATTTTTTCGTTTTGTATCTAATCTAAACACTTTATTTTTGTTTTCACTAAAACACGTGCTTTTTGTTATAACCAATAATGTTAAAGTTACAACGATTTATAGCAATTCTAAATGTTAAAAAAGACAAGAGCAATATAAACTGATTGCTGTAAATCAAGTGCACAACATCCAGCCAGATAACAAAATCAGACCAATCAGAACCATACAACACACTAGTCTTCACGCTTTTATTCTGAAAGCGTTTTGTAGTTAGTTTTTTCATAAGAATTATTATTTTATTCAATTTGACATTAACACCATCGGCTTTAGATAAATGCAGTAATTTGCTAGCTTGAATCATGTATCATATAATTTTGATTTGTATCTCATAAAGGATAAAAATTTTACATTTTGGTTATATGTATTAGTAGCATTCTAGAATATTGCTTAAAATTGCATCGCATTGAAACAAATAGGGCAAACTCTAGTTAGGTATTTTATATTGCCCAACTAGAGGTCAAATACGCAAAAACCAAATCAGAGCGAATGTATTCAAATAAGGTTAACCATAAAAGTTTGTTCTAAATCAGGCTCACAGCAGGTTCATATGAGATTGCCGTAATAGAAATTGCCCTTTCGGAAATGATCAGATCCTGATCACGCCCCGACTGTATTTAGACTTTTCCTAACTAATCTATGCTCGGGATCTTTATCAACTATTTATTCCGTAACAATTCTACTATTTATTTTCCCAACTAAACCACACAAATTTTATAGGCGTAGTTGTTTAACCAGTTTACATGTTTGTAACAGTTTAAGACCAACAAATTAATAAAGTTAAAATAAAATTCATAAAATAAAATACAAGCTAATTTTAACGGCATTTTGGCTTATATTTGAGATATAAGTATAATCGAGTACAAACTATACAATTTTAGTATTCTTAATAGTCGTAGTACGCTCCTATATGGAGGATCACTGGTACAAAAAAAACAGTTGGGAAAATAAAATAAACCGATTGAATTTGTTAAAAAATAACATAAAAATTCAAATGCATATTTAACTATAAATTGATATTTTAGCATCAATGATTAAAATGAAAGAAACAATAAATTTTAATTAACTCACTTATCAACTAAAAACTAAAATGTTAGTTAAATTCACATGTCAGATTATAATTTTCATGATAGTTCTGTTTAGCAAGCCTTCATGCACAATTTTTAATTCATATAAATTCATTTTGCTAGAAACCTTTTCATATTGATTTTTTCCAGCCTATTTTTATTAAAAATGACTTAGGAAAGAAAGGTTTGTTTAACAAAAATTTCAATCAAATACTAACCAGAAGTTAAATTTATTTGTTAGTTTTTAGTTCGTTTTAATGAAATAAATATTAAGGTTTGGGATGGCGTTCCACAGTATAGAGTAAAATCACAATACGCGACATATGTACCTCTTATGAATTCATTATTTTAACTGTTTTACATTTTGGCATATGACAATTTTGTATAATAACTGTTGAAAATAATACAATCCCTGTTTTAATTATTATAGAAGACTGATCAGTTTTACATTCCCATATTTGCAAATGTCAACGGTGACGCTGGTATACTTGGTATCTGTTTTACACATACCGATATTTTGAGCACTGTTTGATGAATCCAGCTTCTCCTATTTTCTGATAATTTTCGAAAGAAGCAAAGTAGCATAAAAAAGGTCACAAATATAATATAAAGAAATAGAAAATTACTTTGATGAGATACAAAAAACGCTTTCACACACTTTTTAGAAAAATAGTTTTTCTATAATTTATAAGCACTCTTTTACTATTATTTGCAAAAAATGTAGAAACGTAGAAAAATTGATTATAAAAAATTATTTAATTGTTAGTCACCAACACAGTTATTATATATTAAATGCACAATTTAGGATCGCGAAGAGCGAGCTGTAAAATCTGCACCCCCACTGATATCACCACCGCAAACTCATGTTACATCTGCTATGTCACCACAGGAGTCAATACAAGAAGAAGCAGAGCCCGAAGTTATTGGTGCCGGCTTACCACTGATGCAACGATTAAAGTTACTAAAAGCAAAAGAAGATAAACAAGCGAAAGATAATCAAACGAAAGTAAGTTAGAAGATTTTGGAAACATTATTCGATTAAATACGTTTTCAAAACTAACGAAACAATGCAAAAACTATGATTATGAAATTAAATGAAATAATTTCTGGTTCATAACCCCTATTTCTCTTAATTATCTGTTTAGAATAGAGTAGCTGATTAGAAATATCAATTCTAACATTGAACTCTAGTTTTTACAGTATACACAACACAATTTTATAATTTCTAATAAACACCGTTTAGATATATAGATGAAGTAGTCAAATAAGAGGTTTTTCTTCATGTGCTTAATAGAAGCGCAACTATAGTAAACCGATATTACCATAATTTGATGCTTAAATTGCTAAATTTGTTTATTTTTCCGTACATCTAGATCAACATAAAAATACACTTTATACAATATCACATCCAACTTATTCATATCAAAACTTATCAATTGTAGAAAAGGAGTTATCTAAATAAATGTCTTGTTTCACCCTTGATTCTAAATTAAAAGTCTATCATAACCTCAATGAAGCTGAAAATTCTGAGCCCATAAAATTGTTAAAATTATAAACTTGCCTCGTAGACCTAAACCTGCTAACAAAAATCCTTAAAACTGAAACCACAAACCCAAAATAATTGAAATTCAACGTAAAACTTCAAACCCCAAAGCTTATCTTGTAATCTCACACCAATAAATATAAACTTCAAAACTTTTAATTCAAACTGTTTAGGTCAAATTTAAGACCACAAATCAAGCACCTAAATACTTAAACTTTCAATCTAAAATCATCTGAAACCTCAAAACTCAAACCACAAACATAAAACCCCAAACCACAAATATGGTACCTCAAACATCTAACCTATATCATAAACCCAAAACATCTAAAACTAAAACCTAAAACCTAAGGCCTTGAACCTAAAACCTAAAATCTAAAACCTAAAACCTAAAACCTGAAACCTAATACCTCAAACCTTAAACCTAAATCCTAAATTTTAAAACCTAAGACCTCAAACCTAAAACTTTAAACCAAAAACCTATAACCTAAAGCCTCAAAATTCACATTACAAACCTGAAGCCTTAAATCTGAAAACTCAAACCTCAGACATCAAAACTAAAACCTCAAACGTCAAACCTTGAACTCCAAATTTTAAACCTCAAAACTTAAACCTCGAGCCTCAAGCCTCAAACCTCGAACCTTAACCCTAAAACCTTAAAATTAAAAGCAAAAATCTAAAAGCTAAAATCTAAATGTTAAATCCCAAATCCTAAAACCCTAAACATAAAACTGGAAACTGGAAACCTGGAACCTAAAATCCCAAAATCTAAAACCTTTAACGGAAAACCTAAAACATTTAACCTAAACCTAAATCCAAAGACCTAAAACCTAAACCTAAACCTAAAACCTATAAAGAAAAACCTAAAAAACCTAAAACACAAAACCTAAGGCCTATAACCTATAACCTATAACTTAAAACCTAAAATCTAAAACCTTATACCTTACATCTAAAACCTAAAACCTTAAAAATAAAAAATAAAACTTAAAGTCGAAAACCTAAAACCTACACACTAAAACCAAAATCTCAACACCAAAAACCTAAAACCTATAACTTCAAACCTCCAAGCTCTACCACAAACCTCAAATCTAAAATCTCAAACATCAAACCTTGAACTTAAAATCTTAAACCTAAAACTTAATTCTCAAACCTCAAGCCACAAGCCTCAATCCATAAACCACAAGCCTCACTCCTTAAATCTCAAACCATTAACTTCAAACCTCTAACCTAAGACCTCAAGACATAACCTTAAACTTCAAAACCTTAAACCTCACACCTCAATTTAGGTCCCAAACTTAAAAACCTCAACCTCACACCCTGAATGCGAAACCTCACTCCTCAAAATACAAACCTCAAACCTCAACTTAAAATTCTCAAACTTCAAGCATAAAATGCAAACCCTAAACTTCAAACCATAAAGCTCAACCTGCAATGCTCTAGCTATAAACTGCAAGCCTCAAACCATAGATCTCAAGTCACTATTGCATTTTTTACACTTAAAAGAGTCTAAAATCTTAGATCTCAAAAACCAAGGCTTTTACGGTTAAACTTGAAGACATAATCTTAACTGAAACGTCCCAAACCGCATGGAAAGATCATTTTTTGTAGATATTGTAAATTTATACTTCGTAATTTTTTTTTAAATGTTTGATCTACGGTATGATAACTTCGCATCCTCTTGTCCCTCCTATTGGCATACAATTTAAAGTGAGATATCACATACCACGGGGAATAGCAGTGAGATGTCACTAGTCAAAGTGATATCTTAAGGTGCTGGTAGATGCACTAAAACCTCAAAAGTCAAACCTTGAACTCCAAATCTAAAACCTTAAAACTTAAACCTCGAACCGCAAAACTCGAGCCTTAAACCTCAAACCTAAGACTTCAAACCTCAAACTTTCAAACTAAAAGCTAACATCTAAAATTTAAACCCTAAATCCTAAACCCAAATCTTAAAACCCTAAATCTAAAACCTAAAATCTGAAACATTAAATCTAAAACCTAAAACCAAAAACTAAAATCCTAAAACCTAAAAAGTAAAACATAAAACATAAATCATATAACCTAAAACATATTACCTAAAACTTGAAACATAAACTTGGAACTTAAAACCTAAAACCATAAACCTAAGACCCTAAACATAAAATCTAAAACCTACACCTTAAAACCTAAAACCTCAAACCTCAGATATCAAAACTAAAACCTTAAACATCAAACCTTGAACTTCAAAACTCAAACCTTAAACTTAAAATTTAAACCTCAAACCACAAACCTTAAACGTCGAACCTCAAACCTTAAACCTTAATCCTTAAACCTCAAACCTTTAACTTCAAAACTATAGCCTCACACCTCAAGCCATAACCTTAAACTTCAAAACCTCAAACCTTAGTTTTGTTCTTGCAAATGTTTTACATTATTACAGTGTTGCCAGATCGCGGCATTTTTCCCCGTTTGCGGGATATTTCATATAAAACGGGAAAGAGGGTAAAAACTTGTAAAGTGCGGGATTTTCCACATTTAATAGTAGAAGCGTTTTCAATAAAACTTATTATAAAATGGTTGCACCAACCAATTTTTTACCAGGCTTCAGAAAGATGTCAATCACCCGATAATTTTACTTAAATGCATCTGCCATCTATCGGCTTTAGTATTGTCAAATCCGCGATGGAATTTCAGCCTTCTAATGTTGAAATATTTCTTAGGAAGAAAAGGACGTATCGAAAGCCCCAAAGCTCCATCATGTTATCTGAATTTCAGGAATATTTTGACCCTGCGAAACGAAAAATAAAATCACTTGGAGCTACAAGTTGGCTCTCTATGCATCCATGCATTTTAAACATATTACAAAAATTGGGATGCTTGACATCACTTTTTTATTTCTGAGCAGTTGTTTACGTATTGAAAAAAAACTATGACAATTTTAAAATTTTTGGAAACTTACGAAATCAAGACATAAGTACTTTTTTTTTTAAAAAATGTCCTTCTCAATTTTACTAAATTTAGTGCTCCATTTCATAGCAGTACTTTTTTATTCCACAAGTTGTATGAAGAATCGAAACAACAGTAATTTATAGTGTAAGTGTTTAATGTAATATTTTATTTTTCAAGGAAAAGTTTACGATGTGAGCGAGGCACGAACGTGCTAGCATTACAAATCTTCGAGAGAATGAAATTCATTAAACACGAACCCAATACAACGTTTTATCTTTCCGATAGAGTAACATTTATTAATTTAAATTGAATTATTTTAAAAGTTGTTGATAAAACAAGTAAAACGAATAAAGAAAAATAATGAATTTTATAGTATTTTTTTGAATAACTATTAAATAAATTTGATTCAATTTCGACATTTAATTATTTGGTATTTTGAAAATGAATGACATCAATTTTTATACTAATGAGAAACCATAAAACAATCTTTTGAAAATTTAATTCAATTAAATCATAGTAGCCGTTACGTTTTTTAATATTCGAGAGAGAGAGACATGCGCTCCAGTTTGAATTTACTGTTTTTTATATAATCAGAGCGAAAATGTTTGCTTTTCATTTTTTTATAAAATGCAATCAAATTTTTGTAAAATACAATCAAATTTATTTCAGCGTTCAATACAATCAAATAAATTGTTTTATTGTGTTCCGCCACATTCGCGGTGGCATTCTAAGAAAATTAACAGCTGTTTGTTTTATTCTATTAAGACTAATAACGTACACAAATATAGTCGTAAGAAACAGAAATAAATCTATATTTATAGTTCTCGGAAGGATAAATATTGTTATAATTGTGGTGGTTTTTGAAGTTTTTCCAATAAATAATTGAATTTATATGTATATTTTTGTTGAGGGATTTTTCTCAGGGATTTTTTCCTTAAAGAAACGGGAAAAATCGAGTATTTTCGAAGCGTCAACGGGAAATTCATTTTTGAAAATCTGGCATCACTGCATTGTTATCTTATTTTATTTTCATTTCCTCCATCTTATCTTGAAGTATTGGCATATATGTCATATTTTAGTAAATGATAGGATTTATTGTTATTCATGCTTTAAAATTTAAAACAAAATTGCGTCCATCGTCAGCTTAGATCCCATGTTGTTGTGGGATCCAAGTCTTGAAAGGTTTCTATGTTAGCACATGTTGTAATTCCTATTCACAACGCATTTTAATAATACAAACTATAAAACGCCAACTCCAATCAACTAGCCTGAAAACGTGAAACTCAAACCTACACTCTTTAATTTTAAATAATAAATTTCAAATCTCAAACAACTGAACTACATTTAGCATTGTTAGGACATTAATTATTTAGCCTTAAACTTCAAGCTAATTACAACAAATCCTCTAAATATTTGACTTCGACAAAAAACTTTTATACTGAAAGCAAAGAAAAGTTGAAACCATCAATATAATCATTATTTTTTAATTTTATTGACAAGCTTTCACATAATTCAAAAATTTGTTTAATTTCATTTCAGCTTCAAGTAGTAACTACGCATTCTTCTAGTTCTCCATCAGTTACACATAGTTTAAGCCCCACCTCTCCAACCGTCAAAACTCCTTTAACTTTAACACCAACCGTTATGAGTACTATCCCATCACCCATTGTAAAACCATCACTTAAAGTATCATTTAAAGATCGAATAAAAAATCTTCAAGCAGAAGTTACAAAAACAACACAGTCACCCTTAGAGAAGGAGTTAATAGCTCCAGGAGTACATGAAATAGCGGGTGACTCCATGAAAGAACAACTTATACCATCATCATCTATATCTCTAGCGAAACTAACGAAACCATCAACAGCGATATCGTTTAAAGAAAAAATTAAATCATTAAGTCAACCCAAAGATCCAATTGAACCAACGCCGACGGGTGTATCATTAAAACCTTGGTCAAAATTAAAATTAGCAACAGTTGTTAGTTCGGGAGGTAGCTATTCAAGTTTAAATAATAGTGTTTGCGAAGACTCACCCACAGGTACACAAATTTTCCCCACATCATCAACAAAAGTAATAACTCCACCAATTAATTTATCGTCATCAACAACAACAATACCAATCCTAAATATAAATAAACATAAAAAACTGGGGAAAAAAACAATTGATGATATATCAATAAATAATAAAACTGAAAATAAATTAAAGTTAATCGAAAAAAAACTAAGTGAGGTAACAAGTGTTAGTGATAGTGAAATCAAAACAAGTAAATATTCTTCTCATCGATACCATGATCCAAAATATCAACAATCACAATATATTCAACCTAGAAGACAATATACTCAATCTCGACCACGTAGACTATTAAATAGTATAAGTAGTAATAATAGTGAACAAACTATAAACATTATAACACATTCGCAACAAAAGTTTTATCGTTCTGTTGATGATTTATCGCCTGAATATGGTGGCCTTCCATTTGTTAAGAAATTAAAAATATTAAACGAACGACAAAGATTAGCTGCACTCGAATCAGTTATACAAACACGTAGCTTTAGTTTAGATTGTCCAGACTCAAGTAACAATGTATTATTAAATTATTTAGAACCTTTAACCCGAAGTCATAGTGAGGCATCAGCAATGGGACGTACAAATATAAATAATATAAATACAAAACCATCATTAAATAACACAACAACGCAGTGCCTAAACTCTACACCAACACAAATTTCAAATGCAAACTTATCTTTACCTTTGCTTATGCCTGTTTCAACGTCACAACTACCATTAAGCCCTGAATCAAATGAAACACTTGAACGGCGACAACTGAAAAGCATATTAAAAAAATTATCGGAAGATAAATTGACGGCAAGAACTCCAATAATAGATTCACCAACAGCAACAACTATGAATAGTTTATCACCAACTGGGACAACAACAACAACGACCACTTCAGGTACCAACAATCAAATGTTATTGATGAGGGAACCAACACTAGAAGGGTACGTGGCTCGACACAGCAAATTAATGAAAAGTGTTACGTTCAATAATACCCTTTCCAGTCCACCAAATAGTGAGAATCTATACGAATCAATGGAAGACCATACAATTCTTCCACTTTTAAATGCACAAGAATCCAATGAAATGAGCGATGCCGGGGAAAATGTCTTTATCGAAAACGAACTCGATCATGATGAAGAAGAAGAACTAAACGATGTCAATTTCGATGAAAACATTGAGTCACCAATTAAGAAAAATAATTTTCTCCAAAATGTCTCAAATCAAAAATTAATTCTTAAAGGTAAGTTGAAAACTAAAGAAGATTGAATGGCTTTAAGCAATTATGTTTCGTTATAAAATTGGAATTGAAATTTGTGTGTCTATAGCAAAGTTATTTTATTTAGTTTTATTTTTTGTTTGTTCATTGATTGATTGAATATTTTGCAAAACAATCCCGAAATAACCAAAATTTCAAAAACATTAAAGCTCTTCTTAAATAATAATTAAAACGGGTGGGTGGGTTTGTGGGTAGGGGGTGACAAAAACGCATGGGATTTTGATCGAACTTTGGTATATGATCCAGGTTAACTTGAAAATGGAAGATTTGGAATCATTTTAAAATTGAACAAAATGGCAGGGGGTCTGCCAATCACCTAAGTTTGAATCTTCAATAACCTCCAATCCTGGCTTTCAATCTCATTGAGACTGTTATGAACACTGGACCTGCTAGTGAATCACTAATAGGAAGCAAACGGAGGACTGCGTGCCCTGCGAGGTTTTTGTTCCAGCGAGCTTCAGCCATGTGTGACCGAGAAGTAATTTCCCCCAGTTCAGTACAAATAGTCAGATATCCACGCAAATAAGACTGTGTAAATCGAATGAAATAAGCAAATACAAAGAACAGGGACTCTGACGATCCCAAAGGGCGAAGATTGCTCCAGATCCAACTCTTAATGCCTACGTAATCTAATCTAGCAAATCATCCTGTGTAAATAAATTGTTGACCAATCAACGTAAAAAAAACTGTTTTCACAGGGGCTTAATCCTGCTTGAAATAGTATATTGTATATTAAGAGCAGAAAGTACTACATTGCTGCTCGTGCATGAAAATTGCAATCATGCCAGAGCAGCAATATTACTTTCTGCTCAAAGTATACATACTATTTTTTTAACGACTGCCGACAAATACGATTAAAGTTGCCAAGGAGGCATTTATTTGTTGTTTAAAAAACGTATCGGACGTCAAGTTAAAATTTAAAATTAATAAATAAAAACTTATACTCAGAGTTTATATCTATTTTTAAATAAAAATAATTTAAAATGAGCAGTAGTGATGAAAGTGATATAATTAGCACTTCACCTCATGTAAAAGAAGCAGCCAACAATTTAAATTTAGATCTGTTGCCTGAAAAATCTAAAGTCCAGTATGAAAAAGCTTACCTATTATTTATCAATTGGTGTAAGAACAAAAAAACAGGGAATTTGTATTCTGAAGATGTGTTTTTGGCATATTTTGGTGAGCTATCGCAGACAAAAAAGTCTTCAACAATGTGGTCAAATTATTCAATGTTAAAATCAACATTCATCGTTAAAAAAAATTTGGATATTACAGTAAATATAAAAGATTAATGCATTTTTTAAAAGTGCTCGGGTTATAGAGCCAAAAAATCAAAAGTGTTTTGGAGAGAAGAAATTAATAAATTTTAATATTTTGTCTTTGTCCATTATGTCTTTTATTTTACTTGTGTTTTTACTTTCCGCTTAAGAGCAGAAAAAATTAAAAAATGCTCGCTAAACAGCAAAAGCCAACTTTCTCTTTTAACCTGATAGATAGAAAACATTATTTTCTATGACAGTCGTTAAAAAATATACTTTTCATCTGCCATCATAGAAAAAATGTTTTTTCATTGTGCATTCCTGTTATTACAAATTTTTTTTCTTAGCCCGAGAATAAAGTAAACCTTTTCTGATGAGTTTAAAAAATATTAATCGGGGGTGCGATCCCACTCCCATTGATGGTGCCCCATCAGTGGTGATTGCAGATAGCTTGTGGAGAGGCATATCTATTGATTTTGCATATGTTACGAATATGTTGAATATATCCTGACCTGATGTTCGCCCTTTCATTGGCAATATTTTTAACAGCTTTTTTTTTACAGTAAAGTCATTAAAAACCATTCTCACCATGACTGCCAACTGTGCGGTATCTAAAATGTCAGCCGACTCATCAAATTGTAAAGAAAAGCATTCACATATTTCTCAGTCATCTTTTAGTTGAGTTTGCATATCGGTTGAAATTGCCTGTATTCTTCTTGTAACCGTATTGCCTGACAACTGTAAATCTTGTATTGCTGACATAATTTCACGCTTGTTATAAAATCCCTCAAATAAGCACTCAGCGCCAGCAACAAAAGCTTGTTTTATCAGCTCGCCATCTTGGTATGGTTTTTTCTTCTTTGCAAGCATCTGAGAAATTTTGAAAGAAGCAATAGTGACATTTTTAGATTTTGCGATCTGTCGAGTGAAAATCGACTGCTGACCAGATAAAATTAATTTTAGGTCTTTTATTTTTTTCTTTCTTACTTCAGATTGAAGCGGATAATTAGAATCAAAAGTGCTATGATTAGAATAGAAGTGACGTTCAACATTATGTTTTTTTGCCACTGTAACTGTACTCACGCACAATAGACAAACACATTTATCTTTAACATTGACGGAAGAATAGAATTCTTCCCAATTTGTGTTAAAATTATACGTACGAGGTCTTTTACTGGGCGCACTCATTTTTAGATAAACAATCTCTTTATATTCAAATATAGCAACGAACAATAGCTGCAGATTAAACACAAAACACTACCCTGGTTAAACATTCCAATTGAAACCAATTGAAAAAAATTAATTGGATTAATCGGAATTCTGCATTGGGAATTTTCAATTAATTTATATTCAAAAAATCTATTTCCAATACAATCCTATTCATTCCCGTTAAATATCTCTATTTTATTTTTCAACCGGAATGGATAGGATTCTATAGGAAATGTATATAAATAGGAATTAATTGGAAATTTCCATTGCAGAATTCCGATTAATCCTATTCATTCCTATTAAATCTTTTCCAATTAAATCCTGTTAAATTCATAAGATAGTTTAATTTTTTCTAAGTTCTCTTTCCCTATTGAATCTCTTAATTTCCGATTGAAATTCAATTGGAAATTTCCATTAGAATCATACAGAACCTCTTTTCCTGTTTAATCCCATTCATTCCGATTGAATTTTAATTGGTAGATCGAAGTCTTCCTATTAAACCAATTCAATCCGATTTAATCCTATTGAAATTATATTGGATTTAATAGGATTCAATAGGTTTGAATTGGAACGTTTAACCAGAGTAATTATCGACATGAAAATTATACAAAATTGACTTACAGTTGGTTTCGTTTAAAAATTTAGGCAAGGTGCAGGTAGTACAAACAAAAAAATACACATAAACAACAAAAAGAAATAGTTTTTTGCTATTTTATTTTTAAGTGATTCCAATTGGTGATGATGTGATGATTTTTTCAGAACAAACAATTGTACTTTTTCAGTGCAATCAACTTCCAAAAAATACATTAGTACAATTTAGCCAAATTCAGTAAATTTTACCTTTTACAAATCTAAAAAATTTAAGAAATTTATTAACAATTTAATCATCCTGTTCTTTGTAAAATTTAATATAAAACATTTAAGAAATCGAAATACAACGATAGACCAACACATCTATCAAGGGTGTTTTTGATTCAGAGTACAAAGAATTCGATTTGTTTTGAATTTAAGTTCTTTCTAATATTTCCACTAATCTTGATGATGACCTTTAATACGGAATTGTAAACTTTTTCTAGTAACTCGTTTGCAACGATAATTTAACTATTTCTTCTTTCCAAACACTAGCAAAACGGCAATATTTTATTTAGTCAGATTACCTTTGTTTGAGTCGATAACAAAAAGGACTTGGTGTGCATATTTCGTTTTTAATATATTCAAGACTCATCGCCTGATGCAGACTTTCTTTCTTCTAAATATTTCTTCTGAAAATGGAAGATATTTTTTAGCTCAACATTTATTTCATTCCTTAAAAATGGATTATTTTTTACGAGATTTTTGAAAGTTCTATATGGAACTTTTGAAAGAAAACGTCAAAGAAAATAAAAAAAATTGGTTGGTCGTACTAATAAAATAGGCAAAAAATAGAGCAACCAGTTGTTTTACTCAAAAGTTGAAAAACTCAAAAAGTATATGAAAAAAAGTTAATGAATGTAATATTTTGTGGTAGCACACACAAAACAGCTAGCGGGCGCCATGGCGCCCGCGGTCACACGATTGGGGACCACTGGTCTAGTCTAACGAGTTATAAAGAAAGCAAAACATTTTTAATTTTTTCGTCGACATAATATATGCACTTTGGCTCGGTTGGTTTTTTTTCTCTTCTGTAAAAATATTGTTGATGTTATGCCTGTCTTGAATTGAATTAACTAGAAAAAGATGACTTTCTAGATGACTAGTGATGATAATAGAGAATATATTAACTAAACCTAGTTAGTTAGATATTTTATATTTTAGTATAAAAGCTTACCTTACTAATTATATACAACTAAACCCATTCAACTAATTAAAATCTACCATAATTATAGCTGGTAAATGTCTGCACTATATGTTTTTGCTGCGTGTTCTTCAATAGCTAGTCATTGTCGCTATTACAATGCGTTCATCACTAGCTTGTATTTCTCGCTATTAATTTTTCACTTTAGTTAGCAACGCTTGTTTCAAATTTCAGAAGCAATTATTTTCTTCTTATTCATATGATGATAAAATGTACAATAGTTATACTCGGGAACGAATTTAAAATGGTAATCTTCAAAAAATGGTAGTATGACTTCTTAAAATATATTAATTGAGATGTAACAGTAATTCTTCATAATTCAAAGTTAACTTATCATTTCATATTTAAAATTTATTAATATCATTTTATATTTAAAATAATGATATGGATTTATCACAAAACTATAAAATGAAGATTGTAATTTTTTAAAACTTAAGAAATTATTAAAGAAAACTTGTAATTATATGAGAATTCTTAATAATCAAAAAACAAAACTTTTTTATGAATTTTGAAATGAATACTTGATGAAAAAAATATTTTAATGAAAACTAGATTAAAAAATGTACCTAAAATTTTATTAATCTATTGCTAAAAGTTTGAAACGAATTTAACGAAAATTATCAAATTAAACGCAAACGATTAAATAAAAAGTCACCTCACCACATATTAATCTTTAAAACTTCAGTCCAATTAATTTGCTTCGACACTGTTCATAGACGGAACATTAAAAAAACAATTATTTGAGCTGAATCTTCGATAAAATCCGACACAGAAAATGATATTTTATTTAAATATTACCAAAAAACTGAAAGCCATGTTGTTGTTTTAATATATTGTATACCGTTTCTAGATCGAGCTACTATTATTTGGTTCGATCACTATCAGCAAATAAAAAAAATGGATTTTCTGTATGTTACAATTTTTATTCGTTCCAGATTTTATTTGTCATAATAAGATTTCTCCTACTAGTATTTCCCTTTTTTATCTTGTATCCACAATAACTTCTTACTTATAAAAACTCTATTACATTTAAAATACTCACTTACAACTATTTTGATGAACTTGTGCCACCGATAATTTTAACTCGCTCATATCACTGGTAAATTTATACTAAATCTATCCTCTAACACAACCTTTTATAAATACATCATAACAATAATTTGCTGAATCTGTTTTTGACAAACGAACCAGATACTATGAAAAAAAAAGTTGAACAGCCTCTCGGAACATCGGACCATTTACTAATATCAGCAAAAGTGCAATTTACATCACCGACACAAATTAAAGCAAATCCTCGTCGCGTTTGGAATTATAAACTAACTGGGAGGGACTGAGAAACTTTTATGATGAAACACCTTGGAAAACTATGTGTTGTGTTGATCAAGATCCTAACACATCGGCAATAAGAATTTCTGAAATCAAAAGACGGAATGAGGCGGGTTATTCTAAATCGATTAATAACTCCTAAAACTGAGCCTTGGTTCACCCGGGATGTTGATGAGGCAGTGAGGAATAAACGCAAAGCATTTAAGACGTATAACTCAAATAAAACACCTGAAACCCATAGCGCCTATAAGAAAGCCAGAAATATTAGTAAATACAAAATAGACTTGGGCAAAGAAGCGTTTATCCAGAAGAAAGCAAAGAAATTCGCCGAGCACCCATCTGTCTCACGTAGTTTCCTTTAGGCAGTTAAATCAGTCCAGACAATTCTACGCGATCCTCTATTCCAACCTTAGTTCTAAATGACATTCCCGTAAGCGACTCAAAAGAGAAGGCGGATCTTTTGGGTCGTATTTTCGTCAAAAACTCAAACATAGTTGAACCTCCCCATTCCCCCACACTCATTTCCCCAGTTGTAACGAAAATGAAACCAATTATTTTTCGTTGCAATATTGTACGGAAAATGCTTCTTTCTATCAATATCAACAAATCTGCTGGCCCCGACGATACTCCACCCCTCATTCTTAAAAACTTTGCTAGGCAACTAGCTCCAATTTTAACAAAAATTTTCTATTTATCTTATAAAACCGGAATATTTTCCGATTCTTGGAAGCTGGCCAGCGTTCAATCCATATCAAAGAAAGGCAGTAAGATATACCCAAACAATTATAGACCAATTGCAATTCTGTCGGTTTTTGCTAAAATATTTGAAAAATATGTTAACTACAATCTATTAGATTATTTGGAAATGTCGCGAATTATCAATGATAAGCAGTATGGTTTTCACAGAAGTCATGTAACAGGTGATCTGTTAGTCTACGTGTTCCATCTCTGGAACAAATCGCTGGAAAACCATTCAGTATTTCACTTGACATTTCTAAAGCATTTGATAAAGTGTGGCATAAAAATCTCATTGCTAAATTAAAATCTTATGGCATAGACCATCTTACTGTCTCATGGATTCATAGTTTTCTTACAGGTCGCCGATTTCATGTTAATTTAGATGGTATCACATCCAATATTTTCACAACCAATGCTGGGGTTCCCAAGGTTCTGCACGCTCACCAACCTTGTTTCTTCCATACATTAATGATTTACTTATTTCCACAGTGCACCCAATCCATAGTTTTGCTGATGACAGCACATTGCATGCATCACATGCATATCCCAAATTTCGATATCATACTGCAGTTACCACTTATAGAGAGCTGCTAATTGATTCTATCAACAAAGATCTGGATCGTATAATGGAATGGGGTGATCATAATCTTGTTTCATTTAATCCAACCAAAACCAAACTTTGCCGTCTTTCTCGAATAGAGCGACATAAAAATTTCCCTATTAAGATAAACCATGAGGAACTGCGTGAGGTTGAATCAGTTAGACTTCTTGGAGTGGCTAAAATAACCTGAAATAGAATTAACATGTGTTCAACCTCGCTAAATCTGCAATGCAAAAATTAGGATTCTTGAGTCGATTTAAAAAGTATTTCAATCCCGATCAAATTTTGCTAATCTTCAAGTCCTTTATTCGTCCATGTATGGAATACTGCTATCATGTTTGGGGAGGTGCTTGTCAGTCAACAATAAAATGTCCAGACTCTGTACAGAGAAAAGCAATACGGTTGATTGGTAATACCCAACTAACGGACCAGACCTTGATTCGCTCCAGCACAGAAGAAATGTGGCTGAATTGTCATTCTACTATAAATATAACTTTAGCGAATTCTCTTCTAAGGAAATTCAAAATATCCGTCCACCATGTGCGCAGTATAATCAACAAACAAGAGCTGCCGAGTTATCTCGTCCATTTGTTGTCCAAATACCTCGTTGTAGAACTGTGTCCTTCCAGAACGACTATTTTAATAGAGTGGCCAAATTGTGGAACTCAATGCCTTCCTCTGTATTTCCCGATGAATTTTCCCCTCAGGCATTTAAAGAAAATGTACATCGTCATTTAAAACAATTAGTATAGTTTTGTCCCTATATCCTCTTTCCTTCCATTTTCCTCATCTTCTTCCTTTATAGTTGACATGGTATCTTCGGATATTCAAAGAGTCTGAATAATGAATATTTCATATTTAGTGTGCTAAACATGTCTAACTAATTAATAAAAAAAAAAAAACTAAACGAAACAATAGAGATATTTCGACAAAATTCTAGAACACAACCTTTATCCTTCTTTTATCAACAAAAATACAATAACAAAAGTTGACACATATTTGTCATCAATTCTTTATAATTTGTTTATTCTCCTTTTCTTTAATAGACTGCGTTTACTTTCTTATAGGGTAAACACAAACTTCCTATTACGTATTACTTTTTTTATGTTGATTCAGGTGTTTTATATTCTTTTGGTGGAACTATTTTCCTTAAGAGTATTTTCTAGAATAATGTTCTTTTGGATATCGCACTCTATAATGGTCACAATATTTTCTTGGCAGTCAATATAGTTAAATCTTCAAATTTGCCGTACTCAACAATTAGGAGATGGTAAATTCCTGTTTTAGGTGAGAAGACAAGCCGTAAAATATTTGATGCCGATTTTCAGATCATATCATTTTCTCCATCCACAAAATATCGCCAATCAATTAATGAACATAAAAATCTTGTAAAAACCACTATCACAATGATAAATCAAATTTAATCAAAACTCAAAAATGTTTGTTACTTTTTTAATTGCTATTACTATTAATTTATATTAATTTTTGAGCTTATAGAAATAAGTTGTAATGATTAAATAAAAAAAACAATTTATCTTTTTTACAGTTTCTATGTTTAGTGATCAGTAATTCAAAGTCGATTTGTATGATATGATCCAAAGTGATAAATATATGATAGATATCCTAAAATGCTTTTATTTAAATAATCAAACAAGTATTTATTTAATTTTAGTAGATTTGTTTACAGATAAATTAAAATGTATCCCGCACTACACATGTTTAAGCTTTTAAACACTATGTTAGCCTTTTTTATTTATGCTATAACCTCCTCGCTAGCAGCTACTGTAATATTTTAAGATTTTGGTTAAAGTAAAATATTTATGGTTGATAATGTATTTTTACCGTAACTAAAATAGATGATGAAGAAAAGTATTTGAAGTTGTTTTTATGTCCAGTTTATAGTACAGCTTTATTAATTTTTATTTTGAAATAACGAAACAGCAACAAATTTTATATCCATAGCAAAATTAACAGAGTAATAAAAGGTCGCAGATGAATTTCAAAAGTGAAAAAGAAGTCCGAAAGTTTCACGCAGATAAGCAAACAGTAAGCCGCCTCTAGGATGTTTTTTATTTTATAAAACGAAACAACATCAAATACCAAGATCTTCATCCGCTTTCAAATTTTATTCAAATTTAAAAATAATATTAAGTAATACTTTTAATTTTCCTACACCTATAGGATCGATCGAAGAACAAGAATATTTTGGTGAAGTTTTATTAGGCATTAAACAAGTAATCCAAAGTCATTTACGTGAGGTACAAGTAAAATTTCAGGAACGTTTTCAAAATCTTGAGCTCGAAGTGAAACGACGAGATGATATGATCTCACAACTTCAATCAAGAATACAAGAACTTGAAGGGGAACAAGGTGAACGTAATTTAATGACAAAAATCGAAGAAGTTGAAAAATTAGGTTCTTCTGGTACTGGTAGTACTGGATCTTCAATTGAAATACCATTCATGGTAACTGTAAATATATCATATATTTAAGAAAAATGTAAAACCATCGAACTAATTTTATCTTTTTCAGCGAGGTGATTCATTGGACACGATATTTGCATCATCTCCACCATCTGACTCAGGTCGTCCACGTTCAAAATGTAGAAATCGTAAAAAAAATTCACCAAGACATAGAGATCGTGATATGAAGAATAGATCGTGGGAAGAAAGTAGTGACCAGGAAAGTATGGAAATGCAAGAATTACAACGTACAATAAGTCCATACCGAAGAATGATTATATCAGATGTCACAGGCAATTTAACAAGAATATCAGATAGTGTTGTTTTAGACATTGATGATAATTCTAGCTCATCCAGCTCATGTGATTCACAATTAGATGAAGATGCTGGTGATTTACATTGTGATGATTGGGAAATAAAAATGTTAGCGGCCGAATTGGACCGACGTGAAAGTAAAAACTTTGAACACCAACAACAAATGCAACAACATGCAGAAGCGATAAGTGAGGCTGACGAACATGATGATACTATTGTACGTAGACGTCGAAAAAAAAGTGATACCGATACAGAATGTAGTGAGCTTGAAAGTGAGGTACTAGCGCGACCGCGTGCAGGTAGCTTAGATCAACATAATTTAAGGCGTACCATTCCAAAAATTCGTGGTGTATTTAAGGCAATGAGTTTTGATCGTGACAAAGATAGACTTTGAGAATTAAGATGTGAGATATGTATGTTTGCAAGCGTTCAATAAATTTAATTTTAACTTTAATTATCATATATGTAATAATTTTTTTTATTCAAATTTAAAAATAAGATTCATTAATCAATTTGAATATATAATTACAAAAAACTCCTGTACATTTCATATAACAAAAAATTTTAAATTTAAGTTAAAATAAAAATTATAAGATAATGTTTAGAAATTCGGTTTTGATAGAAATTATAATTTGAAATTTATTAATGCAACACATTTCACATTTTCTAATGAAATCTTTAAAACAGAAGAATCTTTATAATAAAAGAATCTGTAAATAAAATTTACGTTTGCTCACAACCACTTGGCAATTACCTTATCAATGATGAGAGCAGACAAATTAGAAGACAGCATTTTATTTTAAAAAAATTCGGTCAAGCGCGAATGCGGTCAAGACAAAAAGTTTCAATACCGCCGGTTTGTAAATCATATGTATTGGAAAAGACATTATCAATTGTTGTAGCTTCCTTCCACTATTGTTTGTTCATGATTTTTAAAAGTAAATCTTTCTGCAGAAAATAGTAAGGTTTTTTTCAAAATTTCTAATCACAATCACAATTAAAATAACATTATGAAATATGTGCTGACCTCTATAATTTTCGTTCAACCGTTGCAACATTTCTATAATCGTGACTTTTATTGGTTTTCAATGTTCGAGAATGATCAAGAATTTGAAACAAATAGAAATATTAATTTCAATTCGATGTATAATGACTTTGTATCAATTATACAGTCTGTCACAGTTAATTGTACAAAAAACTCAAACCGTAAAGAAATATAATAGAGAAATTTCTGAAATCATCAAAACTAAATCATAATAGTATACCAAAAAACGAAAAAAGCCTAATCCACATAAAAAAGCAAAACGAAACCAAACCGAAAAATTCTTCCGGCTAATAGTATATTATTTTATATGGAGGAGAAGTATGTCTTTTCATGGCGCGCCTGAGTTTACCCGCCGAACGCAGTAAGGCGGGTAATAGATGGCAAGCCATAAAAAGTTACTTCTCCTGCAAATAAAATATGTTATTTTTTCTTCAAACGCTTTAAAATGTGCCATGTTTTTGTGGTTTTGATACTTAGTTCTCGGTTTAATTTATGCATACGATAAATATTTAAGAAGGCGAGATTTATAAATATGAGTAGTTTCGATTGTTTTAACAAATAAAAGTGACGTTTAAATTTATATTTTGTGTGTTATTATTTTAACGGTACCATAGTAACACTTTTCCAATGCATGTAGGGAAAAGGAAAAGTAAAACTGTCGCCGGCGGAGAAGTTGCATTTCTCCGTAGCCAGCTCAGTCAAATTATGGCCTAATTATTTGACGTTTGAAGAAAAAATAATTTAATATGAAGAATAGACATACTTTTTAAATAAATTCCCCAGGCAACGAAAAAACATCCTCATAAACATTATATTCTATCTAAAGACATGATGAAGATATCAAATTTAAAAAATTTAAATGATTCAAAATCAGCTAGTTTTGGTGACATTCAAACTAATGCCATTAAAAATAATTATATTCAATTAGGACCACAAATAGCCAAAGTTCGTAAAATGTTTATTTCCTGGATGGTTATAACTTATTACCATTTGGTGTTTTCTTTTTTTATAATTTACCAACGAGAAAATGTTTTTTATTCAATGTTTCAGCCGCACATTTTCTATGGAATTGTTATATTAAAAATGACAGAAGCAAACAAGTTTTGAACACCGCAAAATAGTATTAAACCTTTATGACTTTTTCCAAACTTATTTGAAATGTCAAAAAAGTCATTAAAAACAAGCCGAAAACAGTGACAGCCTAAAACTAGCTAAAGCGCCCACAAGCAGTCAAAAGGTCGCTCTAGTTGACTATTTAGAGGAACATTTGGAGTTGGCTCGAAACCAATTTTCATCTGCAGAAGATGGAAAAGGTAAACTAGCAGAGCAATGGGAGGATGTAGCTTGCCTTATATATGCAATAAGAAGTGTTTAAAACCGGACCAAGTCTAGTGCAAAACTAATTTGCAGCTGCGAGAATTATTACTTAGAGAAGATTTTGCTACTAAAAAGATCCAAAATTAAAATAATGAAAGAAATGCGCCAAATTCAAGAGGACAATTTGGCTTTTGCTTCCAAATAATTTTGTACCTTTAGCCTGTGTTACTTTTTTTAATTAATGAATTATAGATTTAATCAATGAATTATATTATTTTTATATAATATTCATTTAAAACATATTGAAATAACCATTAAAATTGAAGAGCAATTTGGCCCTATTAGAAAATTCACTGCATTTGTTGTATTCGATTCTTGATCGTCTATTTTGTGGAGCAATATCATCCTCTTCGTCATCCATTTCCATTGAATCTATCCTTTTAATTTATCCATAATTTCCCTGCGTATTTGTCGTACATATTTTGTTTCTAAAATGAAAGCGTATAGAACGTATGTGCAGTATTAATATTAATCGAGAACTATGGGCCATATCGACAGACGCAACTAAAACTTTTAGTTGTAGTCACAGTTTTTTCGAAATTGATGTTCAAAACTGGTATTTTTAAGCCACATTAAAACTACGAATTTAGTTGAGATTTTGATGGTATTTTTAAACGTAATTTAAAACTATAATTTTTCGAACACAGCAATAATTAGAAATCAGTAATTATGTATTAAAATTTATTGCAATATTAATAATAATGTAATTATAGTAGAAACAACTTAAATACAACACAAAACAATATTGATTTGCAAGATTAACAATTATTTTAAATTTCAATTATTTAAATTTTTTATAAAAAACACAATTGAAATACACATACATGTTAATGTTTCAAAACATTTTATTATAAAATATTATTTGACAACGTATTGATTTAAAAAAATCTATCATCGAGTTTTAACCGTCAATTGTAAGTGTAAATTTAATCACCGATATCCATGACTAAATCTGCAACTACAACTTTAATCTACATTTAAAACTGACGATTTAATGTGGTTTAAAAATACCAAAACTGACACTTGCGATTTTAGTTGGGTTTGTCGATATGGCCCTATATGTATTTTATCTTACCGAAAAAAATTTCTGTGATTTTCTCTGTTTTGACGTCTCATAAGAAAGTTCATTTTTTTATTAACGTTAAAATTCACAAACAAATTTACACAAACTGACTAAAAAAAAGATTTTTAAATGTCAAATAGTCATTCTATGAAAATCGATTTGAAGTCACTCACTTTTTGACTTAGAATCGCAAAACATAGAATTTTGAGTTTGAATAAATGAGTGACTCTCTTTGAGTCGGATTTTGTTAACAGTCATATGACCTCATCAAGATAGAATTGACCCCCAGAATTTTATTTAATAGATTGTACTCAAATCGAAGTTTGAGAAATTTAAAAAATATGCTAACCATGGCAACGAACAAACGTTATATAAAAAAATCCTGTTGCTTTGATTATTATAAATATTTGTTTGTTTTAAGGTTTGAAAATTTGCTAATGGCAATGAGTTTACCCAAACTTGTGTGACAGTTGCACGAACGGTAGCTTGCGTTTCAAAATTCACATGCGTGAAAAAACACGCACTAGTAGCACAACATAATATAATATTACAAGTAGCTAAAACGATTTTGAAGCTTTATTACAAATCGAAGGATATTTGAAAGAATTTTCAGTACTGCACTTCCTAGCAGCGTTTTCGATTGTCCAATTTAAGTTTTAAAGTCCGAGCAGCCAAAACTTTAAGTTTTGCATTTTTTGTCAGTTTTGCCCTTAGAACACTTGAGAATCGAATAGAAAAAAAGCACATTAGTCAATCGAGCTTTTTTAATCAAATAAAGAATATAATTGAAATATAAATGTGCTGTCTTTATTGAACAATTTTGATAATAATTTTAAAAAATTACTATTAATATTTTTATAAATTAGGAATGCCCTTAGAAATCTGCAAACAAAATTTTTCATTATTACTAATTCAATTTTATTAATTCTGTAGGTGGGAGGTAAACTACACCAAGTCACATTTTTAAAATTTTACAGGAAAGCCAAAAAACTTTTTGAAAATCACAAACCCTGCTATATCTCTATTAACTTCTTCCCTTACCCCGAAAATTTTTTTTACTTTGTAATTTTTTTTTTAATTTCCATGATATCCTTAATTAAATTACGTCATATTATGTAACGGTTATTTGTTAAAAAGGACTTGGTGTGCTTTACCTCACAATGATATATCTTAGTATTCCCAAGTCTCATGAAACATACAAAACCAAGTCCAAGACAATTGTACATAAAAGGTGTTTCCAAAAATAATGTTAAAGGCTTTTTCATAAACTTTTATTCAAAATATATTATTAACAATGTAAGTTTAAAGTTAAAAAACGTTTAAAATTGTTTACATTTTTTAAGAAACTAAAAGAAAGACGTTAAAACCTAAAGACACATTGACTAAGTGGACTTGGTATTATTTACCTCTAAATGCATTGTTGTCGTCTACAACACTATTTAGTCATAAACAGAACTATGTACACTTGATGTTCTTTACCTCTTAAGCATTTGGACTTGGTGTCAAAATTTGTTCACTTGACGTTGTTTACCTCTAACGGCTTTGGACTTGGTGTCATTTACAATTGTTCTATCTCGAAAACTACACTAGTTAGGACTCAGTGCTATTAAGCTCTCGGTAGACAACGAAATCCTGTTATATATGTAAAATAAATTTTTCCTTATTTTTGTGATGTAGTCGTTCTGTATAAGGCAACAATGTAGCACCATCTCTTGAAGAAAAGTCAAAAAATGCAAAATAGCTGTCCTCAAAAAGATCGAAACATGCATCCAAATCTAAAATACAAAACGCTTTTTTGGCTGCAAACCGGTTTTTCAAAACCAAAACCGCAAAAACCAGAAACCCCATAAAAACAGTAGAACCAAAACCGAAACCAAAATCATACTCTAAAAAAAAATTAAAACCGAAACCAAAACCACATTATAAAATCATCAAAACCAAAACCATATTCTAAAAATCATCAAACAAAACCGAAATCAAATTCTAAAATAAGCAAAACTGAAAACAAAACCCAAGTTCTAAGATCAATAACAACGTAATTAGTTGTGCTATAAAATCGCTCCGATAAAAAGTTATCCCATCATGAATAATAAAACTGAATCTAACTAAACATGCGATATTTCATCCACACAATTGTCGATCGATCTAGTTTCGAACCAAAAAGAAAATTTTTTAAACTTAAAAAAGTTTATCATTCTCATCAAGGCTAGCCGACTAGATAAACTACCAAAAACTGTTAACGCTTATAAACCAAAATTTAGTCTACTGTTCTAGCGAATTAAAAGAAAATATAAAATTATATAAACATGTTTTGATTAGATTCAGGTTGACTCAATTAATTTAGCTAATGATCACTATCGTTGTTATACTATAGCAGAGGTAGCCAAGCTTCACTACACGTTGAGCCGCAGTACAATAATCTCTCGTTTCGAGAGCCACAAAAAAAAAAAAAATTTTCAAAAGTATCAGTTGTTTGGAAATATTTATTTTATTGAAAAAACAATTATGTACTTATGGTTATAAATACATACAAATACATCTTTAAAGTTTGTTACATGACATGCCTGCTGGTAGATGGCATGTTTGTTTGTAACTTGGCCGTGAATTTTCTGAAATCTGGTTCATAGTTTGTTAGCGCAGTACGAATTAATTCCGTTAAATGCTCATTTGTAAGTTGTGAACGGGGGTTTGATTTTATAAACTTCATTGTTGAAAAAGTGATTCACAACAATATGTTGTACCGAATATAGACAGTAATCTGGCAGCAGCTTTTTTCAAATTGGGGTACTTTGATTGAGACACTAGTTTCCAAAACTCATTTGGAGATTGTGTGGCTTTGTGATGCATTTTAAGAATGTGATCTTCCTGTAGCTCTAGTAATTCCATTTCTACTGAGGCACTGTCATGCAAAATATAACAAGGAATCGATAAGCCCTCGTTAATAATGTTAATTTCGAATGGATTTACAAGTAAATTAAGAGAAATATTTAAATTATTCAGATCATTAAATCGCAAGTGAAAGTCTTTTAATAATTCTGCTAATTTACTGTCGTATTCACTCAGTTTGTTATCATTAATTTTAGAGAGTCTGTTCTTCAGATGAGGAAAGTGGTTGAACACTTTTGTTGTTAAATCTCGTTGAAAAGGTTGAATTTTTTTTAATAAAACTCAGAATCGTTTGAATAAGATCAGTAATAACTTTATCTTTTTCTTGTAAAGCTAGGTTGAGGGATTGCAGATGCTCCTTTATATCAGTCAAAAACATACAATCATTAATCAATTCATCATCCTTTAATTCCAGATAGTGTTTTTCTTTTTCTTTGAGAAAATTTCTGATAGGTTCCATTAAATCAACAAATCGGCTTAGAACATTATAGGTGGATAACCATTGTACAAGGCAGTAAAATGTTATTTCCCATACAAGGTTGTACAACTGGTCCAGTAATGGTCCATTACTGGCAGCCAGTAATGCAGCAATGGGCGAGTACTGGCAACCACGACTGGGTCATTAACATAATTTTACTGGATGATAACTTCGGACAATAAATGGTTGCCATTCTTGGGTCAAATACTGGCAACCAAGACTGGGCCGTTAAAAAAAATATACATTATCATCATATGTAAATTTAAATAAATTAAATACAAACTAACTTAAAATAAAATAAAAATGACGGAAAAAATTCAAAACTCCCCATACAACTGGCTCAGTTGCAAGAATGGCTGAGTAATGTCAAACACCGCCCTGACTCCGCCAGTACTCCGCCATTAAAAAAAATATAAAATAATATTTTTTATACATAAATTTAAATAAATTATTTACAAAATAATTAAAATAAAATAGAAATGAAAATAAATTAAAACATATACCAACCTTTTCTTTATTACCATAGTCTTTCAACCGACAAGGCGATAACTAAACTATATGTGAAATTTTTCAAACTGTATTTTTAAAAGGGATAATACTCTAGTGAAATTTAAAAAATATGACATAGATCGGCAAATTCATGGCTACAGTACTGGCCCAATAACAATAGCCAAGTAATATTTACCATTCATGGGTCAGTGCTTGGCCATTCAAAGGTAACAATATACTGGCTATTTTCTGTAAACCATAGATCGGCCGATGATTGGTTCTAGTATTGGCCCAGTAACAATAGCCAAGTACTGTTAACCATTAATGGACCAGTGCTTGGTCGTATGTCAATGTCTGGCAAAACCTACTTGGGATCTTGAGGATGATCTTCAAAGTCCAGTGCTTCGATAAAGTTCTTGAATTGGCGATGGGTTTTTGAATTCGTCCGAAAATAGTTCACAATTTGTAGCACAGTTTTCATTACGTTTTCGTATTTAAAATATTTTGCAACTAAATGTTCACGATGAACAATGCAATGAAGTGCCGAATTTCGGGTATTCTTGGATCATTTTTTAATAGACCAATAAGGCCTACATTTTTTCCTAACATTGCAGGTGCTCCGTCAGTTGCTACACTTACCAAATTATTCAGTGGAATATCTGTATCTGACAATATATTATCAAGGGCACTCTTAGTATCAATACCACGAGTAGTATTTTTAAGTGCTACCAAATCCAATAGTTCTTCCTTTACGATTAAAGATTCGGAAACGTATCGGATAAATACAGCTAACTGGGCGGTGTCTTGTATATCGATTGATTCGTCAAGGGCTAAGCTGAAAGCTACACTATTTTTTACATCTACTTGTAGTCGCTGTTTTATATCTTTACTTATTTCCGTAATACGTCGCTCAGTGGTATGACGTGATACTGGAACATTGCTAATTAATCTGTGCAATTTGATATTTAAAGGATCCAGCATTTTAACCACCTGTTCCATATTCTTTTTGATAAATTTTCCCTCAGTGTAAGGTCGTTAAGCACGAGCGATGTTCCAAGCGATCATAAAACTAGCCGCGGTAGTATTATCGGCTTCTGAACTAAAAGATGATAATAATGTTTGCTGATTACTTAATGCAGATTTTAAAGAGTTTATTTTATTTGTTCGGATGTTGGTATTCAACGGATAACTATCCAAAAATTTATTATGGTTTTTTTCGTGATGCCGTTTTAAATTACTGGTTTTATAATGGGCAAGTCATTCATTGCACATAAGACACAAAGATTTTCCCCCTTTATCAATGAATGCGTATGCTTCAACCCATTCTTGCCTGAAGCTACGATTTTATCCGTCATATCTCCTTTTTTTGTGGTCTGACATATTTAGCAGTTAAATTAAAAAACGGAGTATTCATAAAAAACACACAAAATATTATATTTCGCTAGAAGAGATGAAATCACGTTTTTTTTCTTGCAATTTCCTTAAGTTTTTAATTTCGTTTTTGGTTTAGGGTAATATCTTACTGTCGTAGATGTAGAAGCGGTTGAGGTAGCATATGTCGGATTTGCACGTGTTTTTAATTCTATTTAATTATGAACTTATTCAATTTTTAATTGGAATATTAAAGGATACATTAAATTTAACGTCGGCAAATTGCCTAAAGATAAAATATCAAAAATATTGTTTATAAAAAAATTGCAGAAAAAGATAATCATAGAAAAACAAACGAATCCAAAAGGAAAGACTTTTGATTTTGAGAAAGATTTTTGTGCATTAATTTGAGACAAATACAGGTGATTTTATTTTTAGCCCATGTTAAACGTATAACAATATGTTAAACGTATAACCTTAAATAATAAAATTAGTTAAATTTATTTATAACAGCGGATTATAAACTTGATTCGCGAAGTAAAGTAGTATCAAACTGAAACAAAGTCGCAAAAAACTCCAATAGTAGTAACTTCGACAGGACGGACCTAAATATAATAAAATGATTGCATTAAATCATATTATATTATTATTTTAAATATTTTATTTTACTTGTTATATTTTCATATTATATTAAACAGCATTATAAATTATATTTATTATTTCTAATTTTGCTACAATTTTTATGAATTATTAAATATTATTTAATTTTTTCATTTCTTTTCGAGAGCCGCATTTATTCTTTTAAAGAGCCGCATGCGGCTCGCGAGCCGCGGTTTGGTCATGTGTGTACTATAGCCATGCTAGTATTGTATAACAAACTTTTATATCGGTAAAAACTAAAAAGACTTTGTGTCGTCTTTGTATTGTTAAAATTTGCAAAAAGCACCTTCTTACCGAAAGCAGTTAAATATATTGACGTTTTTTTTTATCAAGATTCTAAGATTTACTCTGTTAAAGAACCGACATCTAAGCGTTGTAGATTTTTCGTTCCTTTTTCTGTTTTATCGTATAATCATTATCTTACGCCAAAAATCAAAATAATTACATTTATTTTATAAATTCCACTTAATGGAAACAATTATTTTCTTAATATATCTAAATTAACTATTTTTGATATAAAACAAAAAAATATAAAAAACAAAGAGAAAAGTGCTGTTGTATTTGTTTCAAAATATAATTAGTAATTTAAAACATTTAAATTTATTCAGATAAAACCTGAAGTAAACCGAAAATCACAATTACACTACATATAATCGTTTAGATTCTTAAACTCATAAATTAATTACCGTAGAGACAAATATAAACCTCAGCACTTCCGTCCGACAACTCTTATTTTCTATAAAATATTATTGAAAATATGTAATAAAAAATCAAAAGAATCAAAATGTTTTATTATTTAAAAGCAATTATACTTTTTATAATCTATGTTTTTACTAATTTAAAATTTTGCAATAATTGTAAATATTTCTGTGATACCTGTTACTGTTTATTTAAAAATTTAATATTTAAATCAATTATTGAAATACACTTAATATTTTATTATTATTAATTTATTTTAACACATATAACAATAACTTAAATATATTGAGTAGAAATCTCTTTCGTGGTTATTTTCTGGCTAATGGCATAATGAAAATATCATATGTAAGTAAAAATGTAAAATTCCAAAAACTGTATCTGAACCATACATACTATATCAACATTATTGGATCGAATACACATATTTCTGTAACGTCAAATGTCAAAATATAAATCATAATACTTAAATAATTTAGGTCAACAGTTTTTAATTTCATTTTAACTTAACTTTATATTTCGTAACTTAAAATTATATTTCGAACAAAATGTCATTAATCTAAATTTGGTCGAACCGAGTTCTTCCATCTCTTCTTATTAAAATTGATTTATAAAACAATTTATTAATGCATTGCCGACTTTATTCCTAATCATGTTATCACAAATTAGTCTTATTCGAAATTATAGGAGAAAATGTTTACAGTACACGAGATCAGGCAACTTATGAGGAACGAAAATTTTAATAATAATATGCAGGCTTACAAAACAAACGGTTTTTTTAAGCACAATATGAAGATAGAAAGAAGTGAAATTGCCATATAAATTTAAAATCGTGAAATCAAACGTAAAATATTCGCTTTCTTTTTCACTATTTTTCACTATGTTATTGGTACGCACTCAACGCAGTTTGGCTTGAAATTATGTAGTTTATTTTTTATTTGAGAGATGGCGCACAAAAGTCTATGAATAATATTTCACAGCAAAATAATGTTTCGAATAATATTTCACAGCGGAATTTTGAAATTTAATTTGTTTAATGTAATTTTGTTTAATAATAAATATTTGCTTTCGATGTTGACAGAAACTACAATATTTTTGTCTCAAAACTACAAATGTGTCAAATTTCTCTCCAATTTCATTCAGTTCACAACTTTTTCACGGACGGATGTTTCACCGGATATATTAGAGAGCTTTGGAGATCGCGTTGAAATTTCAGTTCACTCAATCTCCATACTGGGCTTTAAAAGTAATTTCCAACAAGGCAAGGCGTACAGTACATAGATAATCCACAAAGCAACCAATGCACATCACAAATCACATTTATTTCTAATGCGTTTTTATTGTTTTTTAAACTATAACAATTATTACATATTTAAAATTTAAATAAAAATAGTTGTATCACATGAGGAACTATATTTATTTTGATTTTATCCGCTTCCACATTCCAAGTTTTAGTTCTTGTAAAAAATCTTACACTATTACCTCACTTTAGCAGCACTCTCACTATAACAATTACCAATTATACAACTGCCACCAATATCTTACAAAGCTGTCACCACTGCCACAATTTCTACCTACGAATGCTCACTGATTCAATTGTTGTTTAATAAAAATAAGTAATGCATATGGTAGCCATAGCCACAAAAAGAAACCACTTATACAAAAAAATTGGTTGCTATTTCCCAAATACAATAATAATACATTAACTAAAGAAATATTAAATTGATAACATATAATGTAAAAAAAAAACAAAATAATAAAATGAAATCATAGCTTTAACAGTATTTTTAAATAGACTATTAGAACAATAAAATTGCTCAAAATCTCTATATGCGTTTTTATGTTTTGTGCCAACTTTTAGTTTTTCTAAGAATCAATTCCAAAAGAAACAATACCATTCGATACGATATTAGTACAAATAGATGAGAAGTCCTAAAACTTGGCAGAAATTATGTACATTTCAGTCCACAACGGCCGATTGGGCTGCCACTTTTTCTGTAAATGCCAAACAAGGAGATCACATAGATTTGAATCAAATGATGTGATTCAGTAGTTTTTCGCTTCAAACCCAAGTTTTATTTAATTTACAGTTAATAATCTATATTTGATTTTTTTCCCGGAGCTACCAATTTTATTCACCATCCGCAAAAGTGCCCAAATATGTAGATAACATACAGAATTTCATTAGCTTATGATTTATTAAAATTATTTTTACTAAAAACGACCATTCAATATAAAATGTTAATTAAAACTAATACACAAATAATGAATATAATAATAAATATATACAATTAAATTTATTCTTCATATTAAGCAAACACAAAATATAGATAACGAAATAATTTTGAATATTTTTTTTAAATAAATTACGATTTCTTAAAGAAAAACAATTACAAAACGCAAAAAACTTAAATTAATTAAACATTTTTTACTAGAATAAAATCAAAAGAATCATTATAAGGTATTTCCATATATAAAAAGAAAAGATTTATACATAAATGATAAATTATATCTCATTCAAATTAAGTAGATTTTTTTTGGATTAATTTCTATAAAATATAAAACAAATGAATTATGAACAAAACATAAATTAATTTAATTAATTAAGAAATTTAAATTTAAAAACTAAATCACAATTTTTTATTTATAATAATATAATTAAAAAAGACAATTAATATAACTAGAAACAAAAAATTTAAAATAAATTAAGATTAATATATTAATTTAATAATAAATTTTCATGTATTCTTACATATAACTTCCAAGCGAGCCAATAAAAAAATAACAAATTTTACGGATAACTAAAGAAAATGCACTCTAATTAATTATATCCATACGGAAATTTATTAATTAAAATGTATATAATTGTTAAACCTATATATAAATATATATAAGAGAAAAGAGATATGTTTAATTAATTTTTAAAACAAACAAATTCTTTAGCAATATATTAGGAATCAAAGAAAATATAAAATTAAATTGTTTTATTTATTATATTATTTTTTTTGTAATAAAATGTTATGTGTAGTTGGAATTACAATATGTGTCACAACTCACAACACATAAAAACCTTTTTAAGCCCAAGGTGCCACAACAACTTGCGTTCTAGCGTTACAACCTTTGAGACTTCATTATTCCTTAACATCGTATTTTAGAATTTTATATAGCCCACCGTATAAATTTTAATAATGGCGTTTTGTTTTGCACTATTTAAAACACGGTCAAGTGGGGTGTCATTTGAAAGAACACCTAATTGAAGACACTTGACCAATTATTGTATACCCGAACCCCTCGCCACCCAGGTTTCGACGTTGATTGATCAAAAACTTTGAAAAATTCACAGATGTGAATATCATAATCACAGATGTGAATATCATGATCATAATCAATTCAACTGTAGTGAGGTGCAGTTGATTATTACTAGTAAGAAAAATAAAAATTTAATTCAAAACAATTTTCTAAGAAATTTTATTAAATTATAATATTAATGAGAGGTGGATTAACATCATAATTGAAATTGGTATATCTTTTTTAATCAAAAAGTAATATTATTTATGCGTGTTAAACAGCGTAAAATCAATTCGAAAACCGTAATTGTCATTTAAAACAGTGCATTTTCAATATCAGTAAAGTAAATCTTAACAACGGTAGTTCGTGCTAAACAAAAAAATTTAATCGAACATTTGAGTTATTTTGTAAAATAAAATAAATAATTAGTATTAAACGGCTTAAAAACAATTCGAAAACCGTATTAATCATTTAAAACAGTGCATTTCCAATATCAGCATAGTAAATTTTAACAACAGGAGTTCGTTCAGAACAAAAAAAAATTTAACAGAACATTTGAGTTATTTCGGTGTACGATTAAATGAGAAATTAAAGGTGTAAAATAAATAACTAGGCGAACATTTGAACATTTTAGTAGTTTTGGTAACAATATTGTGTATTAAATGTAAGTCAAACTACTTGTTGTATCGTCCATAAAAAATAGTTCACAAAAAAATTATCTGAATTAATAACAGGAATTAATACACAAATCGTTTTAACAATATTAAAACCAGTTCTAGTTGCTAAAAAACAGTAAACATTTCAAAATAATTAACATTCATTTAATTGAGGCCCAGTTTTAAAATGTTGTGCACAGTTTGTGGTCTAAAAATAAATAGAATTGATGGAGTTAATAACATAGATTGTAGTAATTGCAAAAATTTTCATCATGCAAAGTGTGTGAATTTGCAAGTAAGTGATGTAGAGCATATAACTAAGGAAAAAAAACATTGGCTATGTAAAAAATGTGACGTAAAATCTAACCAATCTCTTAATGAGTGTGACCCTGAACTCAATATAAATAATCTATATGTTTACATAAAAAATAGGTTTGACGGGTTAGATCGAATGATGGAAATGGTGAATTCGCTGATCAATGAAAATTCTTGTTTGAAGGAGAAAATTACTACGTTAGAGCTAAGGATCGATACTCTTGAACAAAAAAATTTAGCATCATCTCTTGAGATTGTTGGTATTCCATTGTCAGCAAATACGAAATTGGATGTATTTACTTCTTCTATCTTATCAAGTGTCAGCAATGAAACAATTACCTGTGATGTGATCCAAGATTGTTTCTACATAAAAAACAAAATCACAGATAAACCCGGAAAAATAATAGTGAAATTTAAAAGTGAAGCAGTTAGAAATAAAATAATTATAAATTCAAGAAAGCAGCAGCCTAAACTAGTAAAACATTTTTTTGGTGATACTCATCCATATAAAGAAAACCGCATCTACATAAATGAGAGTTTAACATACAATAGACAACTCCTGCATAAAAAGGCGAAGGAACTTAAAGAAATAAAAAAATACAAGTATTGCTGGATACGAAGAGGTCAAATCAAGATGAGGAAGGTGGATGGTAGTCAAATTGTTGTCATAAACTCTTTGGCAGACTTTGATAGATTATAAGCGTAAGAATTTATTTAATTTTTTAAGTTTTTATACTAAATTTAATATGTTTAATCAAAGTCTTAATATTATTCATCCTTTTTCATCTGATTCCTTTAATGAAGATTCCTTTGCTTTCCCAGTAGAGTCACCTATGTTTTGGATCCTCCAACAAAATATTAATAGCATACGAAAAAACTTAGATAACCTTGTTTGTAGTTTAGATTGTTTCACTACGCAACCATCTTTAATATTCTTAACTGAAATTTTTGTTAAGGAACATGAGTTAGACAATTATAACATAGATAATTTTACGCTTTTTGCTAATTGCAACGCAACAAATAAAAATGCTGGAGTGGCAGTATATATTAAATCAATAATTCCACATGAATTTTCCAAACTTGCTTTTGCTAGTGCTGATGGACTTAAAGTTTCTTGTACTTTTAATAATGAAGCATATGTGTTTATTTGTCTTTACAGACTGCATGCTTATGATTATAGGTTATTCATCGATGAGTTATCAAACCTTTTAAGAAGCATTTCTGTCAAAAACTTGATTGTACTGGGTGACATTAATATCGATATTATGAAAGATACCACCATGAATATGGAGTACAACAGTATTTTAGCTTCGAATGGACTAACCTCTTTAATCAATCAACCAACTCGTATTACAGAAACCTCTGAGACCTGTATTGATCACATATTTGCTAGACAAAAAATAAATAATAAATTTGATATTGAACCCAAAGTATTAAATCTGGGCGTTTCTGACCATTGCGCTACACTATTAAATTTCATTTCAGATAAAGATCCAAACCATGAATGTATCAATGTAAATGTAGCAGAGAAACATTGTGTGGACTATTTGGCACTTAATCGTCTTTTGGATAACGAGTCGTGGTTAGATGTTTTCAATAAAACTTCTGTAGATGATGCATATGACACTTTCATTTTCAAACTTCAAGCATTTATTAATAGTTCAACTTTTATTTGTAGGAAACAAAAAACAATTAAGAAATTAAAAGTTTGGAATACGGATAGCCTATGCCAGTTAATAAGTTTAAAAAACCGTATTGGGAGGAAAGTTGTACTGCATCCTTTAAGTCTTTCTCTAAAAAATCGTTATAGTAAATTGAAACTGAAAGTATCAAAAGGTATAGCATCAGCCCGGGGGGAATATTATAAAAAGCTCTTTGATAAATATAAGAACAACCCAAAAGCTCAATGGCGAACGGTTAATACAGTATTGGGCGAACAACGAAGTCAGGTAAATAAAAAAATAAATGTTTTGGATAAAATGAACATATTGCAAAGCGATGATAAAATAGTAGCTAATTTATTTAATGACTATTTTGCATCCCTCCCAAAATGCCTTTCCGAGTCATGCCACACTAATTATCTTTACAGTAATCATGAAATTGATTATCTTAAGTTCTCTAAACTTTCAGAAATGAAAAGCTGCTTTTTTGCCGCAACAAATGAGCAAGAAGTATTTAATTTGGTGCAAACTTTACAAAATTCTAATACAGCTGGCCATGATAACATTTCAAACACTTTAGTAAAAAACGTATGTCATAATATAGTTGAGCCTTTTACTTATATCTGTAACTTAAGTTTATCGAGTGGTGTGGTTCCATTATCGATGAAACGGGCAATTGTGCTTCCCTTGCATAAATCAGGTAAAACTTCTGATATCTCCAATTATCGACCAATATCCCTTCTGCCAGTTTTCTCTAAAATATTAGAAAAAATTGTTAAAAAAAGAACATTAGATTTTCTTGAGAGTACTGGTTTCCTATGTAATGTGCAATTTGGATACCGGAAAGGCATGAGCACGGAAGATGCACTTCTAAATTTTATATGCAACATTTTTCGAGAATTGAATAAGGGCAAAAATCTTACAGGGCTTTTTATAGATATCAAAGGTGCTTTTGATACAGTAGATCATGAGATTTTGATTGAAAAATTAGAACGGGCTGGTTTTCGGGGAATCGTCCTAGACTGGTTTATATCGTACCTAAAATCAAGAAGTCAAGAAGTAAAAATTAATGACCTTAAAAGTTCTGTAGTTACACTACATACTGGTGTCCCTCAGGGTTCAGTAATTGGGCCAATTTTGTTCTTGATTTATGTTAACTCTTTGTGCAAACTTAAGTTTTTTGGGAAGCTGACAAGTTTTGCCGATGATACAGCTTTTTCTTACTCTTCGTTTGATCCTAATGTCATTCCATATCTAATACAATCTGACTTATTTCTACTTAGAAAATGGTTTAATATCCATCATATGGTCCTTAGTCCAAAAAGTAAATTTATAAATTTCAGAATGAAAAATGAACCCATTCATATAAACTGCTTACCAAATGTTTATGTTAGTCATTCGCTTGATTGCCCTGGTTTTAATTGCAATGAGAATTGTGTTAAAATTGAAAGCGTCTCAGTTTATAAATATTTAGGGATTCTAGTCGACCAAAAGCTAAAATTTAAGCAGCATATCTCAACAACAAAAGGTAAACTTCTATGCATTATAAGAAAATTGTATATATTAAGATCGGTATGTCCAAGAAATTTACTGAGGTCTTTGTATTTTTCGCTTTTTCATTCTCAACTAGAGTACGGTATCAGTGTTTGGGGTGGTAACTATTACAACAATGTTGCACCACTAAGTATTGCTCAAAAACATGCTATTAGAGTAATTAATTTCAAATGTCGCTTTGAATCTTCACTACCGTTGTTTCGTTTGTCAAATATACTTCCTCTCCGCTACATTTTTATCTACAAAGTTTTAAAAATATTTTATTCAAGAAGTGGCTATATAATTCCAAATATAGATAGGCCTTACTCTTTGCGTAATGCTTATAATTGTGTTGTTCCTTTTACACGAAAGGAATACTGTCTTCGTTCATTCTACTTTATAGCACCCTTCTTGTTTAATGTATTGCCCAATTGTGTCAAAACGTCACATTCCGAAAAAATATTTCTAAAAAATCTAAAAGTTTGGCTTTTAAGTCAAGATAACATCGAGTATCTATACAATAGAGTCTAGTTATACTTGTCAATACGTAAACTCACACGATTCCAGTTAAGTTAAATTCATTCATGTTTAATCACCAAATTTTATTTTAATTCCTGTCTTAATCCTAATCCTGTTTTAATCCTAATTATTCACCTCACAACGTTGAATTTTATATTTTAGTGTACAAATTTGACGGTGTTATTTTATATAACAAGTGCGTTTGCACTTCTTAAATAACACCTACTAATGAACATTTGTATTTAGTATAACAATTAATGTAAGAAAACATGTATGAAATTAATGTAATGTTCATTATGAATAAATAAATAAATAAAATAAATAAATAAAATTTGTTTCTGTTGATAAATTTTTAACGAAAAATATAGCGTAGTGCAGCAGCAATTTATTCTAGCACCCGAACTGACCCCGTTTGATTTCGATAAAATTTCTTACACAGATGGCTAATGACAAAATAAAAATACTTTTTCTTTCGAATATGAAATTTTGCTCTGGGGACGACACATGGTGGCGGCGAAGGTTTAAGGGTTGGCGAAACATTAGTATCTTTTGCTACCGATTGCTAACGATTGACTAAACCGATTTAAGTCATTTATAACTCATAGGCAAGGTAATAGATAGGACTTATAAAACAAATTATTTAAAATTTTGTAGTAATTTTTTAAAACTGTGTTAAACTTAAAATATATTTTCAAAGATGGCGCTGTTCGGGGAGGGGGGGTACTCTCATTTTTGACACACTACCCCTACGGTCTTAAAACTAAAAAACTCATTGGATTTGTGCCACTTAATTTTTCAGTTATAAAATAAATATTTTTTTAAAAAATTAGGCTTCGGTTTGGTGTAAGTATGAATGTATGGGCGTTATTTCTGTAATGCCAATTAATTTATTTATAATGAAAAATGGCATACAAATTCGCATTTATGTTATCAGCCTCCAATGTGCGGTAACACTCGAAAAACTTAAATTTAAACTTTTTAAGGACTCAGAAATATAGCTAAACATACCGTCTGCTGATTCATTGGCACTTTCATTAAAATCAATAAACTTATGTTGTAAGCCAGTTACTCATAAATAGTTCTGTTTTGTATATTTACATTTTCCTTCAAAATCGTTAGCTTTCTGTAGCCAAATGTTTTACTTTATAACAAAATTCAGTTCAGTCATTTTATTTTATTAATAATAATAAGAACAGCTAATTTGTAATAAAAGTTATTTAAAAAAAAAGAGGTTTAACGGTGGATTTAATTCAAAATTATTTAAACAATGGTGGCATACCACCTGAATAAATCATGCAATAAAGCATAGATATTCACATATGTCACAGCGATGTAAATTGTTTGCTTAATTGTTACTAACCTTTCGACATAAAATAAAATAATCGGTTACAAATTTAATATAAGTAAAGGTGCAATCACGATTACTTATTTTGCTAACGCGTTTTTTGAGAGAAATAGATTGGAAAAAAATCTATTTTTTTCAGTGTAAGATATTGTATTACAGTTTGCCTAAAGTAGGACATTTTTATAGTAAAGTAGGACGTAGGACATTCTTGCTCCAAAGTAGGACTGTCCTACCGAAGGTAGGACACGTGGCAACCCTAATTTAACTAAAACTACCGGAATTCCTGTTTAAAAGAAGTTCAATGACAATTTAATTATTTTAAGGATACAAATTAAGTATTTGAGGGTTGTGGATGCTTATTACATAATTTATGTTTTCATCAATTATACCACCCCAATCTCATAAAGTTTTCGGGAGACGGCCAAGCCCGATCGATTGATACCAAATTTGTAAAAAAAATTTTGAAAATCTCCGCGACTGCCCGATTCTTAAAAAAAACGATAGTTAAGATATAGGTATAACTATGATGGTTGGCGGTTCGATATTCGTTTCCATACGAATAAAAAATTAAGCATTCCCATTCAACAAGAAACTGAATAATTTTCTATTCATAATATCAGAGAATGTTCCTACTTAACAATTGCGTATCGGCAAAAACCATAGCATTACCTACTTAGATTTTAAATTTCACCGTAAACATAAGGGCAAAATAGCTAATTATGTATTAAGAGCGTAAAGTAGGACTTTTTTGCTTGAGAGTGAAATCAAAGAAACACTCGAAAGCAAAAAGATTCTTTATGTGCGAATTACGAATTTTATCCTGGTTTTCAACAAGGTGGTTTTTATAGATAAATGGAAAGATTAGATCCTTTGCATCATTTTGCATTTGTGAATAAATTGTGCGCAAATGCGGTGGCAAAAGATATATGGTGTCAAACTTTCAACTTCACATTGGCCCCCTTTGAAATTTAAACTAAATTTAGATTTTTACTAAATTCTCAAATTATGAAGCCCCGCTAATCTGCTAAACTGAGTGATTAACTATCGGATTAAGGTGTAATTGACATATCCGATTGAGGTGTAACTGAGGTAATGTTTACGTTACCTTTGCGGAATATTCAGAAATTTTGTTTGACTTTTGTAACTTTCGCCCTCTGAGTTTCCACCAAATTTGGTTTTCATATTTATCATGCAGAGAACCTAATCTATCTATTTACAAAAATCGCTATTTTGAATACCGAAATAAAACAGGATTCGAAAAAAATTTTACGAGCTTAACAATCAGATTTTTTCTTCGTTTTTCATAGTTCATAAACATAATTTTTCACATAAATTCATAATTGTTTACCTAATTTTCATAGAAAATAAGAGATTTAAAAAAAAATAACATAGTCATAGTTTTTCATTTTTCAAAGACATACTCTTGCAGAGAAATTCATACTTTTTCCTAAAAAATTATATTTGTTCCTATTATTTTCTATGAAAAATTATTATTGTCTATGACTTTTCGTTTCATAGCTTTTCATTGAATTTCTTTGAATTTTTCATAGTTTTTCATAGATTTTTGTCCGTCAGGGTAGTTTTAACTATATTAGAATATATTTTTGTGAGTAATGTTTTTTAATCTTTAGGTATGAACACATGAAATGATTGTGTGCCTTTTATAGTTACAGCCTCTCTGTATCTTGCTTCTAGCCGTAACTCCATTTCTGTATAATCATTTCACATGACAGTAAAAGATTCACAACATATCCTGTTAAGATTGAATCAGAACAATAGTGGTCGTCTCATCATTAAAAGCGATTGTCCCAATTAGAGTTCGATGTTCCAGTCCAGTCTAGTAGACGCCCTATTCAAGCAGACGAGTAGCGAATAAACGCCGATATTTTTTATCAAATTATAAATAACGGAAATTGTCTTCGCAGTTACAGTTTTCTGCCTAAATAATTAATGTTAAATGTTGAACCAGCTTGAAAGAAAACAAAAAGGTTACAAACAAAAAAATTTATTGCTTTCTTATATATTAAAAAAAAATTCTTCAATGCAACTATATTCTACAAAAGGTCGCATAAAAATAGCTGTATTCGGATTGTTCATTTTTATGTTGTATTTTTTCAACATTTTTTGTAATGATTTCGCATGACTAGATTCTTCGAATACTTCTTGAAGACAAGTTATACTTTTCATAAATGAATAGATATTATCTTCATCTAAATTAAAACGGTTAGTTATTAGAAATCATAAGGATATACAATAGATACTTTACCTTTTATGAGTTCTAAAAAAAAATATAAAATATTAGATTTTAAAGGTAGCACTTGTGGATTATAATCACATGTTACAGTATCTGATTCAGAATTATCGCCATCGGTTGATGGGGCTTTGAATGCATTCAATAAATTCGGTTCAACCATCGGAAAAATAAATATTTTTTGAGTATTTGATAAAATATGATTTCTTTGATTGTTGAAAATATCACAAAATTCAACAATACTTAATACTCTTATGTCGTTTCGAGAGTTTACATAATGTATTTCTTCATTGTTCCCATAACCTAAATGTACATATAAAAAAGATTTCATCTTTTTAAATCTTTCGACTATTTGTTTAATTTGAGAAAAAACAATCTGAAAAATAAAAATAAAATTGTTAATGGAACGAATTAATTAATTTCACGTTAATATAATATTGAGAACGGTTATAAACGAAAACGTGATATAAAAAAAAAATTTGTTTATCGCCTGTGTGAACCTGGTAATGCTGGTTACAGGTAATGCTGGTTTATTTTCATATAATAATACAATATCTAAAAGATATTTTTCTAAATTTCCATTGATAAATAAGACGTTGGCCGCAAATCTTCACAGGCGACTCAAAAACACATTGTTTAGCCCTATTACTCGTCACTGTATCATCTGATACAAAAAATCAACGTGCATTTATTAGGTGAAAGTAACCCTGCTGAATTTCCTATCGATTTTTTTCATTTCCGGTACACCGAAAAAAAAATGAAAGTACAATCATAACCTCATCTCAAAGTTAGTAACTTATTATTCAAATTCAAGGAAAAAATTTCTCGGTGACTAGGGCGGTATTAAAAACAAATATTGAAAATATATTTTATCATTTTATCTTTTCAATATCGTTATTCGAAAGTAGTAATTTGTACATGAAAATGTAAACCGACCCATTTTCACTGATGGTGATCTTAAGTGTTAATAACACTAAATTACCACACTGCTGTGCTAAGCACAAAGGTGGTAAGTTGCTTTTTTGTCAAAAATGAGTTATGAATCATAGATGACATAATGAAGTTATGAATCGTAGATGATATAATAACAGTAGATGGACATTTTTATCATATAATTAAACCATTTAATTGATTTTTTCATTCAAAAATTACTATCAAATTTACTATTAAATTATCCAATAATTAATATTTTATTAACATTAACAAATAATATAACCTTCTATCTCTCTGATTCAAACCAAATTTGAAATTTTTTTTAATATAAATATAGTTTTGATTAATTTGACTGTGAAAATTGAAAATTAAAAATTGTTATATCTCGAAATGTTAAAAATACAAGTTACCACTTCTGTGCTTAGCACGGCAGCAGACTTAGTAAGTTAAAACTTTGGGCCTAAAGCGTTATAGTATATTACTTACTTAGAGCTGTAAATAGCATTTTACATGCGAGGGAAAATATTGCGCACGAGACGAGTAGCGGCGAGTGCAGTACCTTCACGACATGGAAAATGGTTTGCAGCTCGAGTTTTGTTATATACTTTTTCTACGACTTTGTTATAATTCAGAAACGTGTATAGTTGTTACTTGAACAAATTAACTACTAATTATAAATTAAATGCAAACAATTAAAAAATTTATATAAGAACTGAATCTAAAAAATTATGGTGCAAATTATGAAACTTTTTGCAATCCATACAATTTTAGAGCGATCTAGTTTCGAACCAATGAGAAAATTTTAAACTTTAAAAAAGTTTATCATTCTCATCAGGGCTAGCCGACTAGATAAACTCTACCAAAAAATGTCAACGCTAGTGAATATAAACCAAAAATTAGGTTACAACTCTAGCGAAGTGTAAAAACAAAAAATTTACATAAACATACATTTAATAAATTCAGGTTTAGTCAATTAATTTCTCTGGTGATCACTGTTTTGTTATACTCTAGACATTCTAGTATTGAATAACAAACTTGTATCGGTGAGATGAAGATGACTAGTCTTCACTTGTGTCTATTGACACATGATCAACAATTAATTCAGTAAATTATTTGTGATATAACATCACCCCGATGGAAAATCTCCCATCAAGAATAATATAAGAACTGAATCTAAAAAATTATGGTGCAAATTATGAAACTTTTTGCAATCCATACAATTTTAGAGCGATCTAGTTTCGAACCAATGAGAAAATTTTAAACTTTAAAAAAGTTTATCATTCTCATCAGGGCTAGCCGACTAGATAAACTCTACCAAAAAATGTCAACGCTAGTGAATATAAACCAAAAATTAGGTTACAACTCTAGCGAAGTGTAAAAACAAAAAATTTACATAAACATACATTTCATAAATTCAGGTTTAGTCAATTAATTTCTCTGGTGATCACTGTTTTGTTATACTCTAGACATTCTAGTATTGAATAACAAACTTGTATCGGTGAGAGGAAGATGACTAGTCTTCACTTGTGTCTATTGACACATGATCAACAATTAATTCAGTAAATTATTTGTGATATAACATCACCCCGATGGAAAATCTCCCATCAAGAATAATATAAGAACTGAATCTAAAAAATTATGGTGCAAATTATGAAACTTTTTGCTAATTTTTGGTTTATATTCACTAGCGTTGACATTTTTTGGTAGAGTTTATCTACTCGGCTAGCCCTGATGAGAATGATAAACTTTTTTAAAGTTTAAAATTTTCTCATTGGTTCGAAACTAGATCGCTCTAAAATTGTATGGATTGCAAAAAGTTTCATAATTTGCACCATAATTTTTTAGATTCAGTTCTTATATTATTCTTGATGGGAGATTTTCCATCGGGGTGATGTTATATCACAAATAATTTACTGAATTAATTTAAAAATTGTAGACTTAAAATTGTAGCTTGAAACTTAAAATTGAAGCATTGCATTATTCCGTGTCAAAATGAATTGAAATATTTAAATTACATTTGATTTACGATTTAAAAATGTATGTATAAAAATGTAAAAGGATTTCTGATTCCAACTTGTCCGGATTTTTTCTTTAAACGACAAGACAGGCCTTCTATTCTTATTAAAAGCTGTGAAAATTTCAATATTACCATAAATTCTAGTTCGTAAAATAGCCCAGTCATTTTAGAAGTTTTAAGCCCCAATCTGCGGAAAATTCCTATTGAGCTGAATTTTTGTATACACCTTTATTACGGCATTTTAATTAATATGTGAAAAATCGACATTGATATCATGCCGGCTAAAAAAGTTATCAAGGTCAAAAGGTCACGAAAATCCGTTTTTCCGCAAATATCTCGCGACCTATTGCTCTGAGGTCAATTGAGGTCAAACAAAAATTGTTTATCGTCCAATTATCTACAAAACATGCCTTACTCACTTTTTTGTAAGATCAACCGTTTTTAGGGTAGAGCGCTGAAAAAGCGACTAGAATGCACCCACATACGATATTGTAAATACCGTGCACCAAGGCGTAAATTCAGTTACTTTTTATTCATGTTGTCAAGTGTATTAAAAACATTCATCTGATGCTCGTGTGTTTTGGAAAAAATATACTTATTCGGAAACATACGACCGATATACGGATTCGGAAGCAAACGACCTCCGCTGACAGATGTTTCGTATTTAATTGTTCCGAGACCCGCTGTCGGACCCGCTGTCGAGAGCGTCTGTCCGACTGTGTTTAGCTGAGTTGAGAAACATTTCTTGAGTGTTAAAGACGTTATTTTAGTAGTTTCATGCTATTGAACAATTTTGCATAATGAGTGATAATTGTTTTTTGTGCAGTGAATTGTTGTCGGATTGTGATTTAGTAGAAGCTACACGTGGCTTGCAAACATTAAAAAATGCTAGTATGGAAATAGGTGATGGTAATATTGAATATTTAAATACTGTTGCTTCTGCAAATGTTCATCGTAATTGTCGTAAAAATTATACGAACAATTTGAGTATCGCAACCTTTAAACCACGTCAGCAAGAACCATGTCTATCACAAGTATATCACAGCCGCTTAATTTTTCGGTATTCCATGCCATGACCGGATGTGATACAACTTCAACACTTTTTGGCAAAGCAAAAATTAAAGTCATGAAGATGTTTGAAAAAATACATGATTTAAAAAATTCCGCAGAAATATCTCCAAGAAAATTGCGCTTGAGAAGTAGTTGTCGATGCTGCAATACAGTGCTACTAGCAATGTACGGTGCTCCAAAATCAGAACATTCGATAAATAATTACAGATATTTTAGCTTTGGTAAGCTAACAAAACAAAACACAGGTGTGAAATTTTCGTTATTGGCACCTCCTTCTTCAGCAGCTCAACATCATATTTTTCGAGTGTATTATAAAATACAAACTAGGAAGAGAAATTGATTCAAAATAGTGGGGTTACGAGTAAAAAAATAACATACGTCAGCCAGTAACAACTTTATTATTCCAGCACCCGATGATCTACTAAACATAATCTATTGTAATTGTACAAAAAAGTGTGGCGGCAAGTGTGCACTGAAAAAAACATGTTCTATTTCCAATCGAAATGCAATTGTGTCAACCTCACCGTGCGGTCACATATGGCGAATCAAACTACGAAATTGCTTCAACAACTCTACAATTATAAATCGATGAAGTTGAGACAATCACACGAAATATTTATGTGAAAATAAAATATAGTTCAATTAATCTCAAATACTTAAACTTTAAAATGAAAAATTCATGATATAAGGGCAAAGAAAATTTTTTTCAGGGAAATAGTTATTATCTTTATTCAACTATTGTTATATTGGATATAACACTTCATATTTTAAATAAACCTCATTCTGTTGTTAGGAAAATGTTATCGTGTAGTTGTCTCAATCACAGAGAATTTGATTGCAAATAATTTTTCTTTGCATGAATAATAAACTGCCAACTTCGAGATGAGGTTGTCATGAACTTCAATTTTTTTTTCAGTGTGGATGCAAAAAAAATGGGTTTGAGATGCTCAAAAGTTCGTGAACATTTCCGTAATCATGCTTAAGCGGGGAATGAAGATGTCGACTACTTAAGTAAAGGAATAATTCCACTCAATGTTTTGTCAGCAAATTGTAATGATAGAGAAACTGAGGATATCGACTATGAGTGAATAAAAAAAAATTATGTATGCATAAAAATTAGTAGTCACTAGTCAGTATTAAGTTTATTTTTTTGTATTTTTCAGATTTTAAATAAAAAACTCTTCATTTTTTAAATAAAAAAAGCTTTTATTACATATCATGGATCATTTTCACTGTGAAAACCATGTAAAAAATGCGTGGTGCGGAAACGAGTGCATAATCATAATGTATAGTCGCTTTCTCAGCGCTCTGCTAAAAAAATGGTTGATCTTACAGAAAAATGATTGATGTATGTTTTGTAGATAATTGGACGATAAACAATTTTTGTTTGACCTCAATTGACCTCGGAGTAATAGGTCGCGAGATATTCGCGGAAAACTGATTTTCGTGACCTTTTGACCTTGATAACTTTTTTAGCCGGCACGATATAAATGTCGATTTTTCACATCTTAATTAAAATGCCGTAATAAAGGTGTATACAAAAATTCAGCTCAATAGGAATTTTTTCCGCAGTTAAAACCTATAACGACTGGACTAAAAAAGCATATTTTCCTAAAACTGTTATTAATTAATATATATGTGATATATATGTGACTAAATGTGATATATGTGACTATATACTAAAATATATATGTGACTAAAAAAGCATATTTTCCTAAAACTGTTATTAATTAATATATATGTGATCACCCTATTATGAAAATAAATGGGGTTCGTTCGTAAACACCAAATCGCTTGCTTATTTTCCTATTTTGACGTTTATGGCTGGAAATGGTCGTTATTAAACTATTTCTTGCCTATTTAGGCAAGCGATTTGACAGATACAGTTGTTCGGAAACTCCATTTCTATTCCAAAATAGGCGATTCGATCAAAATAGGCGATTGCAGCAAAAAAGATTATCGAGTTGATTCACGCGAGTAGTTCATCCCAAAAGAGATGCTGAGATTCAATCAATATTATTGTCATGCAAATCGTTACGCAATGAAATAGCAGTGTTACGAACATCCTGGTATTGAGTCTAATTCAAGCTCTACTCACCATCAGCTACCGACGGCTAACTCTACTGTTATTGGCAATAGGGTTGAAAATGCAGATGTCAACATTAAAGCGGCTGCGACGGATATGAAGTATTATTTTCATTTCACTGCTGAGGCTGTCAGCGGTTTTATTAAGGATAGCCTCGATCTTGATGCTGAGCAACCATCAATCGCGTGCAAATCTCGGGTTCGTCCCGGTAAAGATATTTCAACACTTTCTTTCTTTCGAAGTGGGTATTTAGGAGAAATATCTCTCAGCTGTTTCTAAACCGTCATTTTGGCCTACAGGAGTACGAATTAAACCTTTTGAATTCCGTGGACGCACTAATAGGCGTGGAGTACCTCTTACTCGGAGCAATAATACGAATGCATTCACTCAAGACCACAGCCACCAGTCTGACTCTCAGACTTATATTCAGCAACAATTATTTTCTCATAATAATCAACAGGGAGCATCATCACCTCATTCTGAATCTCATTTTCATAGTCAGCAACAATGATCCGTTCATAATAATCAACAGGGATCATCATCCCTTCATCAGCATTAACAACAGTCATTGACTTCTGGTGCATAACTAGGCTGTATGTATTATTTGTAAACTCTGATATTATTAACTATTATACTCATAATCATGAGTTTTCATTACAGGTTCCCAGTTCATTGTTGAATCGGTAAATCTGTTAAGAATCTTGGGTTGTATTCGAACAACTCTTTAACTTGACCTAACCATATTGTTGATGTTTGCAGAAACTTCAACTTCGCATTATATATATATTCAAATTGCTTCAGGATATAACACCGCTTGCCTTACGTATGCAATTTTTTGAAAGTTTAATTGTTCCTTACTTTAACTACTTACATAGTTCTTTACGTTCCTTACTTTAAGGTTGCATTTAATGCCTGTATACGGTACATTTTCGGCCTGAGAAAATTTGGACATGTCTCTGAATACTCAACATCAATCCTTAATTGTAGTTTGAAACAATTTTTTGACTTTAGAATTGCCGTTTTTATTTTTGAGTTAATTCAGCTTAAAATGCCAATTTATCTTATAGTAAATTGGATTTTTCTAGATCGGTTCGCACTGGTCATTTACTTTTGTGCCATATAGATACAACAATTGGAAACAGTATTACGGGTCGGTTTTTGTGTATATTATCTCTAAAGTTTGGATTAAACTTCCTATCGCCAGTCGTGAACTGGGTTCCTTAACTAAATTCATAAAAGAAGCATATTTGAAGAAAGAAGCTTTTGATTTCGAGTATTTATAATCTTTTGTTTCTTTTTTTTTATTAACTAGTTTTATTACATGATGTAGCGTTTTTCTTTTAATTGTAAATATTGTATTATTTTATAGGTGTAATGATTTTGTAAATATTAGTTGTCGTTCTGAGCAGACATTGAAAATTTGTATAAATTAAGTCTGTGAATTGGTGTAAATAAATAACTCCTTCTAGTGAGTGTCAGCAACTTGGGGTGTTCATATGGGTATAGCATAGTTTATAAAAGGTCGACCTTTTATTTTATACGTTGTACTTATTGTATTTTTATTCTTGTCCCGTGAACTACCCGCTAGTGCTTTCAATTCATTATTCCTGTTTTCAATCTAGAGTTCACTTGTTGTGCATTAGCTTTGAATTTAAGCAGTGGGTCGAATGTGACACCCAAAAGTCTCGGCTTTATTACTGTAAGAATAAGTATGTTGTATAATGCAGATGCTTGGTGTTGTATTTACCTGCTTCGTTTATGTGCTGAAAAGTGTAGAAGTGTTTTTTTCAGTGGAAAGTTTCAATTTTCTTGTTTTAAACCATTTATACAATTGAGATAAGTATTTAGGACATTTATTAGTTGTTCCAGATTGTTTATTGTTACAAGCATCGTGCAGACTGTATATGACGTAATGGTTATTCCTTCTAGTGGGGCAGGTAATCCACTTAGGTAGAGATTGAATAATAAATTTGAGAGAACTCCACTTGTGGAACTTCTTGTCTTAGCACTCTCATTTTGGACTAACAATTACGGAATTAGACGTATGTTTGTGGATCTCTAAGGTAGCTGCACCACCAGCGCTTCATCAGGCCTGGCAAATTATTGATGTCAAGTGCAACTAGGATTGTTTTAGCACAGAGTTGCTTTGGTGCAGACCATCACTGTTCTGGTTTTGTATTCTGTGAAGCGCGGTGGTTGTACTATGTGCTCCCGGAAGTCATATTGGAGTGGCGACAAGTTGCAAAATCATGTCAGCTGAGGGAGCAGAAGTGTTTCAATCAGTTTTGCGGCCGAGAAAAGAATGGAGATCGGTCTGTAAGGTGCTCTTTTTTCTTCATATTTTCCAGGTTTTAAAATGGGGCTGATTCTGTCCGTTTTCCAGATATTCGGTATCTGGAGAGTAGAGATGTATTGAGTGTAGTAGTGAGGTAGTTCAATCCTTTTATCTTCCGTTGCCAACTTGTTAATTCTCTTATTCAGATGTGGAACTCTAAAGTCTGCTGGATCTGCCTTGCGGATGTCATCTCTCAGCTTGTGTTAAGGGAGAGGAATGGGAAGAAAATGATTATCAGTAGTGGGAGAGGAGTGTTAGGTTCGGGACCCCCTATTGACTATTTAGAGGTTGATGATAGTGAACGGATCGTACAGTGGTATCCGCTATCCATCACCTGCGGTTCCAGCTGTTGCGCGGTAAAAAATGCTTTGTAATTAGAATTACAATATGTGTCACAACACATGGTTATATACAGGAATATTTCAAAGAGCAAGCTATAGCGCGGAGTCATCAAATAATACCCAATAACAAAGATTGAAAGTGCTACCGTTGAATGAATAGAGGCCTACAGCATTCCTTAGATATCACCTTATTAGTAATATCTCACTACTATTACCAGTGGTATGTGATATCTAATGTTAGTTCTCATGTCAACAACAACGACTGCAGTACGCGACGTTGTCATACCTCAACAAAAATTGATATCTCCATGGATTCTAAATGCGAATTTTAAATAAATTGCAGTAGAAGCAACATTTGTTAAAAATTATTAAATTCAAAGAAATTAGTAGCAAACCAACCTCGAATTCTTGATTTACAAGAATATGAATCCGATAATTTAGTTTTTCAAAAGCTGCAACTATTTTATTTTTGTCTTCTAAAATCTTTACCAATCTTTGAGTATAACAAACAATCACAGCTTCACCTACAAATTCTAATGTATCAGGTTGTCTTTGATCAATTTTTACATCTAATTCTTGAGCAGTAGAATTATCACAATTTAATGCCGATGCCATTTTTTAAAGCTGCTATATTTATCATCACAATTTTTATCTACAAGTGTTTCGTTTTGATTGTAGTTGGTAGTTGTTAATATTTTTTTATATTTCTAACTAGCCTAGATTATTTATTCATAATCTTTTTCATTTATTTGATGTCAAAAATTGCTATCTTTTGCAACTGTATATATAGGGCGATTTTTCTGTTCCGATGTTCACCGCAATGGCGCTAGAGGGGATAAGATAATAAATTTAAAAACTTTTATATGGGATTTCATACAAAACACAACTAGAATAATTTTAAAAATTATCTATGAAATTTCTCATTTTACCACAATTGAACAATTTTAATTTGCTTATGGAGTATTATTGACTATATTTTAAGCGTAATATATAAAATATTATTCTTAAGTCGCTCAAAAAAGAAACATAAAAATTGCCAAAATTTCCCATACAAAGTTGTATGAAAAATTTAACCTATTTTCGTATTTGTTTTACGGACAGAAGAAAAGAAAATATTTTATATATTATGCTTAATATTAACTATAGCAGTTTTATGTGAGTTAATTTTAAAATTCTATTAAAAAACGGTCACATAATAAACTTCCTTGCATAGCACCATACTTCAATTTTATAGTTTTTGTGCGTATGTATTGTTAATTTCTTTCTCTTTTCCTTACATTCATTTAATTTTTTATGTAACCCTTGCATTATATAGTTTTTACACTTTCTTTCATGATAGGAGAGGTTAGTGACTGGTTACAAATTACGTCAAACAAACTTTAGATTTCTTTAACCCTCCGTTGTTGAAAATGTATATGAACTTTTTGAATTTTATCTAACGAAATTTTAGCAATTACCGAGTCCCGACGAAAAATCTTTTTAAAATTTAGAAATTAACAAAAAAAACGTTTTTATTTGTTTTTTTTAAACAATAGTTATTTATTTATCTAGAACTTAACCTTCAAGTAAAAAATTTAAAGTACGAGCTAGTTGTTTACTGCCGAGGCGTCTAGCCGAGGCCGAAATTACTAGTGAGTGCCTTTAAAAACACTTCGTTTGAGGTAAATACAAAATTTGAAAATTTTATTTCTTACTGGAAATTTATTAAAATAAAAAGAAATGGATTTTAAATTTTGCTCAAAAAGTTGAACTTTAACGTCCTAGGACTTTATAAAATTTTATAAAGTCCTAGGACGTTAAAGTTCAACGTTTATGGTACAAAAAGCTGGACTTTAACGTCCTAGGACTTTATCAAATTTTATAAAGTCCTAGGACGTTAAAGTTCAACTTTTTGTACCATAAATAATCCGAAAAATGTCGTTTTTGATATCAGTATGAAATAATAGTTATTTATTTATCTAGAACGAAAAGTGAAACTTTAAAGTACGAGCTAGTTGTTAGCTAGCCGAAATTACTAGTGAGTACCTTTAAAAACACTTTTCGTTTGAGGTAAATACAAAATTTTATTTCATACTGAAAATTTATTAAAATAAAAAGAAAAGTTTTAAATTTTGCTCAAAAAGTTGAACTTTAACGTCCTAGGACTTTTATAAAGTCCTAGGACGTTAAAGTTCAACGTTTATGGTACAAAAAGTTGAACTTTAACGTCCTAGGACTTTATAAAATTTTATAAAGTCCTAGGACGTTAAAGTTCAACTTTTTGTACTATAAATAATCCGAAAAATGTCGTTTTAGATATCAGTATGAAATAAAAGCTATTTTAGTTAATGTACAATTTAGTATATTAATCAGTCACAAATAAAAGATACATTTTTATATAAAATAATTTTACATAAATAAATATTGTAAAACATTAAAAATAGTGTTTATACATTTAAAATAATTTAAAAAAAAAATAAAAAAATTAAGTAAATTATATTTGGCTTTACATTTAGTTTTACTTTGGCAATACGGAATTCCCTCTTTTTCGTAAATCATACCTCGGCGTTTCTATGTTAAAATTAATTGGGGTGGATGTTAAATTTCTTGATAACATCAACAAATTTTCTCTTACTGAATCTTCATCAACTTGAGATAATTCAGACATAAAAGATCTTTCCAGCTGATACGATGTTTCATGATTGATTGGAATAGTTTGAATCTGAATACGGTTTGGTCTACGTTTAGTTTGTAACATACAATTCACAGAGCTCCTAACTAAATTCAATTCGTTAGTAATGATTTCATTTTGTTTTATTAAACTCGATAACATTCGATTATTTTTCTCATTAATATCGTTGTATCTAAAGGCGTTTACAAAACAAACCATTAAAGATAAAACAATAAAGAATTTTCGAGTTATACAAACAACTGATTCTAATTTATACTTATACTCTACTAAATCGTCTTGATAGAAGTCCATTAGAAGTAATCTTATAAAATATTCAGTGAGAATATTTATAGATAATATCATAAATAACGTGAGTCTAGAAGACGAAGTTCGATGGGATGAGGTTAATATTATAAATAAAATTAAAATAAATATATAATAAACAATTAAATTAAACATCGAATACTCTCCTAATAACCAGTTCTGAAGGGAGTGTATTTTTGTAAAAATATCAATAAATATCTGATTATTTTCGAATGCAGTCGTGCGAAATTCATCGGTCAATTGCTCCAAGTGAAATCGGGATTGTTGTAACATTTGAGACAAATGAGTACTTTGTTCATGAATTTGATTTTGCAATTTTAACCCAATTCTTTGCTGTTCCAACAATTGTTCTTGCTGTTGCTCAGCCATTGCTAATTTTACAACAACATGATTTGACATGATCCCTAACATATTGATAGTCTCTTCAGTTTCTTTGTGCCAAAGTTGATTTCTTACGAAATAACACATATTTTGAGTATGTGTATAAAATTCGGTAAAAGTTAGATATGCCCGATCATTCATTTCTTGAAAACAAATGCGACGAATATTTTCCTTTTCTGTTGCATCACATTGTATTTGGGATTGATCGGTCATTTCAAAAAAACAATTTGCAAAACGAATCGCCAATTGAACTTGGATTTTTTCTGTTAATTCTGCACATCCATCTTCGAATTCTTTTATTGCATCAAACCAACATTGTCCATAATCCAAGTTTTGTTTTCGTTTTGAAATTAGCTAAAGAAAATATCAATATTTATATTTTTAAAAAAATATATTTATAAGGTTAATTGTTCAATTAAATTATAAGTACATACTTCGTAAATTTCTTTCCCCCTTAACAGAATTTCATTTTTAATTTCAGAATTACTACTGTGACTATTTGTTAATGTTATTATAAACAAACTAAATATAATTAATTCTTTCAGTTTCATATTTTTATTTCATTTTAGACAAAAACTGCATCTTTTTAAAAATCGTTATTTTTTAACTTGACAGATGTTTTGATTTGATGATGATTCACAATTGAAAACTGAAATAAAATGTTTCGCGTTTTATTTATAGTGCGCTTACATCGATATAAAATAATTAATACTTCGCATGCCAATATACCTCCTATATTCTTCAAGCCCAATTCATTGACGCCATATTAAAAAAACAATAAACATTGCCATATGCAAAAAATTGGATTAGTGTTTTTGGTTAATTTTTTTTGAATTTGTTTTATATGGAGTTTTATTTTTAAAAATAGCGTTAGCCGATTTTTTGAATTCTTTTATATTGAGTTTTAATTTTAATGTCCGAAATTGACAGAGCGAAAGCCTCAAAACTTACGTCTATGTCTGTTTCTGACAAGAGTTTCTACAGTGCCATTAATTCTTTAAATTCTGGTACAAAATTTTCTATTCCCCCTATTATTGATGGTGATTTAATCGTCAATGATCCCGCAAGAAAAGCTAACTTGTTCGCTGAACGCTTTGCTCTGAACTCCACTGTTTTGGAAACTCCTAAAGAAATACCCCAAATCCAGTCTTCAGGAGTTAATATGAATGAACTTCACTTCAAACCCAAAATAGTCGCTAAACTTTTAAAGGGGTTAAACATCAACAAAGCATCAGGAATGGACAATATTCCACCCATTATTTTAAAAACCTTTTCCAAAGAACTTGCACCAACTTTAACTAAAATATTCTACCAATCCTACAAATCTGGTATATTTCCCTCGTGCTGGAAGTTGGCAAATGTCCAGCCCGTCCCCAAAAAGGGACCAAAATCCGATATCTCAAATTATAGGCCAATAGCTTTACTATCGGTCCTATCCAAAGTCTATGAGCATTATATTAATACACATATTTCAAAATTTCTGGAAGAAAATCATTTAATATCCGACAGCCAATACGGTTTTCGAAACAAAAGATCAACTACCGATCTATTAAACTATGTAGCGCATTGTTGGAACAGCATACTTGATAAAGGTGGTGAAACATACGTTATCGCTTTAGACATCTCCAAGGCATTCGATCGAGTCTGGCATGCCAACTTAATCAACAAGCTCGTTGCGTACGGTTTTCATCCCAATGTTGTGAAGCTGATTCAAAATTTTCTATCCGACCGATACATTTCGGTAACCTTAGACGGATATTCTTCTGAGTCTAAACTAATTAACGCTGGTGTACCCCAAGGCTCAGTATTGTCCCCAACCCTATTTTTGATTTATATCAACGAATTGTTGAAAATCACCAGCAACCCAATAAATAGTTTTGCAGATGATAGTACTCTGCACAAGTCGTTCGAGCCCCTTCCTTCAAAAGGTAAAATGCACGAACGAATTAATCCTGCCCGGAGAGACGCTGCCATAAACGTGAACAAAGACCTGAATAAAGTCGCCGATTGGGGTGACCAAAACCTTGTCAATTTCAACTCCACCAAAACACAGCTGTTGATTGTTTCCAGATTAAAGACCGAGTTCCCCAAAGATATTTTATTTAGTATGTGTGATGAACCAATAGGTGAATGTAAAAACATTCGTTTATTGGGTGTCACAGTTTCAAATGACCTACTCTGGAACGATCATGTAATGGCGATGGCAAAAAGCGCGTCTAAAAAACTCGGCCTCCTAAATAGATGCAAAAAATTTTTCACTCCATACCAATTGCTCCATGTTTATAAGTCCTATATTCGTCCCTGTATGGAGTACTGCTGTCAAGTTTGGGGTGCTGCCTCTGTTTCCATCTTGGCCCTCTTGGACTCTGTTCAAAAGCGAGCTATACGAATTGTAGGTGATCGAACTTTGACATCACAACTTGATTCCCTACAACATCGTCGCACTGTTGCTGACCTCGTTGTTTTTTACAAATATCGTCATCAGCAGTGCTCAGATGAAATCAGCGGCATCATGCCTCAAACTTATTTTTACCCCCGTTCCACTCGGCAATCGGCTGCCGCAACCAGTGAAACGGTAAAGATCCCGCGCTGTCATACTGGCAGATCGCAGAGAGACTTCTTTGTCCGAACTGCGTACAAATGGAATAGTTTGCCGGAACACTTAGTCTCAGGTGGCTTCAACCCACAGATGTTTAAAAAAAGCGTTAATCTACACCTCAGAACGCCAGTTGTTGTGGGACCCAGGTCTAGACCTAGGTCTTAAAAGGTATTTATGTGTTGTTGTGACACATATTCTAAACCCTATTACACAACACATTTTATTAAAAAAAAAAAAAAAAAAAAATATGGCGCTAGGGCTTAAAATATCCTTTTTGAACAAGTTATTCAAAATACTCTATATAGAAGCCTGATTCGTTTTTAGTACAGTAAAAATCGTGAATAATTTTAAGTTGAAAAATAAAAAGTACTAAAGTTGCATAAAACATTCTGTTTTTTTTAAATAATTTATACATTGACCAGAGTACAATGTTTAGCAATTTATATTTATAATACTTTTATCGGGGATATTACTTCTACTTAGGTGCCAAGATTTCTTTTATTTGATATAGAAGCGAATTTTTTTATTTGATTCACTGAAGCGAATAAAACCAAAATGAGTTGTATCGGAGCAAGATACCGAGGTCCAGGGTACAATCCTTTGAAAAAATCAAAATCCATACAAAACTACACTTTTATGACAATATGTTATTCAAATATGTTCCTTTTCCAAAATTCACCATCCCTATTTCTCATGTGCTTATAAGATAAACAGATCAAAACTGTTCCTTTTACTTAATTTATGGGCCTCAATGGTTATAACTATTTATTTTTTAATTTATTCATGCAGATTCTTTGAAATTGTATATCAAAAATAACATTAAACGTCATTTGAATTGCAATATTTGGAAAAAAATTTGTATTTTTGTACGATTTTTCACTTTTTGAAAGCTCCATATCTGGGTCCCGGGGCCAGATTTTCAAAAAATGTTTGTCATTTCCAAGACAATAATTGAAGGTATATTTCTTCAGTTTTTGACACAATATTTCGTAAAATAAAATTCTGTAATTATTTTGTACGATTTAACTGGAGGTCTGTAGCATGCTTTGGGCGCATGAAGCAAAACCTCCGATATATAAGCCTGATTCAATTTTTAGCACAGAAAACATCGTGAACTTGTGTGCCCATATTTTTAAACGAGGATAAATCGTCGGATTAATCCGTGGTTTTCGAAAATCCACTGTTTTAACTAAGGTTATTTTTGGTAATTATAAAGGTGCATAGATCGATTTGTAGTTTTTTTTAAATGGAGCTTAAATCTTCTGTTTTCGATATCGAATTTTGCATTAAAACTGCTTATTGGGACACCTGTCATTTTTCAAAATTTTCCCATTAATATTCTTTTTTGAATTTTTTTCCAGTAATATTTGTTTTTGTATTATGTTGCCCGCTGTACTCTGACTTATTCCTATTACATCGCCGATCACCAATTGACACGACCCCGTTGCATAATACCTCAAATATAGCAATATTTGTTTTTATCGTGGTCAAAGTATACCCACGAAAGTCTAGTGGTTGAATGTTATTTTTTATAATGCTTTCTAAACAATAAACTCCTTCTTTAGAAAACCTGAATCACATCCTAAACTCTTCCGCATCCGAATCACATCCTAAACTCTTCCGCATTATAATATTCCATATCCATCCTTTCTTGAAATATTTTTGGTTGTTTTATTCGTTGACTTGGTATGCTTATTTCATAACCTGAATCATTAGACTCAGAAAAAGAAGAAGAGGAATTAGCAATATTTTGCATAGCTTTTCTTAGAAATTTTACTATACTTGAATATATTTAAAAACTGTTTGACGCAACGTAATGACGTCTTGTATTTTCGAGTTTCCTAAAATAATGTAGCCGCGGTTTTAGCCATCGATATTGATGCATAAATCTGAGGATACATTTTTAATCCAAGATTGAATCAATGGATTTATCTACGTTTAAATTATAATTTTTTAGCTAGTTAAAGTGTAATTTAAAATTTGATTATTTTGAATTTTTTGAATGAAACTAAGACTTTATCACTTTAATATTTTATTTTATTTTTCCAAATATATTTTCGATCTCTAGGAGATCTTCCTCAGGGAAGAAGTTTCTATAAACTCTACGTTTAAAAATTCGAAAGAGAAGAAAAATCCGCCGATTTATCTCTAAAGACGTTAAAAAATGCGGGCCGTATCCCGTTCGGCAAAAAACTATCATAAAGACCTCCTAAAGGTAACCGTTTTTAGATCTGACATTCAAAATAGTTATCCCAAAGATAGCATAAAGATACCAGTAGCCCTATTCCGGTACATCGTGAAATAGGAATTGAGAAATAAATTATAGCAATTTTTTCATAACTAGTATTCCGTGTCGCGGGAAATAACAAATTCGTATTAGAAAATATTTCTTTATTTCATTTATTGCACTTTTTTCTCAATTCCCAATTCCCAGGGAAATGCCGGAATAGGCGTACAGAAAACCATCTAATGCGCCGCCTGCTGACATCTTTTAGATCTCTACGAAAAGATATCAGAGATATAACATTTTTCAGAGTTCCGAATGATAACATTTTAGAGATATCAAGAAGATTATTAGGTTAGGGTTAGGTTAGGTTATTTTTAATAATTAAAAATATTATTAGATAAAATACTTCTTCATTTTGTTTTTTATTAATTTTATAAATAAATAATTCATTGTACAATAAATTTTAAAAAAAAAATAATAGAAATGTTACACTACACCAATTGACTGTTGATCACTATGGTATTAGATTTTTTCATAGCTATGGAGCTTCGGAGCTTGTTGATGGCACTGTATTAATTTTATTCATTAATGCATGACTGGGATAGTTTGCATTCTTTGATGTTAGAAGAATGCCTGTAAAACAATAATGTGAATAAAAATAATTCAGTACTTAGTACTTACTACTTACTATAGTTTCGATAACACTTTCTAAACTTGAATTCCCCGATTATTGCACAGGTTCACTTATTACACAGCTAGTAGGATATATATGCAATATGTATATGATCATCACATCAACACTTTATTTATTTTATATTTAATAACTTAAATTGATTTATTTAATAATGGTTTTTTTCAATTTGACATTTTCAAAGTGAAATTTTAATTTAACAATTTGCTGTTACCAACTTAACTATAGAGCTTTTTCCCGAACTATGAAAGCAGAAATCAGCTAATTTGTATTTCAAAAACTCAAAATAACTGTTTTTTCTTTCCACTCCAAGATCTTTTGTGAGAGAAAGATTGGAAGATTGTTGAAATTAGCCAATACCGATTTTAGGTTATGGTAGAATGTTGACAAAATAATATCATATTTAGGTCATAGAAATGTCGACAATAGGTATCATAAAGGTATCATTTTGATCTCCATAGATTGATCTCTTCAAAAAGCTGTCAAAAAGATAACAAATTTCTGAGTTCTAAAAGAAGCCATTTTTTAGATAGCATTAGGATACCTTTCCGATGTTCATGCCGAACGGGATTAGGCCCATATTTTTAAACGAGGATAAATCGTCGGATTAATCCGTGGTTTTCGACAATCCACTGTTTTAAGTAAGGCTATTTTTGGTATAATTATAAAGGTGAATAGATCTATGGATTTTTTGTGGTATTTTTGAATGGAGCTAAAATCTCCGATTTTCGATATCGAATTTTGCATTAAAACTGCTTATTGGGACACCTGTCATTTTTTTTAAATTTTTCCAGTAATATTGTTTTATTTGAATTTTTTTCCAGTAATATCTGTTTTTGTATTATATTGCCTGCTGTACTCCGACTTATTTCTATTAAATCACCGATTACCAATTGACACGACCCCATTGCATAATACCTCAAACATACCAATATTTGTTTTTATCGTGGTCAAGGGATACCCACGAAAGTCTAGTGGTTCAATTTCATTTTTTATAATGCTTTCTAAAAAATGAACTCCTTCTTTAGAAAACCTGAATCGCATCCTAAACTCTTCCGCATTATAATATTCCCTATCCATCCTTTCTTGAAATATTTTTGGATGTTTTATTCGTTGATTTGGTATGATTAACTCAAAATTGTATTTTGGTTCGGAGTGCTAGGAAATCTTCGTAAAGTAACGTGTATTTTACTTGCAAACTGCCTTTTTGATTTCACACAGTATTTTAAAAAAAAACTACATTTGCCAAATATCCAACAGACGAATAAAATGTTATATTTTATATTAATAATTTATTAGACACTTAAAAAACGTTTTTTTTTTTAAATAAATTCTTTTACTAGTTTCAGTATAAACCATCTTCAGAAAGAATTTTTTGCTACTGAGCAGTTGACAGAACAGCTAACTACACGGCACTTTTTTTAAAAAATAATGTTTTTCGGCCAAAGGCTGTAAAGTTTAACTTTGCTGCCGCTGGGGAGTAGCTGAAGTCTTACTTTTTAGACGGCGGCTGCAAAAGTAACGCCATTTTTATTTTATCTGCCGGCGGCTGTAAAGTAACTTTCATATTTTTACGGCGGCTGTAAAGTAATTTTCATATATTTACGGCGGCAGTAAAGTAATTTTTATATTTTTACGGCGGCAGTAAAGTAAAATAACATGATATTATTAATTTGATCAAAACAGAATGCATTTCAGTTCATTTTAACGAATTAAAATCAATAAAAATTAATTTCAGAAAATTTATTACCTAAAACATATTTATAAAAAATTTGATGCATTAATTTCATATTTTTAAACAAATTTAAACGTTTGCCGAAAAAATAGTGTATTGAATTCGGAGCTAAAGTGACTTTTTGTATTTCGTCTTTAATTGTCGGCCTTCCTACGGTCGGCCGCCAAACTATAGACTCAACACAAAAAGTACAACTTTAGCTCCTAATTCAATAATATACTATTTTCGGCGTAAACTATTAAAATATTACAATAAAAATTTTTAGCGAAAATATACCCGGGTTTTAAAGATAGCAATTTAGTACTAAAAAAGTAGAAACGCTTAACGAAAAAATTCGACGAAATGTATCATTGAAACCAATCATTTCAAATAATTGTTCAATCCCTATAAATATACTAGAATATGAGTCATATATTTAACATACATGCATATATAAATCAAAACATGAAATGACTCAATACAACCTTAGTACAATTTTCTTTATTTATAGCATTTTAATTTGTATTCACACATTAAAAAATATAATATGAATATGATGTAAACCTGTCATTTGTGTGACTTTTTAAGTTAAAAGTGTTTCGATTCAGAAATCATTCTTGCATCTCGTATTTTTGTGATTAGGTAAAATGTCAAAATTTATTTGTTTATGTTATTATTTGCGCATAGCATGTGCGCAAACATTAAGAATTATCTTATAAGAAAAAAAAGTACATACAAAAGAATATAAATAAAAGAAATTGATTATAAATCTATTGCGCAAGTCTTCTATCAACTGAGTGAGTTCATAAAAATTTGTTTGCAATGAAGTAAACGTTGATTGTAAAACTTGTACGCAAATAAATGAATTTATATATATGGAATTATGATAACAATGTAGTTCGATCTGCCCAAAAACCAAGAAAAATCTAATATTTATATATTTTCTATTTAATATTTATAAAATAGCAAGTATCAGGAAAAATTTTTGAATTTTGTTCTAAAATTAATATTACATTAAACACACTCATCGAAAGATGGTTTCTGTGGTGGGCATCTATCAAGAAGCCAATTTTCGATCGATAATCATGGTGGACAACTAAAGTTTTGATCGTCAATCGATTTATACTATTTACGTGCTTCTTTTAATATTTATTACTAGAGAAATCAATACAATGTGTCAAAATTAATCGTATCTAACTATAAATAATTCAAAGTGCAATGTATTTAGTGTAAAATTTATGTGTTTTTAAAAGTGCACGCAGGTGCGTACGCAGACGTAGATAATATTTAAGACTGGGCTTGCTCAGGATAAATGTTTTTAATAATATATAGAAAGGGCAAACTCGAAATTGTGTTATGCGCTTAATAAATAAACAAATAATCTTTCATTCATTAAATAAAAGTGTTTATTAATCATATATATTCGAAGTTTATCAAAATTTTAAATGCTCCTCAAGCCCTATGTTGAAATGGGGGCTCCATTGCATTCAGGTTTTTCTGTTCGGTTAAAATTTTGTTTACATAGTTATCCTTTTGACCAAAATCTTTCAACTAATAATCTATTGAAATTTGATTTATTTGGAAATATTAAAAGTTTCAATTTTTGTTTATGTGATATAAATATCAATTAAATTAATGCAGGTGTGTAGTAGGGATCGTTTAAATCATTTGTTTACTATAGTAAACAAGGAAATTGTAACAAAAATTTGATTATATATCGATTTTTTTTAATGTGTCAATCACCTAAACGAAGTTGCCATCTGTTTTTCGAAATTCAAAACTTGGTGTAAACAAATTCTTAGACCAAAAACTTTAATTTGTACATGTTTATAAAGATAATTAGTTGATTGATTTGTTTATTTATTTTATTTAGAAAAGTTTAAAATCAAAATGAATACAACAATAATACATGAGTCGATTGAGTTGATGGATGATGTTGTGATGTCTGGTTCGGATGATGATGACGATGTGGGTCCTAGTAGTCCGGAAAGTATGTATCAAGATGGACATGATATGATGCATTCAACAATGGGAGATGACGTTACTGCACAACTAGCAGCTGCTGGTCCGATTGGTGTAGCGGCAGCAGCAGCTATAGCATCAGCTAAAAAAAGAAAACGACCTCATTCGTTTGAAACCAATCCTTCTATTAGAAAACGACAGCAAAACAGATTACTTAGAAAACTAAAAGTAAAATTATTAAATTCAAAATAAAATTTTAGTTCAGTATCATATGTAAATCTTATGTTTTGTTTCTAGCAAACTATCTATGAATTTGCAACCAGAGTAGGACAACAAGCTGTAGTTTTAGTTGCGACTCCTGGTAAAACAAACACAAGCTATAAAGTATTTGGAGCAAAGCCATTAGAAGATGTAGTAAAAAATTTAAAAAGCATTGTGATGGAAGAATTAGAAAACGCTCTCGCACAACAAGCTCCACCACCTCCTCAAGTATGTCGCATTTATCTTATCTAATACACTATTCTATAGTTTTATTATTAATTATAGGAAGATCCGTCTTTGTTTGAATTACCGCCACTTATTATAGATGGAATTCCAACACCTGTAGAAAAAATGACACAAGCACAATTACGAGCGTTTATTCCTTTAATGTTAAAATATTCTACAGGACGAGGGAAACCTGGATGGGGTCGTGAATCAACACGACCTCAATGGTGGCCAAAAGAATTACCCTGGGCGAATGTACGAATGGATGCGAGAACAGAAGATGAAAAACAGAAGGTAACCAAAGGTTATGTCTTGTATGTTTTTTTTTATTTTATAAAATTGTGTGTAATAGAAATTAAAATAAGCATCACAAGAATACATAAATTCAATTTAGCACATAGACCCAACAACCTATGTTTTGAACTAGATTTCAGCGACCTAAGACCATTGATTTCAACAAATCATTCCATTTATAAGTATCTTGAACAGAGAACTTACTGTGTTTTCTATCTTTGACATCGTGAGGTCTCAGCCCTACACTAACCAACTATCGAGTGATACGGGGAAAAGACATACTAATTAAAATATCGCTGAAAAACTCAACCTTGATTTGTAAACAAACAGGTGTATTTTGGTAGAATTAAAATTGATCAATTTTTCGTTACCCCAATCGGTGACTGGTTTCTGTTTACATTTATAACGTGTCTACGATATTTATTCGTTCGCGCATTAAACCGATGGAAGATAGGGAGACGAAGACTTTTACAGTGTACTATCATCTATAAAAATTAATAGGGTTATTGGTGATTTTCAACTCTTCGCTTATATTCCCCGAAGGTGATATTTTAGATGTTCTGGCGGATAAACTGTAATTAGTAAATGATAGCACCCTCAATCTTAGTTATTGAATGTTTCTTGATGATAACACGCTAGTCCTTGCTCGAAGAAACGAGTCGGTGTATACCAATATAGGGGCTTTAATTATTGAGAAACAGTGTTTCGCATGGTTAGGGAATATGCCACTAACTGGATGATTGGCAATCCAATTTTTATTTTGTTTGCGCAAATTTTTCCAAAAAATTTTCCTTTTATTTTATTAACCGAATCTCCTTAATTTTTTGACTGAAACATTTTACCAAAGATTCGTCAAAAATACTTTAAAACTGTAGGCTAATGTTGTGATATTCTTCAAAAAAGAAGTGACCAACCGAAAGTAAATTACTATAAACATTACAAAAACCTTATGCATTGAGTTTCAAATTGAATGTCAGAATTAAGTGTTTAAAGTTGAAGAAATTTAAAATAAACATTTGTTCAGGCCCCTTTGAAAATAACTCAGATTTTCGATACCCAAGTATACCCGGCTGCGTTTGCGGCTCATTTGCATACCATAGTTTGTTGACAAACAATATGGTAGATCAATGACCTTGATATAATTATTTATTCTCATGATATTTGCAAGATACGATTTTTATTTTTTTGGAAACCACTAAAAAACAAATGATTTAATTTCGCTAGAAGTTGCATCGATCGTGCCCATTTCTGTTTAAATCGAGCCATCCGTTGTTGCGAAAGGGTTGGACAAAATTTGACCCACATACAGCGATACACACACACACACACATTCAGACTGCCAGATAAAAATAGTCTAAATAACTTCAGTAGGTCATGAAACGTAAAGATATCATAAAATTTTCGATTTCGAAAATCAACTCAAAAACAATAACTTCCCATATCGGGAAGTTAAAAAATCCTATTATTTAAAATTATAAAAAAAAAACTGTGTGGTAAAAAATTCTAAAATAAAAGTTTAAGGGATACTAAAGTAGAGCCCTTCCATATGATACCCTACTTGACTCGGTAAAAAAAGCATTTTCTAAAAGGTCTATAATGTGCCCAATCTTCAAGCAAAAAACTATAAAAATGAAGTAAAACCCTTTTTGCTTGATCATCATAAAATTATTAAACAAAAAATACTAAAATATTAAATAATATTTTGTTCACACAATTAGTAAATTATTATTTGTAGTGAAATTTGATAACTTACATAATATGGTAGGATAGGTCAGTATTATAAATGTTTTTATTTAAATAATCTATTCCAATATTATTTAATTAATTTAATTTATTTATTATTATTATTAAAACAAAATTTTTCGTTAAAAAAAAAAAATTTACGTTAAAAAAATGAGTTCTTTTTCTTGTTCCTGTTCTTCTCCGTTTTTACTAATGATATTTGCAGCTTCTTCTTCCTACCTTCCTCGAAAAATTTATTATTTTTCTTCTGGCGTAACTGAAATCTCTTCCAGTCTGTAGCCTCACACCGCAGCCCTGTAAAACAAAAGAGAACAACGTAATTTTTTTCGCTTAGGTTAGTTTTATACTCTTCTCAAATTGCAGGTCCATGGAATTTATAGTTTACGAGACAACCGATAAAATTGAAAAAACACGCTTTACTCTCAACAATAGTGTTTAGAAGAATATTGATGTGTCTCGTGTTGGATTTGAACTCACACTTATCAGATATTAGATATTAGTTTCGCATTGAATAATTCTTATTCTATGAATTCACACATAGTACAGAAATTTAATATAAAAACTCCCAAAATAAAAAAAAAATTTGTTGGTTTAATATTATTACTGATGTAGACTGATTTTAAGTATATTATATTCTGATTTAATGGTTATTTTTTCCATTTTAGATAAGTTGGACACATGCACTTCGAAAAATAGTCATAAATTGTTATAAATATCATGGCAGAGAAGATCTGCTACCTGCTTTTTGTGAAGAGGATGAGAAGGCAAATCAAATTGCATCAGCCAATTCAAGCGTACAATCTAATGCTGGAAACGTAATTATCACTTTTATTTTTTCAATAATGTAGTTTCAAATTTAACGAAATACGAAAAATATTTGAATTCAAGATAAATTTAAGACATAAAACGAAAATTTTCGTAGTATTCTTTCACCGACAAGTTAATTAATATTATTCAAGGTTGGTGTACTGAAAGTTCATAGTTCTGGTGTTGTTACTTCAGCTTCAAGCAGTGGTAATAAAATGCAAATACACTCACCAACGCAGACAATGTCAAATGCACAGGTGTGCCTCGATCCAATGGCACTAAATGATGTGGATGTTCGTACTAACAAAATATTTTATCTATCGTTGTTTGCTTTTTCCCATTGTGTTTTTTTTATTTTATATTTTAACATTGGGGCCTATTCAGTAAAATCTTCTATCGAAAATTTCTGCTATTTTTCTATTTTTTGTATGAAATTTTATTTTCCCGTTATAAAATTTCATACAAGAAATAAAAGAATAGCAGCAACTTTCGAAAGATTAGACTGAATAGACCCCATTATTGTAGTGCTTCTATTTATTTTTTTCTATGTGTGTTTGTATTTGATATCTTACACTTTTTTATTGTTGTTTTATAAGGACCTAGAGAATATATTATTTTTTGGATATGATTTTTATATGTTGTTTTCATAATGATGGATGCTGATTTGTTGGAATCTGTTGAGAGAATGAATCGTTTACGTGACAAAATTTCTAATTATCCTTATTTCTCAAAATTCAATTTTTTTAAATTAAATTTTATTTTGATATTCTTCAGCAGAATCCGATTTCAAAACGCATTTTATGAACCCGTCAATATATATAAGTAAGCAAAAAATAAGTCACTAATTGTTATATAATATTTCAGTATACCCAAGTTTTATCAACAATAACAAATGCAGATGGTACCGTGTCTATTTTACAAGTAGATCCAAATAATCCAATTATAACATTACCAGATGGAACAACCGCTCAAGTACAAGGAGTAGCAACGGTACAATGTTAAGAATATAACTTTTATTTAAATTTACTAAGAATGTCTTATCATAAATATCTAGTTACACACAACGCAAGGTGAAGGTGGTACAACAGTGCACTCCGTTCAAGGTATTGATGCAAATGGGCATCCTGAAAATATGACAGTAGACTTAACGGATGCAACGCTTGGACAAGATGGTCAAATTATTATAACTGGAGAAGATGGACATTGTAAGTAATTTTCTTTAATGTAATGAAATGTTTGCTCATCAATCTTAATTTCTATTTGTTCATATAAACAATTCATTTTGGAATTTCTCCACTAAATGCGGACAAAATTTGCTTCATGCTTCGTCTTAAAGGCATCTACTGGATTAACAAGGTCTTAAGCCGGGCATTCACATACAACAGAAACTGAAACTGAAAACTATTCAAAATTCAAAACTCTATTATCAAAATTTAAAACAATTATTAATATTATGTGACAGTTTCTGGCCATGTGACAGTTTCTGGAACAGAAACAATTAAATTTAAATTGTTTCTGTTTCAGACAAAACAGACGAATTTTCATTTTCTAAATTCGGTTTCTGTTCTTTACTGTCAAATTTGTATGAAATTCAGTTTCGGTTTCTTTTTCTGTTGTATGTGAATGCACGGCTTTACATGTTGTTTTATAATAAACATTTTTCTAAAAATAAAATAACATATTTCAGTAGGAATTACAATTAAAACCTTTCAAGATCTAGGTCCTACAACAACATGTGTTCTGATGTGTTGGTCTACTCAAACTTTGTTTGAGTTTGTTAACATTTTTTATAACTAAACAATAAATCCTAATACATGCATAATCCTAAAATACAGTATAGGCAAATCATGATAAAATGGAGGAAATAAAAATAAATAAAAGAGAAAAGCAATTTTTTTAAAAAGATTTGCAGGGAAAAAAATAAAATTGGCTCGTTAATAATTCAGCTAGTGATCGTATATGAATATCATGTACATGTTTAAGTTTCAGATTGTAGTTGCATTTCCTTAAACGTAATCTAGAATTTTCTATTCTAAGTTATTTGCTCGTTTTTTCAACACTCGTTGTTACACAAACGGGTTGAAAAGTGAGTTGAAAATAATTTAGATCTATAGTATATTACTATAGGACGGAAAATGGAAGTACACCCCACATTTAAAATCATGCCCATCACAAACGTTTATACGTTGACCGAAATGATGAACTTTTTGGGAAGCGACATCGACGATTCTTAGACAGTTGGATGCGGTGACTTGAAGTTCATCTTAAAACATCAAGCTCTCTTAAAGATTGTTAGGTTAAATTAGACGGAAATACGTTGTTCTTTATTTCTCTTTAAAATTTAACTATCGCATAGAGAAATGTAACTTATTTAGTCTCATTTTTACCCTAACATTTGTTTTTTTTTTAATAAAAAATAGAATTTTTTTAAATAAAGATGTAAAATATATTTCTAACAGAAAGCATTAAACATGGGATGGGTGTCATTGGTGTCGTTTCCAAGAACTTTTAAGGAAATTTTTATCAGTCAAAAAAATATTAGTGATCGTCAACTGTTTTTCTCAACTGCATTACATTATCAGTTGTCTCTAAATGTAACATAGTATTCTGTTTCTGTTTACATAATTGGCACCATTTGCGTAATATGCAACAATACATTGATTATTTGTTTTAATGCATGTTCTTCGGTCTTCAATTTAAATTCCACTTGTTTTTGTTGTAGCGACGAGTGCGGTGCTACTCTTCCGCCGGTATGTTCAGATTCGGGAACTCTGCTACTGCCCTTAGACGGTACCACAAATCTTCCTTCGTCAAGGGCCGTTGGGGTTTCTTATCAATTGGATAGGTCTGCATCATATGGCGTGCCCTCCCATGCGGTCAACAATGTTCTGGCCAATTCTATTATGTCATCGATCTTGTTTATGAGACCGTTGCAAATTAGTTGGATTATTTTTACATCGCTTGGGATTTTCGGATGCGTGTTCATTCGCATTGTGTTCTGGTGCGAGCTCGTGTTTGTTTACTTGATGTTTGAATACATGGTGCTGTATAGTTTTTTGATCCATTGCTTATGTGTGGCAAGGCCTGAGCAGTTCTTGAGATGACACCATTCCTTACAGCTGTTACACTGGATGGATGTAGTGTTTGCCCTTAAAATATTTTTACACATTGCACAGTGCCATGTTTTTGTTGGCCCAGGGTTTCTTTCAGTACCAGCGATGGCGAGGAGAGATTGAAGGAGTGATGATGGCGAGAAGAGTTTGAAGGAGTGATGCCAGGGACAGTTGCTTCTTTATCCAAAAAATGAAGCGACGGAATTGCACCTTTCGTCGAAATTTTTGTGAAGATGGTTGTTCGGAACTGCGTGCCGAGTACTTCTGGAGCGTAGACCGTCCATTATGAGAAATTAACTCCACTTAATCTTGGAGAGTTCAGAAAATTGTGTTGGAAAACAAAATTGTCATAGTGTTAAAATAGTGCTTGTGCTTGTAATTAAAAAAAATTTTCTAAAAATAAAAATATTTTTTGTCAGTGTCACATTTTTATAAAATTTCACTAGGTACCTTAGTAAACAAATTTATTAAAATCGGTTAACTCGTTTGCGTTTGTGCTTTATTAAACTGCTTATTTAACTTAAAACTTTACATGTTTCTAAATTTCTTAACAAATTTCGAACTACCATGAAAAAATAAAAAACATATATAAAGTTTTTTAATTATATGTGCTAACGATTACCGAAGTTTCAAGGAAATTGTCGGGTTTACATTATCGGCGTCTTGATTCGATTTTCACAATGAAGCCAATGTTAGCAGTACATGAAGTCAATGTTGTACAAAAAGCAGACGAAGTTTTGCGGTTCAATGAATAGTCCTAATATAGATTTGGCTCCAAGTTCTTTTTTATTTTTGTACAAATTTGAATAAAATTAAAGAGAATGACAGTAAATGTCCGTTGTGGAAGAGAATTTTAAAGGCAAAAGCAGTTTATTTTGATGATTGCTACAAAATAATTAAGAGAAGTAATAAGTGCATAATCTACATAATTTACTCTTTGTTTTATATGTTCAACGAGATTTCTCCGTTTGTTTGGCTTGTTTGTTGGTTTTTGGCCACGGAACCATAAGATTGATATTGAGATTCTGTTTCACAAGTTATTGGGGTTCTATGTAGTATCAATAATCGACTTAAACACTACCTAGTATTATAACTGATATAAAATCCAGATCCACTTAAGTTAATCGATCTCACTAAATCATGAAACCAATCAGATATGTCAAATGCACAGATCAGATATGTCAAATCTTTCCATTTTCAACGTAAAATCTTATACTACGTTCACATTGCCATGATTTTAAACAATTTTTGATTTCAGCTAGATTATCAGCTTGTTTTGATTAATTTTTCCATACAAAACTAAAATCATGTCGAAAGTTGATTTTAATCAAATCCATTTAATCAAATCCATTTTAATCAAATCACACTAAGCACCCCTGAATATTTGATTTCCGAAAAAAAAAATACAGCCCTACTTCAAAAGTGACATTTAATAAATCAAATATTTTGTTTTGAATTCGAATATTGCAAAATTTCAATAAAATTTGGAATCATACAAAAAAATTTTTCTTTAGATGGAGGTTTGGACTCAAAAAAAAGTAAAAAAAAAACAGACAAATCTATTTGGATATCTTTGACATAGCTGAAATTAAAATTTTTTTCACAGATTTGGAATATGTACAAATAGATTTAAAACTTAATCATGTTAATGATAATGTGAACAGCTTTTTGAAATCTTTAATTTTGGGTGATTTCGAGCTTGATTTCACTGTAATATGAACGTAGTATTACGTTGCATGTTTGGTTCAAAATTATAAACACAGACAATGGAAAGTCAATGCAGATTACGGTACAATTGTGAAATCAAATGCTTTAGCAGGTTTTGTTTAATTAATTGTCGCTTTATAAGGATTAATACCCACTATAATTGAGTTTTTATCGTTTATAGTTGTTTTCACATGAACAAATAGTTCAAGCGGAGAAATGCAGAATTTGAAATATTCTCAGACAATGGATTACTTGTACGATATCAGTTTGCTTTTGCTGGTAAACCTAATATTTCTCTCCTTGCGATTTGCTCAACTATAGCCTAAAAACAATCGAACTGCTGTAATTATTTATTTGTGTTTGTTCGCCTAGAAATGACTTCATGCTCTGTATGCTGCATTTATTGAAATAACATAAATTACAAATAAATATATGTTGAAATTGAAATTTGAAAGTTATTGGAATTTTATTTGTAACAAATTATGATTATATGTATATTTTATTTTTATTACAGCTTATCCAATATCCGTAAATGGAATGATCACATTACCTGTATCAGCATCAATGTACCAAACCATGGTAGCAAATATTCAGCATTTACATCCGAATGGCGATGGAACAGTTTGTATAACTCCAATGCAGGTACATCCCGTTCAGAGTTTTCAATCAAATTTTTCCAATAATGGAAAATTAGTTCGCGCAATTATATCGGGTTCTAAAATTAGTAGTAATGATATAAGTTATCCAAGTAATATTAAAACAGAAATAAATAATAATAGTAATGGTTTAACCGGTAAAAGTTCCCAAAAATTAAGTCATACACATAATACATCAAGTAATAGTAGTAATATTATAATTCAAATAGAATCTTCTAATCGAAGTCCAACTATTTCAAATGGTAGTAAAGATTGTGAAATAAAAACAGAATTTGAAACGGAACTGAGTACTACAGAATCAAATTGATTCTATCTGTAAACGATATTTTTGTTTGTTTACAGCATTCCCCTATATCACTTCAAATAATTTTGAATAATCCTTCTCTTTATATATAATAACAAAACAAAAAGATGTCTATTTATTTAAATAACTTATTTAATATTTTTAAAAAATATCTTAAGTATTTAAGGTTTTCTTAAAACCTTTTAGTCAAGTAAAAGTGCAATTAGTGTTTGTGAGTAGTCATTATACCAAAGTAGGAATGTTTCGTTTTAAATTCTAGATATTTGTCATGCATGTTATTCTTAAACGTAAATCATTATTAATAGTGATCATGATTGAAATTTAAAAAAAAGACAATGATGTTAATAAAAATTCCATAAACAATTAAGTATGCGATGAGCGTACGTTTTCAAAGTTCGAAAATCTGCACTAACCAGACTTATTTGAAATGATAAAGCATCACTAAACAGTCTTCTTCTCAGTACATCAAAACAAAGGTGCTACATTAGCTATAATTGTTTTGAATAGAAAGAAGGAAATAAATATTTTTCACAATAAATATGAAATATTCATTATTTAGACTCTTTGACCTCCGATTATACTATGTCAACGGTGAATACTTCGAATTGAAATTGAATTTGAATTAAATTTAGAAATGAATTACAATATTTTGCTTGTTTAATGAAACCGAAACAATGAAATTATTATCTATTGGCTAAGAACTGATGCACGGGATGTTATATAAATTGTGTAATATGTGCGTATTTTTATATTAAACAAAGGTGGTTACCAATATGGAAAAATCTCGATGACATCCTTCTTTTACATAATTTCATTCATGATTCACGCATTTGATTTATATTAAATAATCTTTATTACTATTTATAAATAAGAGATAACAGTTTAAAATAAGTAATTAATGATAATAACTAAAATATAATTTCATATGCATATTTCAATATTTTGTGTCATTTTATCATTTTAATCGTGTGTTTGATGTATTTATAATTATTTATAATTTAATTATATTTTTATTTTTATTTGCCTATTTTAAAGTACAATTACATTTTTATTTTAAATAAATAACACAATTGATTGTGATATATATATATATATATTCTTAAATTTTATGTTAAATGTTAATTATCATGTTGGTATGACTCTTAAAGTTAGTATTTGCTACCAGTTTTATACTGAATAAAATATGTCTCAACCTCGGCGCGAAAGTAGATATGGCGACAGGTGTAGCTGAGGCAACCGCAACCATTATTAACCAGAAGAATTGAAAATTATTAACCAGTTTAATGTACAGTAACATTGTCTTTCGTATAAAGTAAATATACATTCAAATAACATCTAGTGTAAGTCACAACAACTAGTTGGAAATTGTCTTCCAAACTCATAGATCACAAGTAATTCATTCAATGCTAACTTAGTTAGAGTATCATAAACATATGTTCGTAAGACTAAAATACACTAGAATTGGCTAATTGAATTATAAAAAACAGAAATACCTAATGAGAAAAATTCAACTTAAAGTAGTTAAATAATGATGAAATTTCAACTTTGAAATACCATCGCCTCTGTAGGATAGTTGGTTAGTGTGTCTGCAAAAACGGATTCGAACCATGGAACCATATCCACTGACGAGGATAGTTCGAATCCCGATCCGAAACACGTATAAGATATGAAGAAAAATCCAAAAATATACTTTCGAATTGAAAAATTAAAATAATTTAATTGCTTGAGCTTAAGTGCTCAAAAAATCTCTAATATATAATTCAAAATTTTCAATATTCATTAAAAAATTATTAACCAGTTTAATGTACAGTAACATTGTCTTTCGTATAAAGTAAATATACATTCAAATAACATCTAGAAATAATTTCATTAAATTTTTGTTATAAATTGTATGTAGCACTTTATATTTTAAATGCACCTTATTTTGTTGTCCGGAAAATGTTTACTGTAGTTGTCCCAAAAACCGTTTGAGATGAGGTTGGAATTTTTTTAGTGTAATTTTACTGAAATAAAATATCTTAATTATTCTCGTTAGATCATATCAGCAGAACAAGTATTATTTGTATAGTTCACAATTCATTGAGAGGGAAAACCGTTGCTACGTCTCAATCGCTAACATAAAACAACAACGTTAATCTGTTGCATGGATGAAACTTTCGTGTTTGTTCTCGTTATAATTCGTATTGATTATTAACTTTTTCATCTATATTGTATAAATTTAAAAACATGAATATACCCGTTCGAATAAAAGAAAGTAGTCAAGATCAAATTAAAACTGTGTCATGTACAAGTTGGAATTGTCGCATTGGTTTACGTGCTAACATTCTACATCAAGACTTCCCGGTCTGGCTACTAAAACTTCTCTTTCTGTGTAAACCAAGATGTATAAATTAATCTAAAGAAAATAAATCATAGCGAAAGTTTACATTTCGATTTTTTTTAATGCTAAGATTTCATTTTTATTGTTTTAATCGAATTTGATTTATTGTATTTCTAACGAGTGCACTTATTGCGTTATTTATACGAATATTTCGCAAAATTAAAAATTGTTTTTAGAAAAATCTTCATTTAGAACTCTAAATTAATTGCATTTTTGTTATTTGGGCGAAGTTTCATAAAACTCGAGTGTGTGGTTTTCGAGATATCGTCAATCGATTACACTAATATACTTTTGGATCATTTCATACATTATAAAAGGGATAAATTATATTTTGTGTTATTTTCTAAAATATATAACAACATTTTATATGAGAGAAGATAAAATTTGGATTCATCCTCCAACCTCTGGTGGTTTGAGCCTTGAGGAACGATTCAACCTTGTTTAGATACATAAATTCTTTCTCCTAAAGAATATTTATGAAACATATTTAATCAGACAGTAAAAAGACCACAAAAATGGCATAACATAATAATATCACCATTGTGGGCGCCATTGTAACGAAACCCTTTTCACACAGTACAGTATTACTGTGCTTTCAGTCTAATTGTTGTTGAAACAAGCAATGTTAAAGTTCTTATTTAAATCTAGGTTTCTTAGTTTCCAAATTATAGTGTTACCACATTTTCCAGAAAATTATGTGTAGTCGTGTTTGAAACAGTCTGTTGAGCAATGCAAATGTTTAATTACAATGTTCAAAAACGTTTGTCACAAAAAATATTAAAAATTATAAATAAAACGTATTAATTGGAATATCTTTTGGGATCTCGCTTTTGATCTGTCTTCGAAACAATCAACATTCGTACCTTTTTTGTGTTGTTACGGTTCTTGTAAGGTCCTCGTTCACATTTAAAATGACTCTCGTTGGTTCGCTTTGGTTGTGATTTTATCTTCTGATGCGCTTCTTGTGGGGTTTCTTACTACGTCTTATCGCATGTGTAGGCAGAAGAATTTTTAAATCGCTCTTGCGACACACACAAAGACTAAAAATTGTTTTGTGTTTTGGGGATGAAGATAACGGAACGAAAATTAATTTTAGTCAATCAAAAATTTTTCAAAATATTTTTTTTTACACAAAAAGTGTTGTGTAATAGGGTTTAGAATATGTGTCACAACAACACATAAATACCTTTTAAGACCTAGGTCCCACAACAACTGGCGTTCTAAGGTGTTGGTGAACGTTTTTTTTAAACCTCTGCGGGTTGAAGCCACCTGAGACTAAGGGTTCCGGCAAACTATTCCATTTGTATGCAGTTCGGACAAAGAAGTCTTTCTGCGATCTGCCAGTATGGGGGAGGGCGCGGGATCTCGACCGTTTCACTGGTTGCGGTAGCCGATTGCCGAGTGGAACGGGGGTAAGAATAAGTTTGAGGCATGATGCCGCTGATTTCATCTGAGCACTGTTTATGACGATATTTGTAAAAAACAACGAGGTCAGCAACAGTGCGACGATGTTGTAGGGAAGCACCCCAAACATGACAACAGTACTCCATACAGGGACGAATATAGGACTTATAAACATGGAGCAATTGGTATGGAGTGAAAATTTTTTTGTATCTATTTAGGAAGCCGAGGTTTTTAGACATGCTTTTTGCCATCGTCATTACATGATCATTCCAGAGTAGGTCATTTGAAACTGTGACACCCAATAAACGAATGTTTTTACATTCACCTATTGGTTCATCACACATACTGAATAAAATATCTTTGGGGAACTCGGTCTTTAATCTGGAAACAATCAACAGCTGTGCTTTGGTAGAGTTGAAATTGACCAGGTTTTGGTCACCCCAACCGAAAACATTTTTTAGGTCTTTATTCACGTTTATGGCAGCGTCTCTCCGGGCGGGATTAATTCGTTCGTGCATTTTACCTTTTGAAGGAAGAGGCTCGAACGACTTGTGCAGAGTACTATCATCTGCAAAACTATTTATTGGGTTGCTGGTGATTTTCAACAATTCGTTGATATAAATCAAAAATAGGATTGGGGACAATACTGAGCCTTGAGGTACATCAGCGTTAATTAGACTCAGAAGAAAATCCGTCTAAGGAGACCGAAACGTATCGGTTGGATAGAAAATTTTGAATCAGCTTCACAACATTGGGATGAAAACCATACGCAACGAGCTTGTTAAGTTGGCATGCCAGACTCGATCGAATGCCTTGGAGATGTCTAAAGCGATAACGTATGTTTCACCATCTTTATCAAGTATGCTGTTCAACAATACGCTACATAGTTTAATAGATCGGTAGTTGATCCTTTCTTTCGAAAACCGTATTTACACGAGCTCTGATCTTTTTCTACCTGCTGGTCACCACACGTTTATGTTTTTCAAAAGAAAGTAGAGTTACACATAATTTATTATCGCCTGTTGTATAGCGTCACACTTTTTTTAACTTGTGTTTTGGGTTGCTGGAAATTAGTATATAGTCATCAATTGTTCAGCGACTTTCCGTTTAGGATTATAACTCGAATTTTAAATTCAGTGTTGTTTCCCTTGTCTGTTCCCGTTTTATAAAGTCTATACGTCTAAAATATATTAGAAAAAAAGAACGATTTATAACATCGTGAGGATGTTGTGAGGTCGACCTGGGATATAATTCATTTATGTTTAATAACTTCTATCAATACTGTGCAATACAGCAACGATTATCTTTGACATAATAGGATCCTAGTATATTACCTTTTAAATTTTCTACAACGTGCGCTAAGTTTTCAATCTTGGTATCTATAACGATAGGGATGAATTTAGAAGAGAGTTTAGCTGCAAATTTTTCACCATCACTCGTAACAAATTATCATACAAACACGATTTGACCTATTATCAAATTACGATTACATGTACTCATAGAAAGCTTTTAAATTCACTTTAATTTACCCAAGATAAAATAGCTATAATATCTTTCTTAGTTTTAAACATCTCCTCAATTCGTACTCAGAACCATACAAGGTCGTGCTAACCGAAAACCTGGTAATAAATTGTTTCGTAGATCCATGAACAACATTACGGAGAGCTACTCAAATTTCATGAATATGAACTCCCAGTCTATATAACGTGAATCATCAATATACGACCGAACTACCGACAGTATAGTTTATCTCGCTTTGATGCATTATCCTGGTTATTCTGAGGAGATTCATAAATCGAAATAAACCGGTGCTTCCAACCAAACACTCGCAAAAATCTTCGGGTTTGTTTAGTAGTGTTAGGAATTGGATATGCTTTAAGCAATTTAATCTTAACGGGGTCGATGCACAGGCAACCATTTCCTAAATAAGCCAAAGTTTGATCGTGGAAAGCTCAATTGTAGATATGAAGATGGTCTGATGCAGAAATCCAAGCAAGCCATTTATCATAAGCATCTTTAACTGTTAGATTATTAAGCACAGTGGAGACTGGAGATAATATCCGATCTGGCCGATTATATATGATCTTTTGAACAACAGTTGATACTGCGTAAACTCGTTGTCAATAGATTAAACGCGAGATCGAATAGTAAATTTAATGCTAAAATTAGTTATTCAATTAAATATTCAATGATTAAAAAAAGTAAAAGGAAAAACTAAATGAAAAGTTTTTTTAACTAACACACTTTAGTCTTTAACAAAAACTAATCTACATTGTTTAAGCGAAAATGTTTTTGCCTATATTAAATTCACACGTATCATATTAGTATTTGATTAATGGCATACACCAATATTCCATGATAAGATATAGCAAATAGAAAAAAACAAGCAATAGTGCGGCGTTAGCTAGGAGTACTCCATAAATAATATTTTGAGTGCTACGTATGAGTGCTCGTATGTCGTATAGCTATTTCAAAATTTTGGATTCATTTTTGTAAATGTTTTTCTCATTTTCTCAAAAGTCAAGGTAGAGATCAAGCTTAATTAATTCTTTAAACGTTGATCTTAAAACAGTTATGGATTGGGGTTTAGCAAACAGTGTTGAATTTAATGCTAGCAAAACACAGGTTTGCCATTTTACTAGGTTATGCTCACCTACTCCATTTCCTTTATAGATTGATGCGAAAAATCTTGTGGAGAAAGAGTCTGTTAGACTTCACAATAATATGAAGTGGAATTCTCCTATTTTTAGCTTAGCTAAGAACGCTGTTCAAAAATTAGGGTTTTTAGGGCGCTGTAAAAAGTTTTTCAATAGCGAACAGCTTCTTTTGGTCTACAAGTCTTTTATCCGTCCTTGCATGGAGTACTGTTCTCATATTTGGGGGTGGGCGTACGTAACAAGCTTGAAATGCCTTGATACTGTGCAGCGTAGAGCTATTAAATTGATTGGTAACTCTAATCTTACTAAGGAGCTTGATTCATTGCAGCACAGGAGAAATGTTGCTGATTTAACGATTTTTTATAAATACGTTATGGATAAAAAGGTTTCTGAAGAGATCAAATCGATTTTACCGAGGCCTGCATTATTCTTGCGTCATACCAGAGCTGCAACAGCGGCCCATCTTTTTGCGGTTCAAATAACAAAGTGTAGAACTGTAGCCTTACAGCGTGATTTTTAATCAAGTAACTCGTTATTATTAACACTAAACATGCCTAACTTCCAATAAAAAAAAAAAATATATTTAGCTAATATCTCTTAAACGATTAAGGTAACCATGCAAATAGGTTTTCAAAGTTTGATAATGATGCAATTACATTTAGGAATTAATTTCGATACTAACATTAATCGTTTATGCGATATTAGCGAAAAACTATTTTTTTAACTTGAACTTTAGGACAAGTTCTATAGAAGAGGACTTTTGATGTCTCATTTGTGATGATAATTTAAAGAGCTGCACCAATTTTCAACTGTATGTGATTTATGGATTGAATGTTTATTTTAAGAAAAGCTAAGAAGTTGTATGAAGGGTGTTATATATAGATAGATAATTTAATTTTTGTTTAATTTGATTGATTTTGTTAGTTAATAATTTTTTTTAACTTTATTTGTTTTCCTTACGTAGATTTTTGAATTATATTTTGTATTGTGTATTGCTAAGTGTTTTGAGTTTTTCAAATTATTTTTTATATCAGATCAATCGTTGCGTAATTGTAGTAATATGTTGCACTTTCTTAGTTCACTGAGAAGTATAAAATTAATAAAACGTGCACAATATAAAAAATTCTTCAAACAATAAATTATATGATTTTTTGTAAACAATAATATAAAATATTATATAATGTATAGGAGATTTACATGTTGATGTGTAATACAAAAACCGAACATGGCTTAAAATCTGTCGAAAGTCGAATACAATTTGGTTTAAAATAATTTTTTATATATTTCAGTTAAATGGTGATATGAAATTGGAGTTTAGTGATCATCAAGATTCTGTTGCAAACCAGGCAACTCTTCAAAAGATTTGGGTATTTCATATAAATATTTTACCATTTTATTTTTTCTAATGTGGTAGAAAATACTGTTATTGCATTAATATTATATGCGTTGATTGAGTCATTTTGTTTTAAAATTATTTTACCCTTTATATGATTTGTGAGATTATTATTTTAACGTTTTTTATTGCTTTTTCTTTTTTACTAGTAGCTTCTTGTCATTTAACGTTATATATTTATGGAGCTTCGATATTCGACCTATTGTTTTAGCTCAGAACAATTTTACATCACATTCTATAATAACTTATTTCCTGTTTAATCATATCACCAGTAGTGCTTACCATAAAAAATGTTATTTTTCCGATTGTATATGCCGGTAAGCACCGCATTTATTTCTCATTCTCATTCTGAAATAGATATTTTCAAAAAACTTCAACATCATTGATGACGTGACATTATTGATGTCCATTAAATTGTGTATATCATATCCATTATTCTCCTCCCTACCGGTAACTGTCAAGGCTAATATAGAAAAGCATCCATAGTATTCTCATTCTGTTTAATATAAATTCTAGAGTGACATGGCTCGTCACAAGAAATAATCTACCATTCTGACCCATCTTCAAATTATTTTACGAAAACTTCAGCTAAACCACAACTCGTCAAATTAGTTGAAAGAACAACAAAAACAATATAACATGTTGTTGCAGATAGGCCCTAGGTTCATTTGACTTGTTTTGTGAAATTGAAAAAAAATTGGTTTTAGAAGAAAAATGCAGATTGTCCTTTTTTACGCAACGCTATCGATATATGGCGAGAAATAATATAAACTGCTTTTGTTTGTTCACCATGGATTAGATACACTGGTCAGCTGCCAAATGCTCAAGACCAAAATCTAATAATACCAGATATAGACCCTCGTTCTATACTCGACTTGCTTGTTTGAGACCATATAACGATTCCACTAGTCCCCACACTTTATTTGAGTCATTTTCGTATCCCTTCGATTGATTCATATAGATTCCTCGTTCAACTTTCCATTCAAACACGTGTTACAGCATCCACCCGCTGTATATTAAAATTGAATTTTGCTGCCGGCAAACATCTCACAGAGCTATATCTTTCGAAAATTTCCTGGTAATCAAACCTTCTCTTTATTAAAAACCTCTTACCACTAGTCTAACCTTATAGCGTGAGTTTTTGTCATTCGTTTCCTACTTAGTTTTATACACCCATGTACTGTCAATAGGCTTCTTATCTCTAGGTAAATCGGTTAATACCCACATTCCGTTTTCAATTAATAAGTTGTATACTTCATCTATTGCCTAACGCCACTTGATTGAGTCAGCCCGACTCGAAGCTTGTCCCATTGTCATCTATTCCTTGCACCGTCATAACATATAGAAACTCTGCATTTGATTTGCCATTCTGCTTGAACGTCTAATTTCGATTGCACTATCTGTATCCGATTCCTGATTCGCCAATGATCCGATTTGAATCTAATTGTGACTCAGTTGAATCAGTAAAAAATTCTTCATCTTCCACTGTTTTGTTTAAACTACCTTCCACTGAATCAATCGTTCTGATGTAAGGTTCATTCGAGTCAAACAATGACTGACCCATCAAATTTTTTTCCCACCATTCTTTCAACATTCTTTTGACATTCTTCCACTGATTCAAAATCCGTGACTACGTTTGATGAATCCTCTTGAATGTTGTTGTTATGATACTTTACTGTGACATCATTGTTGTTAGCTGGCAAGAATAAAAAAGTTATTAATTTGATTTGAATCTGCAATTACCTTGGCGTCTTTTTCTTTAATGAATACAACATCTCTGCTAATCAATATATTTATGTTGTTTTGCTTAAACAGCCGATATGTCTGTCTAGTTGCTGTACCTAACTCACCATAATATATTTAATATTTTCGCTTTTCCTTCGGCACCTGAACCATGGCTTTCCACCCGAACACACGAAACTTGGAAATATCATCAATCTTTCCACTCCAAATATCTACCGGAGTCTTATCTCCTGTACCTTTACACAATGTGCGATGTGTCATGTATGTTGTTGTGTTAATTGCCTCAGCCCAAAATTCCACCGTCAAATTTGAATCCAGCAGCATACATCGTGCCGTTTCAACCAGCGTTCTGTTCATTCTTTATGCTAGGTTTTTTTGCTCAGTTGTATAATGTGCAGTCTTTTGATGTATAATTTCAGACTTTTTCAAATATTTTGTGAAAGATATATTACAGTATTCTGTTCCATTGTCCGTTCGTAGTGTTTTAATTGTTTTGCCAGTTTGGTTCTCACTTGAGCTTCGAAATCTTCAAACATTTCTTTTGCTTGTTATTTCAAGATTATATACGAAAACATTCCTACTAAATCATCTATTAAAGTTAAAAAATATTTAGCCCCACCAAAATATTTCAGTTGCATCGGCACACATATGTCCGAATGTACCAATTGTAATGTATCGGTTGCGATTGTGCCCTCATGCTTGAATGTTTCCCTTGTTTCCCTTTAATTCAAGTAATATATTTGAAAACCGATTTGTCTGAAACATTCATGCCTTGTGCACAGGTTCTCATCCATTTCATATTTTCAAAATTTAAGTGTCCAACCCGTCGATGCCATAATTCTGGATCTAGTTTTTTACTTCCTCAGTTCTTGGTACTATTTCTGTTTGATTTACTTCTTCATAAATCACATCGAGTTTAAACAATCCACATTCACTCGTTCCCGTTGCTAAAATTTCTCTTTTGCTATTTTTGATTTTACATTTACCTTTACTATCGAAAATCGTTCTTAGCCCTCGTTTTAGTAACGCTTTTACACAAATCAAATTTGCTGTGAGACGGTACGTAACATCATGTAACGTTGCATTGAACAATTTTGATCCATTACTAACAGTTAAATCTACAGTTCTACTGTATTCAATCTAAAGCCGCTCGTTATTTTCGTCAATAACTTCACTTCGCGGGACTGGTCCAGTGCGTTTCAAGGTTGATTTCTGAAACGTCATGTGCCGACTTGCACCCGGATCAATGTACCAAACCTTGGGTTTACTTACTATTGAATATAATGTTACACACATAGCCAATCTTTCTTCATATTCCTTTTTAACTTCCTACTAGGACAATGTTATTATAATAATTATTTTGGCCACATGAATAACAGAAGAAACTGTTCTTTTTCTTATTGTTCGATTTAAACTTTCCTTTCTTATGATTTTTCGCCCTTCATTTTTCACTTTAACACTACTATTTGGATTATATGTCTGTAATAATCTCGATGTCAGTTTATCCACTGTATATTCTTTGTACGAACCATCTAATGCCAATTTAAACGCACTCGTGTAGCAAACCATTTTAAATAAACGTACACTCTACAATCTACATTGTCCGGCAGTTCCATGCCACAATATTTCACTCTTTGCCACGGACTGACATGTATGAACATATGTTTCAACTGAATTGAAAACCGACAATTTGAGGTTAGTTAAACTTAATAACGCGTCACTACTGAATTGTGCACCTTTACTATCAAATGTATTAGCTAATTTATCCCATGCCAAATTCGTCGTATTACAGTCTTCAATTAACTGCATATGCCGTGATTCCAACAAAAATAATAAGTCTGTTGAAGATGTCAACGTAAATTGACCCTACAAACCACGTGCTCGAAGGTATGCACTCGCGGTTCTTTTTCCACGATTCGCGACCTTTCAATTTTCCAAATGTATGCACAATACCCCCACTATTATTTAAACTCGTTTTGCGATAAAAAAAATTATCCATCAAAAATAAACAAAAATTTCAACAATTTAATCGTTATTTAAATCAATATTTCTATGAAAGAATCTCATTTATTTTAACACAACCTGATTTTAATTTGACACATTTGTTCGCAAAATTACACGTGTTTTACTTTACATAATATTGTTTATACCATTGCACAAAAAAAAATATAAATTAACCATCGGATTTTAATTTCTGTATTAAAATGATCTTCCGATTTTCCACAGTTAAAAACAGTTGTTATTTCCTAAGAAAAATAATCTTTTCTATTAAAAAACTAACATTTAACTTTCTAATTCACATAGATGCTCTGGGCTATGGGCCCCTATATAACATATTGGTTTATGGAGCGTGAATAAAAATACGTGTGTATTGTACAAAAGTAGAAAACCGAAAGGACCGATATATTCGAAATTCGAAAATTTGACATTCTTAAAACTAAGGCGTGCGACATCTATCACAATAATTGTTAATTCATATTTCTTCTGTCCTTAAACAATCAATAAAACTTTTCAAAATCAACGTATAAATCACATATTCGGCATCGGCTCGTAGGACCAAAAATATTTCTAATCATTTTATGAACTGTAAAAAACTGGAATTGTTCGAGTAAAAATTAATGTTTTATTTTTGTTAAGGTGCATATCCATGGTACCTCTAATTTGTTTTATTAATTTCACAGGTCCCCCATATCTACGCATACATTTAAAAAAGTTAATATATAAAAGTAACGATAATTAATGACGTAACCAGAAATAACGATAAAGAAACAAATTTTATTTTTATTCAATAATATCTATATCTATTAATATCTATAATATTTTTATGCTTTCATTGATAGTCATTTCAGTAAATTCTTCCCGCATTTTGTAATTTATTGATTTTCCGAAACCAATTTTAAAATTTAGGCTTAGGTTTGTATTGGAAACAAAGTTTAAATTTACTTGACCTTGGCCAATTTTTCCCATCAAATAACTATGTATATCAATAAATTAGGTAGCTGGTGTGAAACTTTCATTTTTTGAATTAAAACGATGTTGAATCTCGTGAGAAAATGACAATCCAAGTTCCAACAATCTTTCTGCATTAATGACCTGAATATTATGTTATACATGTTCTATATGGAATCAGAGAACCGTCCACTTTTCAGCTACATATAAAATTTGTATGATCAGAAAAAGTTCGCTGTCGTCGGCGCGTTACAGCCGCCGTCTTTGAAACGATTTGATTCAAACATTTTAGAAGCTACAAAATTAAACGGGAGGGAAACTAATTAGTTTTTGATGAATGATGAGATATGTAAAGACAGTGATGATGAATAAATGGAATACGAGTTATACGTTTGTATCAATCGAGAGATGTTTTTAATACTATCTAACAAGATGTAAATATACATTAGTATTGTCAAATGACATTTTGTACAAATAAGATGAGTTCGTTTAATTGATATTATATCACCCTTCCTCAATTAAACGATTATTGAATATTAAATCAAATTAAATTTAACAAATCTCTAAGTTTAGCAAAAACAATAGGTTGAAGTCATAATATCAGCGATTTGTTCTTTGGTAGAAATATATCAAGTTTGATTCGTCCTCCTGATATTTTCTTCTGATAAAATTGTACATCACATCTACATGTTTCATTCTGTAGTGTTTCTTTGGTTCTTTCACAATTTGGATGCATACCTGGTTGTATTAAAAAATAGTGACTGGTTCAGTTGCTTCATTAAGTTCTGATAATATTCCTGTTATACAGATTGATTCACAAGCTGCGGTGTTAAGAGCAATATACTCTGCTTCAGTAGATGCAAGAGATATTGTTGGTTGTTTCCTTGTCAACCATGAAACAGTCGATCCGAACATTTGAAACACATATCCAGTAATTGACTTTCGATCATTCTTTTCATTCGCCCAATTTGCATCAGCGAATCCTTTAAGCGGTTCAGTATTTCTATTTTGCTTATACGTCAATTTCAGATTAATTGTTTTCTTTATATATCTGAAAACACTTGTAAAATGTTTCCCAGTATTATCATGTGCACAAGTCTGGAACTGACTAAAATAATTTACTGACGCGCTGAGATCTGGTCTAGATGTCGACATTACATACATAAGGTATCCAATAACTTCTTTATATGGTTTATCAGTCGTTAATTTTAAATTTTCAGAAAGATTTTTTTAGTCCATATTTGATGGGTGTATTCATATTATCACAGTTATCCATTCCGAATCGTTTTAAAATCATTTCTAAATAATTAGATTGATTAATAGTTAAAATGTCTGATTTGGTGTTCCGCTCAATTGTCATTCCAAAAAATTTTTAACATCATGTAGATCTTTCATTTCAAATTCCTTTACACCTCTAGCCACTAATCTCGCTTTAAATTCTTCTGCTTTTCCAGCTTCACTTTGTTTACGTTTAATGATCCATTTAAAATCTACAACTTTTCTTCCTTCTGGTAATGGTACTAAAATCCAAGTTCCATTCTTCTGTAATTAGTGCATTTCACGATTAATAGGTTCCATCCATTTCTTCGAATTAATATTTGATTCGATATGAGCAAGTGATTTCGGTAGATCTTCATAGACATACAATTCCGCATTCAGAGCTATTGCATTATATAAAGTCATATCAAAATCAGCAAAACGTTTGGGAGGATTTCTGACTCTATTTGGTCTTCTTGATGTGTTGCTTTCTTCTGATTGCTGTTTTCCAATCCCTTCCTGGCTATTAGCACTGTCATCAACTGTTAAATTCGGATTTTGATTATCAATTGTACTATCCACATGCTCTTCATTATTCACAATCGAATTACTAAGCTCATTCTCCACCACGATTGTGATTTTCGTATCGTCCAATTTGGAAATAAATTCGTTTTCAAATGTTTGTAAACTAGATGCTTTACTATTACAAACTTTATTGTCTTCCAAACATTCGTTTTGCCATTTAAAATCTTCTTGAAAAATAACATCTCTTGATGAAATAATTTTACGACCAATCAAGCTCCAAAGACGATATTCATTCGGTGTGTATCCGACCATTATATTTTTCATCGATTTTGCATCAAGTTTTCCTCACTTTTTGTCTGGTATATGACTATATGCGAAACTTCCGAAAACTTTTAGTTTTGATAGATCTCGCTTCTCATCTAACCACATTTCAGCTGGAGTTTTCACAGCGTTTGCACATTGAATTGCTCTTGTTGGGTTTCTGTTTGTTAAATGAGTCGCACACAATACTGCTTCATTCCATAATTCTCTTGACACACCTGATTCCAGTATCATAGTCCTAGTCTTGTCCATCAACGTTCTGTTCAGCCTTTTTGCGGCACCGGTTTGTTGTGGAGTGTATGGAATCGTATATTCCAAACTAATACCTTCTTGTTTGCAAAACGTTTTAAAACTGCTTGAGATGTATTCTCCACCGTTGTCGCATCTAAATTTTGCGATTCGCATTCCAAATCGAGACTTCGCTGCCTCCACATATTCTTGAAAACGCTCCAAGACTTCTGATTTTTGTTTGAGTATATAAACAACAAGAAAGTGGTTGTAATCATCGAAAAACGTTAATATATAACGTTGTCCATTCCATGACGTTGGTGTAATGGGTCCAAAAATATCGCTGTGTATCAGTTCCGATTTTCGAGATGATTTTTTTCCATCAGTTGCAAGAAACGGTTGTTTTGGTTGCTTGCCAAAGATACAAGATTCACAGAAAATTGATCCATTAGTTTATAATGTTTCTAAACCATCCACCATAGTTTTCGATGATAACATTTTAACATCAGCTTTATTAAGATGTCCAAGTCTTCGATGCCAAAGTTCCAAATTTTTATTTGTGTAAATCCACTTGCTATTCCAGCAAAATCCGTTGAATATTCGCACAAAATTTTGCCTTTTCTAACACCTTTAATTAATAAAACATCCGTTTTATTTGATTCCGATTTGAAAACTTTCCCAAATCCACTTTAGAAAATAACTTTCATGCCAGCCATTTCTATTCGACGAATTGAAAATAAATTTGCTATCAAACCTCGAACATATAGAACGTTAGTAAATAAACACTCGTTTTCTTTACCGTCCACATTCACAATAGCTCGAATCGTACCAATTTTAGTTGCTTTTAAAATAGCGTTGTCTTTAGCAACAGTGATATTATACGATCGATCAATTGTTTTCGAATGCTCGAAATATTGTTCCAAATTGACCATATGTTCCGAAGCACCAGAATCCATGTACCATTTCATGTGATCACTGACGTTCTTACTTGCAAAACAACACACTTCACACACTTTTTTTCCAATATTAGCATCACTAATACCAGTAAACTTTCCAGTTTCTAGTTCACAATGCATATCCATGCAATTTTCACTAACACTATCGTGATTTTCAGCCATACAGACATAGCCTTTGTTCTCCGCTTTATTTGCGTTCTCCACCATGTTTGCTTTACCGTTTGCTGTTTTCTCCTTTTGTTCAGCTTTCCATTTATAGCAGTCCGCTATTTTATGTCCAGATTTACTACAATGCCGACATTTAAATTTAAATTTCTTTCCATGCATTGCAACTCCATTTTCACATTTCGATGACGAATCTTCATATAAATAAAATCTCCTTTTGTTTTCCGCATCCAAAAGTCGACTTCTAACAAATCCGATATCCAATTTATCTGGCTCCATTGTTTCTATGGCCGCTACTACGATGCTATATGAGTCTGGTAGTGTGAGCAAAAGGTGACAAACGATATCTAAATTTTCTAATGACGCTCCTGTTGGTTTCAACTCGCGACAAATATTGTTAAATATCAGAAAATGTTTTTTCCAAACCGTCATTTTCCGAACATTTTAACGTTAGTAATTTCTTCCGTAAATATAATTGTGTTGAAATGCTTTTCCGTTCAAATGTTGATTTTAATGCACAAATTATTTCCCTCGACGATCTCTTTTCCTTAATATACTCCAAATGGTTGTCAGCAATTCTCCGAACGATCAATGATTTGCACTTTTTGTCATTTGATTTATGTGAATTTGCTAATCTTAAATTGGCAGGCATTTTCGTTGCATCCTCATTTTCAACAAGTAATGGTTCAATAATATTGTAACGTTTCTTTAGCCGAGTTACAATTATTTAGTTCGATCACTAAATCAGGAAATTAAAACACAATGAATTTTCTAAACGTTATAATTTTATTCGTTCAAGATTTTATTATAAAAATATTTCTTCTACTACTATTCCCCTTAATTGTTCTTGTACTAACAATAATTCACCACTTATAATTCTATTACAATACAATTGTTCACAATATCACTTTTAACTGTTAACTTACAATAATCTTTTTCTTTCTACTTATTTACACTGTTAATTTTTACTTATATAGTCACTGCTAAATTTATACTCAATTCTATCGCTGACAATTTTATACTAATCCTATCCTCTACCAACACCTCTTATATATACTACATGAAAACAACCTTTTTTTCCATCCATAATAACACGATCTTCAAATATTGACACATAGATGTGACATCTATTATTTTTAATAGATTGCGTTTAATTTCTTATAAGGTAAACAAAAACTTCCTATTACGTGTTTACTTTGCTTACGTTGTTATCTTTTATTGATTTTTATATTTCTTTTGTGGGACTATTTTCTCTAAAGAGTATTTTCTCGAAAGATGTTCTATTGTGTTGTGTTCTTTCGTATTCCATAATCGTCACAATATCTTTGATCACTTCTTCAATATATTGCAAAAGCCCATGTTCATCCAAAACAGTCTCCAGTCGAAACTTCGAATTATCAAAAATATTACCGTCAAATAATGCTACTCGAAATTTTTCTTCATCTGCCATTTTAAACTAGGGCCGATAACCTGATGAGATATGTGAAGACAGTGGTGATGAATAAATGAAATACGAGTTATACGTTTGTATCAATCGAGAGATGTTTTTAATACTAACTAACAAGATGCAAATACATTAGTATTGTCAAATGATATTTAGTACAAATAAGATGAGTGCGTTTAATTGATATTATAAATAATAATAAAATAATAAACGCCTTATTCTTGTTAAATTTTATTATTTTATTATTATTTAAATATCTTGTTACAGCTTAGAACTTTTAAATTAAAATGTTTGATATTATAACAGTCTTTGGGCGATGTTGGATAAAGTGGTGAGCGGTTTTCTAACCTGTTTATCTAGAATTTCAATCACTGTCAGTCCTGATATCCAGTTTTCATGAACGTTGGGATATTTTTGCAACTCCTAATAATTCTAAATCCCAAATTTGGAACCTTTATGTACAATTATTTTTTGTACTTTTAATTTAAAACTTTTTGTAAAATTGAAAATTTAGAAGATCGTGTGGAAAAATTCAGCCATGTCTTGAAGTAAACAATAACAATAAACCGCTAATCGATCAAGGTACTTATCTAAAGAAAAATTTTTTCCGTCGAGAAATTTTCCCACCCATAATAAGTACAATTTCAGTGGGTCTTTATAACTAACTAAATAACTTAAACAATTGTATTTTCACTTTTCGTTTGTTTAAATTGTCGGCAACATGATAGAGTATAATAGATTTTTTAGTATTATTTGTTGTTTTCAATAAAACACTACTTTGGCTGACATGAACAAGTTGCCAAGTTTATTTTCTCTCTTTCAAATCTTACTTATATATCACACAACAAATATTTGTTTACATTAGTGTTCGTACAATTTTACATACCAAACTACATTAGAAAAAAAATGGTTTCCAAACTTTTACGTCCTCCAAAATGTATTCTTGTATTGATTCAACAGTTTTCTCAAGAATGAGATGAATAATTTATACTACTGTGTGAAACTTGTTCATTGAATGTAACAAGACATCAATCAGTTGGCACATAAATTTAACATTAAAATAAATTAATTTAAATTAAATTGAAGCTTTATTTTATTTGTAATTAGGTTTAGATAAGATTTTATTTATGCACTTACAATTTAAAAAATCATTTATTTATTTAAAAAAAAAATTGTATTTAATTATTATTTAATAAATGATAAAAAATATAATGTATTCCATTTTATGTTATTATTTTATTTTATGCATGAATTCTTTATTTCTAGATTTTATTTATGTAAGTAAATCAGTTTTTTATAATTTCAATTATGATTTTTAGATTCTCAGAAAAAAGTTTAAAACCAATAGCTAATAAATTGTATATTTAGGTTGAAAATGGTGATGGAATGGAAACAATAACAGTTAGTCCGGGTATGCATCAAATGATGATTCAAGGGGCGCCAGGTTCTGAACCACAAATATTACAAGTATTAAATATAAAAGATGCAACAGTTTTGTCGAAAGCAATGGCTGCGATAACCGAGGTAAATATAAACTTAAATTTAAAACTCACACAAAATAAAACTAAAGTTTTTATAATCTAGGGATAAGAAATTCGGAAGTAGTGATTTATCGTGTGAAATAAAAACACATTTGACTACTAGTGAAATAATTAAAAGACATTGATTTTGTTAAATCTAAATAGAAACAATAAAAATTATTTTAATTGTATAAGGCAAAATGTTATAAACATTTGTAGTTAAGTGTTCGATTGCATTTTTTTTATAATTTGTTTGAAGTGTACCTGAAAAAGGATAATTTTTATGTTTTATATCCATCATTTGCTAGAATTTAAATTAAAACAATTTTACATTCAATAAGTTTGGATAAGTATTTATTATATACAATTTTAAATATTTAATTAAGTTGATTTATTTTTAATCTTGTACTATTTTATTGAAAATTGATGAAAAATACAAGAAAGCCTTAACAACTAACATACAGACGAAACTACTGAAATTGTTGTCGTTTAGTTTAACGCGATAATCATTGGTATTATATGATTGATGGTTCAAATGTGCACAGTTAAGCCAAAAGCTCCAACCGCTAAAAATTGCAGTTTTTGTTTGGATATATTTTACAAAAAATATGTCATTTGTGTATAGTGTATTGTGGTAGCAGTCCCAAAAACTATCATTCCCTTTCTACTATCCCAAACTATCCGCTGACAAAAAATAAACAAATCCATATTTCTATGCAAAACAAAAATCAAAGTTTGAATACGAAATTTATTATTACATATTTGACAAAAAATTGAAATGGTTACTTTATAGCTTGTCATTCGCGCTATATTACTATATTAATCATCAAGATGATTCAAATTATAATTCTTCTTAGTGTGGTGTCATAGCTATTTTAATACATTCTATATATACTATAGACCTTATTTTATTTATATTTTATAATAAGATCAATCATTAAACAGAATTCAGTCATATTAATAAGTTGTTCCATCCACATTCGTAATCTAAATCTAACAGATTTATTTACTTGATATTATTTAGATGTAGTGATGGATAATAAATACAACAGCTTCTACATATTAAACGAAATCACACAACATCACAGTTTTGGTGAATTTATCGCACAATTTACACATATATTGTATTAGACGTATACTAATAATTTAAATTCTTTTAATTCAATAACGATACAATTTCACTATTAATATTCTTATATATAATTTTAAATTATTTAGTTCATTTGTCAATTTACAAATTTAAACTTAAATTAATGTACATACATATATAAAAATAATTTCCTATAATCTGTTGTTTGAATCTAGATTTTTAGCTAGAGCAAGCATAAAATACAATAAAGAATACAAATACATTTAAAAAATCTGTCAAAATTAGTAAACAAACAAAATGCCATTTACTTATTATTTTTTTTAATAGTGAAATAGTTACTTTTTAAATAAAATATTGTTTAAATCGTGTTTTAAATTAAAAATTAATAATAAACTAATTAATTAAATACAATTAATTACAAAAATATGCAATGACAGTTCACAAATACAACTACAAAACTGGATCATATTTTTGCATGTTCTTTTTATGAAAAAAAAAATCACTTTTTCACTCTGGACAAAAAGAATTCGACATAAGTAAATCTGAAAATCTAATTATGAAAAAGCTAATGGTTTTTGTTTTTTTATTATTTCAAGAACTACTTTATTTAAAAAAATTATTTAAATTTTTAGTTTGATGATACGCCACAACTTGGATTTAGTTTGGGATGTAAATTAAATATAATTTAAATGTTGAATATTTTCAAATTTTTTTAAATAATAGATTAAATAACGGTTGTAAAAAAAATTTAATATTTTACTCGAACTAAAAATGGATTTTGGACCTCGCAAATTGCGGTACTCTGCAACATTTTTGCTCGCCCCAAAATCCATCATTTTTTGTCCATTGAAACAAATAACTATTTTTTATTAGACCAAACGATTCTTCGATCCGAGATTTTGACGTTTTGGGTTTTGAAAAATTTTTTGCTTAAAATCTTCTGTCTTAAGAATTCAGAGAATATTCTTCAACTTTAATTAAAATTTTTACATTGGTGCGAATAGAGTTTTTGGGATGTAGGTTTTCACAAATAAAAGTCAGTAAAGTGCCAATAATAATATAACTCGCTCGCGGAGAGTTCCGCGTATATAATATAAGGGGTGAGTTTTTTAAAAAATGCCAGGCTTTTATCTCGAGAACGATGCTATATGGGACAAAATAACCCTAATTAATATTTGTTAAGGGTCGAGGGGGACGTCTAGTGGTAATATTGAATGACCTTGAAACTCATAAGTATTGGAATTATATGCCAAAGTAGGGTTTTTTAAAATTAGAACCTATACATTTAAGGTTTTTTTTTTAATTAAGTAAATCAAACTACACACTTTTTGCTTACAGAATTTTTTTGTAAAGTGTACGATTTAGTAGATATGATTAACATTGATTTGCACTAAAGCAAACGTGTCTTCGCTAAGGTCTTCAGAAAAAAAAAAAAATTTCGATAAATTAAAAAAAAACAATGAAAATCATTCATTAATTTAAATATTATTGCATCGTGGTCTACTGCGTGAAATTGATTTTCGTTGTTTTTTTTTTAATTTATTGAAATATTATTTTTTTACTGAAGAACTTAGCGAAGACACGTTTGCTTTAGTGCAAATCAATTTTCATCATATCTACAAAATCGTACACTTTACAAAAACATTTTGTAAGCAAAAAGTGTGTAGGTTGATTTACTTAATTTAAAAAGACCCTTAAATATATGGGTTCTAATTCAAAAAAACCTTACTTTAGCATATATCTCCAATACTTATGAGTTTCAAGGTCATTCAATATTACCACTAGACGTCCCCCTCGACCCTTAACAAATATCAATTTGGGTTATTTTGGGTTATTTAGATGGGACTAGCATAGTTCTCGAGATAAAAGCCTGGCATTTTTTAAAAAACTCACCCTGTATAAAAAAATTATTGTTAATATAGTTTTACGTTAGATTGATACCCATAACTGTTTATGTTGGCTAAAGAGAGTTTCAATGTTGACAGGAAAAATTTTTCACATTTTTGAAAATTTCTTTGAAAAAAACTTTGCTTGGAATAGAAAAAGTCACCTTTCATGTGATACCCAACTTTGCAATGTCAAAAACAATTTTTTTCCAACAGTTCTATGCCAATCGAGTGTTTTTCCGCTATACCAACAATATTGGTTGACTATCGGTTAATTGGAAAACCGGTGTGAAGATGATTGTTCATGTTTTGCTTAAAAACACTTTAACGGATATAGGAGTTGAACTCTGGTTCTTTGAGCTCGAGTCCAGCGTGCTACCACTAGGCCACTTAAGACTTTTCTACAATTTTTTTATAATTTTAGAAAATTTCAAGTGAATAGTACTCATAGTTTGTAAGAAAATCGATTATGTAGAAATTCGGACGGACACCAAAGTTTCATCTTAAGGATCCGTTTATGCATTTTTAAAGTACGGAACCCTGTTACAAAATATCAGAAAGAATGGTCAAAGAGTTTTGTTGAAGTTATTATATTGCCAGATCATAGGCATCTAAAAAACGATTTTTTTTCGTAAATGTCAATTGCCAATGTTAATTTAAAATCGATCGGAATGGTACAAAAAATTTTATATCAGGTTAAATCTTATCCATAGCTATTTATGATAATTGATAACTAAATAGAAATTCAACTATAGTAGCTTCTAAATAGTTTAAATTGCAAAATACGTGATCAATGCAAATAATAACACTAGTTTACAAGAAAAATCTAATTTACAAAACCTAAATTAAGCCTAACTTTTCTTATGGATTGCTGAACACGAATATCATATTCATTTTTTTAGGTTAGCTCTTTAGATATTCGGGAATAACCATTTTTTTCGGTGAAAAAATGTTATTTCGGTTTTTCGACCTCAATCAAAATATCACAAAATCACAAATTCATGTTTCTTTCAAAATTCCAAAAATATTATAAAAATTATAATAAAATCAAAATTTTTTCAAAATTCTAAAAATATTCCAAAAATTATTACAAAATCAAAAATTGAAACTTTTTTCAAAATTCCAAAAATTATAATAAAATCAAAAATTTTAAATTTTTCAAAATTCCAAAATTTCTTACAAATCAAAAATTAAAACTTTTTCCAAAATTCTAAAAATATTGCAAAAAATTATTACAAAATCAAAAATACTAACATTTTTCAAAATTGCAAAATTATTTCAAAAAATATAACAAATTAAAAAATTTCCATGTTCAATTTCATTTTCAATTACATTTACGTCATAAAAACAGCCACATTTTTTTTCCCAAAAATTGGCTAAAAAAATAAATGAAATTATTTTTTGACACGCTTGACATTATTTTTTTGACAAACTTATAATGCCATAATTCTCTATAATAATAATAAATTTTCATGTCATACAAATTATTAAGTTTATTTTTTTCCAAAAAATTGGATAAAAAAATAAATAAAAATCTTTCTTTTGACACACTTGACAACATTGTTTTGACAAACTTATAATGCAATAATCTAGATTTTGGTCTCACATACCAATCCCGACCATCAAGATTTCTCCAAATTCAATGTTCCTACTCGTAATCACTTAAAATGAAAGTTTTTTAAGCAAAAAATATGCCAATTTCCTTGTTTTGACACACTTGACGATTTTTTGACACACTTCCGGTACAGTTATCGAACACATCGTCCTTTCAGCTCTTCCCATTGAGTAAACCTATTTTTAGAAAAAAAAAATTTTCAAATCCGTCCAGCGGTTTTATAGATTTCGTAGGTTGTGACGGCCGGACGGACGGCCGGCCGACAGACAGACATACATTTTTTTTTGCTTTTTTAGAATCAGTAAGTCCTAAAACGTCGAGAAGTGCCAAAAAAAGTGGGGGTAAGAATTTCACTTTGAGCTCATGAATGTAATACTTAGGTCTTTCAGACCGAAGTAATATTATTACTTTAGGTTAAATCGTATCCATAGCTGTTTATGGTAACTAAGGAACGACTCAATTACACTAGCTTGTAAATGGTTTATATTTAGGGGGTGGGTGGGGGTTTAATACTAAAAATAGCACTTTTTGACAATAATTCAAAAACTTTGCACCGAAAAATTCTAAAAAAAGTCGCAATGTTTCTCAATTTTGGTGCTCTTTCAAATGACTCTCATGTGGCTCAAAAAACCCTTTTTTCACCCTGCCTTACTCCCATCCCCTAAACTCACAGAAATAAAATCATTTGAGACTGCGCTATATTTCGTTAAGAGTTTTATCAAATTTCCTGTCTATGAATTTTCAAATTTTTCTGTCAATCAACGAAGAAACGTAGGGCGAAGGAAACCAAGTTTTTGTTGCACTTTTTTGATAATAAATCAAAAACTGTGCATCGCAAAATTCTAAAAAAAAATTGCAATGTTTCTGAATGTTGGCGCTCCTTCAAATGAAACCCCTTACCCCACTCATGTGGGTCAAAAAACACTTCTAACCGTTATGTTGGTTAATTCGGTCTAAGAGCTCAGCATATTGGGGAATAAATTCACAGCAGATATTAATTATATCAGTAAATTGTATCAGCCGCACCGACGATGGAGGTGGGCGTCTTCGACTTTGTCTTTAACTTGCTCGAACGACGGTTTTATATTTTCTTTTGAGATGAAATGATTCATGAAATCAATTTACTCTACACCAAACAATCATTTGTATGCCATGATTTTGATGTCAGTTTTAACAGCGACCCTTTGACACATTTAAAATAAATGACGTTTTTATCTTCGTTATAACTCACGAATATAATGTGTGTACCCAACATCTAAACCGGCATGACGTTTTATTTGAAATGTGAGATATTTATCCGGGACGGTTGCTATCTAAACTATTTTTTAGTTACTGTAGCACGGTCGTCTGTCAATTATTATATCTCTCTTTTGCACCATATAAAGTGGTGCAACGACAGGACAAAATATGTAATTAAATTATTTGAATTATTTTTAAAAGAACCTCAAATCCGATGGTTTGACGTAGAAATAAACGGATTTCAAGCGTGATACCATCAATATTGCAAATTAATGAAAGATTTTAATTTAGATCGTTTAAATGGCGCGTCATCATTGGGTGTGACACTCACTAACGATCACAACGAAATCTAGGTTCCAAGCGTTCACGACATAAGACTTGCATAGTATCATCATTACTTTCTACGGATGTTGACACGATAATTTTGAATGGCATTGTTGGAGATGTTCGCCGTCTATTCGTTTGTTGCAAAGCACAGTAAGTTGACCCATGCCGGCAAATTTGCTTACTTCTCTGGAACTTTCTTCTCTAACCCTTTTCTTAAACTTAAGTTGCTATTTCTTAACGCTGAACTGGATAACTGCTTCTTTCTTTAGTTCTTGGACTATTTTAGAGTTCCAAATGAACCCAATGGTTTGTTGTTGGCTTTCGAGATGGTACATGCGGTTTATTTTTTATATATCTTTCGGGATAGCGCTTTCGATTTAGCAGCCGATGCAGGAGTTAGCGGTTCAGTCTTCAACTCAATTTCTACAATCTTTTCATAACCAATATTATCATGTCAATATTTCGCTTAATTTTAATTTACGCATAGTAATACAGCAAAAGACCGATTATCCGACATTCAATTAACCGAATATTCGGTTAACCGGAATTTTAAATTTTGGATTTTTTTCCCCTTTCACAAGAAAAATGTTTTTTTTGTTTGGCAATTCACAAGAAATATATTTTGCTTTAACTTTGGATTATTTAAATTTTTAAAATATTCTTATTATTTATTTTATTTACTTATTTTTGTATTTGTACTAAATATTATTTGCAATCAATGTTATAAACAACTTGAAATACACAAAAGTAAGTTTCTAGTATTTTATTTGAAAAATATGGAGGGGCTGAAAATCTCACAGCTCTGAGATATAAAGACTTCGGTCTGGGTTAAGGATTTTGACATAGTTTTCGGCAAAAAACTTTTATGAGGACATGGTTTTTAGTTTTGGGCAGCGATGTATATCAAACATAAATCTTTGTTAAAGTACAAGTATGTTTTTATCTCTGTTTAGAAATTTATTACAAAACTAATACGAAACATCAATACGTTGCCGGAAAATTATAACAGATCATAAATTAACATAATTTAGTGAAAAGATGATACACTCAGCAAACTGCTCAAAAACCTCTCCATTTAGCGTTTCGAGAAAATATTACAAAATCACAAATTCATATTTCTTTCAAAATTCCAAAAATATTTTAAAAATTAAATAAAATCAAACTTTTTTTAAAATTCTAAAAATATTTCAAAAATTAGAATTAAATCAAATATTTAAACTTTTTCTAAATTCCAATAATATTTCAAAAATTTTTAAAAATTCAAACTTTTTCCAAAATTCTAAAAATATTGCAAAAATTATTACAAAATCAAAAATTGAAATTTTTTTCAAAATTCCAAAAATTATAATAAAATCAAAAATTTAAAATGTTTCAAAATTCTAAAAATATTCCAAAATTTCTTACAAAATCAAAAATTAAAACTTTTTCCAAAATTCTAAAAATATTGCAAAAAAATTATTACAAAATCAAAAATACAAACTTTTTTCAAAAATCCAAAAATATTTCAAAAACTATAACAAATTCAAAAATGTCCACGTCTAATTTGATTTTCAATTTACATTTACGTCATAAAAACATCTACATTTTTTTTTTCCAAAAAATTGGCTAAGAAAATAAATGAAATCATTTTTTGACACACTTAACATTATTTTTTTGACAAACTTATAATGCCATAATTCTCTATAATAATAATAAAATTTCATTTCATACAATTTATTAATTTTGTTTTTTTCCAAAAAATTGGGCAAAAAAGTAAATAAAAATCTTTCTTTTGAAACACTTGACAACATTTTATTGACAAACTTATAATGCCATAATTCTCAATAATAATAATAAAATTTCATTTCAAATATATAATTAATTTTATTTTTTTCCAAAAAATTGGGTAAAAAACGAAATAAAAATCTTTCTTTTGACAAACTGATAATGCCATAATTCTTAATAATAATAATAAAATTCAAACAAATAATTAATTTAATTTTTTCCAAAAAATTGGGTACAAAAATAAATAAAAATCTTTATTTTAACACACTTGACAACATTTTTTTGACAAACTTATAATACCATAATTCTCAATAATAATAATAAAATTTAATTTCAAACAAAAAATTAATTTTATTTTTTTTCCAAAAAATTGGGTAAAAAAAATAAATAAAAAGTAGGGTCTGCGTCGGACCAGACGGTGGAAGTTATACTTCTTTGGCCATTCGCTCGCACACACGCACACAGACAGATAGGATACATTAAAAAAAAACAACTAAAAAAAACCAAAATATTATTCAAAAGAAAAAAATATAATACAAAAAAAAAAAAATATCGTTAAAAAAAAAAAGCAAAAAAAAAACATTGTTCAAAAAATAAATAAAAAAAAATATTATTCAAAAAAAAATTATTATTCAAAAAGTATAAGAACATATAATCGTCGAATGTAGTTTTCTTAGTCAAAAAAATAAAAAAAAAATATTCAAAAAAAAAATATCCAAAAAAAAAAAAAATATTATTCAAAAAACTAATAATTATTATTTACTAGAAGGTACCCGCTCGGCGATTTCCGTGCTTCCAGATAAAGTGGTTGAAAACTGTTTTTTTTTTGAGTAAATTCTCCTATAGTTTGTTTTAGTGTCAATTAATTTAACTTATTTTATTAGTAATATGTATATAAAATGTTTGAAAAAAATGTAATAGTATCATTTTACAGTCAGCAAAAGCCATTAAGTAAAGGTCTCTAAAGCTATAGATAAATTTACATATTAAATGTATGTTAAAATTAAAACACATTTGACAGACAAATAATAATTAAATGTGTTGCTATTGGTTTAGCGTCCTATTTCATGTAGCCTTATAATCATGTATCAATCCAGAAATTTTGCTGTTCTGAAGAGGGTCGTATTGCAATTTGCAAGTATATTTTATCGATTGTCTGCAATACTCTACTACATGGATGCATACGCCGGCCGGTTAAAGAATACCACCATTTGTAGTGAATATTTTCGTTTAATGGGTTTTTTCGCTTTATAGTCACCGTCTTATTTCGACATTCCTTCCCACAACTTAAAACAAAAATTGGTAAAAATAATAATAAGACTAATTTCATTTGTAAATTCAGACTTATATATTATTATTAAAACAGTCAAATCACAACATTTGTTAACATATTTGCATATATTTTATAGATCCCTTGCAATAACAATAATAGTTTTGAAAGTAATGGAGAAGCATATTTCACTCAATAAGTAAAACACTTTAAACCTGTAGGTTTGATATTGTTCATAATCTTTTTCTTCGGTACTAAGGTTCCAATGCAAATTCTTGGTTAATCAATGTTTCTAAGAAGAGGAAAAGAAACGTCAATTTCCAATTTTTGGAACATGTGAGGGCAGTTTGCTAATGCAAGCAGGTTTGTTTAATCATATATAAACAATGCTTAAATGTATCGTATTAGTGCTAATGCATAGAAATATGTACATATTTTATATAATTGCAAACCATAAGAACATATTTGTTGTAAATTAGAAATATGTATTTGTTAAAAAATAATTTTACATAATTTTCATATAAATGTACATATTTGTTTGTCACATTATACATTAACTATTCCTTTTAATGATAATTCCGAAAAGTGAAAAAAAAAAATTGATCAAAGATAACTTGTGATGATAGCTTCTCTAAACTACGTCTCTTGATATTTGATATCAACTCCCGTCGACAATTCTTGGTTGACACAGGTGCTGAAGTGTCAGTTCTCCCCGCAACAACAGAGGAAAAACTCTCGAAGAAATCAGCTTTCACTCTCTACGCTGCTAACGCCACTCCTGTTAGTACATATGGTAACAAAACTCTTACTCTAAACATTGGTCTCAGACGTGTGTTCTGTCAGACCTTTGTTATCGCCAATGTTACCATCCCTATTCTTGGAGCTGATTTCTTGAACAAGTATGGTCTCCTAGTGGATATTAAAAATCGACGCCTCGTCGATCCACTAACATCCTTGTTCACTCTTGCCAAAATCTCCACTTCTCCAACGCTCTCGCTAACAACCATCAACAATGATACGGTTGATATACATATTCGAAATATCCTTAATGATTTTAAGGGTATCACTTCTCCTCATGACCTAGCTAAGCCGGTCAAACATAACGTGACTCATGTCATTGAGACTCACGGTCCTCCCGTCGCTTGTAAGTACCGACGATTAGCTCCTGACAAACTGGCCATCGCAAAGACGGAATTCGACATTATGTTGTCGCAAGGCATTTGCCGACCGTCAAAAAGCCCTTGGTCCTCTCCTCTCCACCTCGCCAAAAAGAAGAACGGCGAGTGGAGACCTTGCGGTGACTACCGCTCTCTTAACCATGTCACTATTCCTGATAATTATCCTATTCCACATATTCAGGATTTTTCGCATCAACTTCATGGATGCAAATTTTTCTCCACTATCGATCTTGTCCGCGCATATCATCAAATTCCTATTGATGAGCGCGATATTGCAAAAACTGCAATTTCAACTCCGTTCGGACTCTTCGAATTCGTTCGAATGACTTTCGGATTGCGAAACTCTGCGCAATCCTTCCAACGGTTTATGCATTCTCTTCTCCGAGACCTAAATTTCTGTTTCATCTACATAGATGACCTCCTTATTGCTTCTGAAACCTTTGAGGAACACCTCAAACATCTTAGGACTGTTTTTGAGCGTCTTTCCGACGCTGGTCTCATTATCAACGTTGATAAATGCAACTTTGCTAAAACCAACGTTGACTTTCTCGGACATTCATCTGGAATCAAACCTACTCCTGAACGTGTCGATGCTATCAATCGTTTCGAACGTCCTGAAACAGTCGCTTTAGCATCGCGTTTCCTCGCATCTTCAGAGGTAGAAGGGAAAGACGAGGATGTGTCCGGAAAAGTAAGATGGACTTTATCTGTAGAAGACAAAGTTTCGTCTGCGCGACTGAGATCAGTACTCAAAGTAGGTGAGTTGTGAGTTAGGTCATCGTCAGATTGTTCCCTAAAGCAAGGTTTTAATCTGTCGATGGAAACTCGAATGTGTTGACCTTTACGGTCAATTACGAAATTTTTATCATCGCGACTGATGACTTGGAAAGGACCTTCGTATGGAGGTTGAAGAGATTTACGTACTAAGTCAGTACGTAAGAAGACATGCGAACAAGACTGGAGATTTTTGGAGACGAAAACATTAGGAGAAGTGTGTCTTGACGCAATAGATGGACGAAGGTGAGTAAAATGTTGTTTCAATTGTGAAACGAAATCAGATTGAGGAGTAGAAGTGGAGTTTTCGGTAAAGAATTCACCAGGAAGACGAATGTTAGTACCATAGACGAGCTCAGCCGATGAAGATTGGAAATCTTCACGGAAAGTGGTTCGTAAACCAAGTAGTATTGACGGTAATATACGCGTCCAATCCATTCTGTCGTAGGCCATTATCGCAGATTTTAAAGTTCGGTGCCAACGTTCGATGAGGCCGTTACATTTCGGATTGTAACTTGTAGTTCGTTTGCGTTCGAAACCGATTAGTTTTGACAACTCGCTGAAGAGATTGAATTCGAATCGGGAGCCCTGATCAGTGACGATTACTGAAGGTACTCCGAAACGAGAAATCCAATTGGAGTAGAGAGCTGATGCTACCGTTTCAGCTGTGATATCCGAGATAGGAATGGCTTCAGGCCAGCGAGTATAGCGGTCAATAATAGTGACACAATAGCGTTTGTCCTCAGAGGTAGGAAGTGGACCAATAATGTCCATGTGAATCTCGGAAAATCTTTGAGAAGTGGAAGGATAGTTACCTAAAGGAGATTGAGTATGGCGAGAAACTTTTGCCTTTTGGCAAGCCAGGCAGTTCTGAGCCATTTGTCGTACATCCTTTTTAATGGATGGCCAAATGACTTTTTCAGTAAGGAGTTTGACAGATAAGGGTGAGATAAATTATGGAGACTATTGAAAACAGATTGACGAAATTGCTTTGGAATAAAAGGTCGTGGATTACCAGAAGAGGTATCACATAAAATAGTTTTGGCATTCGAATTGCCAAACGATACTGGAAAGGATCGGAATTGAAGTGTGGGACTAGTGTCCACTAATTCCTTTAGTTCGTTATCGTTGAACTGAGCGTCAGCAATTTCATCGTAGTTAATGTTTTCTGGAATTGATATTTGCTCGACACGAGAAAGTGTATCGGCAACTACATTATCAATTCCAGAAATGTGGCGAATATCAGTCGTGAATTGACTGATGAAATCTAAATGGCGGAATTGGCGAGGACTAGCTTTGGCAGGGTTCTGCGACAAAGCGTAAATGAGTGGCTTATGATCGGTAAAGAGCGTGAAGGTTCTACCTTCAAGGAGATACCGAAAGTGTTTAATTGCAGAGTAAGCTGCAAGGAGTTCGCGATCATAAGCGCTGTATTTCTGTTGCGTTTCATCGAGTCGCACAGAGAAGAAACTAAGTGGTGTCCAGCAGTCGTTAATTTTTTGTTGGACAACAGCGCCAATTGCCTTATCGGAAGCGTCGACCATTACGGCAAGTTGGGCAGAGTGTAAGGGGTGAGAAAGAGTTGTTGCCTCACTGAGTTGCCGCTTGCATAAGTCGAAGGCTTGAATGGCGTCTTCGGACCATTGAATGACACGTTTGTCATTCTTTTTGGAACCTTTAAGGAAATCGTTGAGAATGGCTTGATTGCCACCAGCGTGAGGAATGAATCGGCGGTAGAAGTAGAATGATTATTCCGAGAAAACGGCGGAGTTGCATAACTGTTTCGGGACGTTCGATGGTAGCAGGAGGTATCCAGCAAAAATCTTCTTCTCGACCTTTCCCTCGTAGTCGTAGTAGATCCAAGGATCGAAACGACTACAACAATTTTTCGGCATAATCGCTCCAATTGCTCTAATCAATCTTCCGCGCGACCTCGTTCCAAGTCGCGCACTCAAATGTTCGATGGTATATGTTATTACCATCACACTTACGGGGATAACGCACGCAAATGTGACCCCGATTGCAAATTATATTGCCAAAAATTTTCTTCTCCAAAAAACTTCTAAGCTCATCACATGAGGCGGCGAATAATGTTTTATTATTATAAAATATGATTGATTTAGTAATTTCGTCTTTATTACCATACAGCATAAGATTGATTTACTAATTTCGTCTTTATTACCATACAGCATAAAGGTTAAAATATAACTTAAACAAGCGTGACGCGGTTTTTCGATTAACACCCCATCAAAATATTTACAACGAGCGCAAAGAAGTATAACTTCAAAAATCTTTATTTTGACACACTTGACAACATTTTTTTGACAAACTTATAATGTCATAATTCTCAATAATAATAATAAAATTTTATTCAAACAAATAATTAATTTTAATTTTTTCCAAAAAATTGGGTAAACAAATAAATAAAAATCTTCCTTTTGACACACTTGACAACATTTTTTCGACAAACTTATAATGCAATTATCTAGATTATGGTCTCACATACCAATCCCGACCATCAAGATTTCTCCAAATTCAATGTTCCTACTCGTAATCACTTAAAATGAACGTTTTTTAAGCCAAAAATATGAAAACTTGCTGTTTTTGACACACTTAATGATTTTTTTTACACACTTCCGGTACAGTTATCGAACACAGCGTCCTTTCGGACCTGTCCCTTGAGTATACCTATTTTTAGAAAAAAAAATTTTTGAAATCCCTCCGGCGGTTTTCCCTGCAGCGTAGGTAATGACGGCCGGCCGGCCGGCAGACAGACATACATTTTTTTTTTGCTTTTTTAGAATCAGTAGGTCCGAAAACGTCGAGAAATGCCAAAAAAAAGTGGTGGTAAGAATTTCTTTTTTGGCTCATGAATGTAATACTTAGGTCTTTCAGACCGAAGTAATATATTGAGAATCGTAATAAAATATTTATATGAAGTATTATATAAAATCGATCTAATATTTCATTTACACTCAAGTATCCGGAATTTTCAATTATCCGGCATTTTGCAATTTTGGATTTCAAGAACAATGCATTTCACAAACAATCACAGTAACCCCTTAAAACAATTCATATTCTCATTTTTTTTGCGAAATAAACGATTATAAACCACTAAAAATGTAGAAATAGGAGCCCTGGTTAAACATTCCAATTCAAACCTATTGAATCCTATTAAATCCAATAAAATTTCAATAGGATTAAATCGGATTGAATTGGTTTAATAGGAAGGCTTCGATCTACCAATTAAAATTCAATCGCAATGAATGGGATTCAACAGGAAAAGAGGTTCTAATGGAAATTTCCAATTGAATTTCAATCGGAAATTAAGAGATTCAATAGGAAAAAAGAACTTAGAAAAAATTAAACAATCTTATGAATTTAACAGGATTTAATTGGAAAAGATTTAATAGGAATGAATAGGATTAATCGGAATTCTGCAATGGAAATTTCCAATTAATTCCTATTTATATACATTTCCTATAGAATCCTATCCATTCCGGTTGAAAAATAAAATAGAGATATTAAACAGGAATGAATAGGATTGTATTGGAAATAGATTTTTTGAATAGGAATTAATTGAAAATTCCCAATGCAGAATTCCGATTAATCCAATTCATTTTTTTCAATTGGTTTCAATTGGAATGTTTAACCAGGGAGCAGCGCGCACTACACACATCTATTCATCTAAAATCGACAATATAAATGAGGAGGTCCACACTAAAACGCTAAATTACCATTATTACATTTTTCCAACGCAGTTCAAGAAAATTTGATTATGTCATTACACTGATTACATTATGTCTAAAGCAAGCTCTATTCTACAAAGGGAAAAACAGTTCTAATTTAAGCATAGATAAATTTTTGAGTTTTCGATCGAATTCAGAAATTGGAGCCGATATGAGTACACAATTTATTTTTTAAAGAAAATGGAAATGTAACGTTTTGGTGTGGACCTCCACAAATGTGAGGACCCTGTTATTTGGCGATAACCATTCACATTTTCTTTTTGTATGTGATAAGCGGTTAATCGAATTTTTGATTGTTATGAGTTATGACAACGGAAAAATGGGTGGACGTAAAATTTCTTTTTGAAGATAGATTTAAAATTAAGAGGTCCTAACTACTCTAGAAATATACTGTGCATCAAAAAATTCAGCATTGTTTGCATTTATTTTTTAAGAAATAGCAAATAGCAATACACAAAGCAAAAGTATAGTTGTATGAAAAATAGTACATAATTTTAATATAATTTAATCTAATAGCGTTTTCGATTCTACAAAAACGTGTCTGTTTTGCACTTTTTTTCAGGTCACATTTTTTCTGTTCGATTCTCGAAAAAATGTTGACCTGAAAAAATTTGCTTTTTCTTTTCTCGATTTGGATGCAAGTTTCAAACTTTTTGAGGGCAATTATTTTGCATTTTTTGACTTTTTCTCAAGAGACGGTGCAAAAACGTTATCCGTTTTCTCAAAGTAAAAAGAATTTTCTTACCATACCTAATTTTTAAGACACTGAATTTACATTAATTTGATATTACAATTAGTAATATTGCATTTTTGGTAAAAAAATTTAATTTTTTATTTATTATTGTATAAAAATACTTATCAAAACTATGCATTTTGTATTTATTAAAAACTTATTAAAATTTTAAAAATTAAACGAATTATTAACTTATGTATTTTATTAAAAAAAATTGAACGAAAGCACTGATGAGATTATATTAAGTTTTCTATTTACTTTAAATTTATTTTTTTAGTGCAATTTTACTATATTTAGTTAAATTAAAATTATATAATAAATATAATTTATTTATATTAAGACGAATTCCACTTTGAATAATTTATTTGTAATTATTTATTTTAAATTCAAGTGTAAAAAAAGTTTTTAATACGTAATAAATAAAATCTATTTAATATAATTATTTAATTATGTATTTATTTAATTTATTTCAATTTGTACTATATATACATACTACCAACGTCAAAAATGTAGAACTGTGTGTGTTAGTTTCAAAGAAAAAACAATAATAATGTAATTTATGATTAAAAACAATCAGAAAAATATACTAATTATGCTCGGTAGTATACTGTAAAAATATAATTTTTAAATTATTATTATAGTAATAAGACGAATATTCTTCAAAATAATTAAATTCTAGTCAAGAGTAATTTAAATAAAAATATAAACTAACAAATAATTAAGTTCAAGAATATTTTCATTTTATAATTATGTAAAAATAATTTTAAAAATATTTAAAATAAAAATATTGAATTGTCAAAACAAACATTAACTACATATTAATCAAATTTATAAAAAAATATTTTTTCTACGATAGCATATAAAAAGTGTATTTTCATGCAGGCTTAATAAACTGTGAAAATGGGTTTTTTCCACTAGTGTGAAATCATTTTCGCTAAATAACCAATTGTAGTTGCGACGGTATTTTCATGTAATTTTACAAAGTTTTTAAATGTTATGTTCGATCGATCGATTTCTAATTTCATAATTATAATAAATATCGTTTAGATATTTACTATCGTAGAAAAAATTGCATTTTCTACGCGAGATGAAAACGTTTTTCGTTCGTAAACTTGTCCCACTTGTACAAATGTTCACTCACGAAAAACGGTGCTTTCATCTTTTGTAGCAAAATATACTATATTGTAATTTTCATGAATGTAAAAATAAATAATAATGTGAAAAATTATTGTCATATTGAATAATCTAATCAATGCGTGTGTGGTGTATTTTCTTGAATAGATGTTTTCAAACACGTGATACCAGGTACTTAGATCGATAATTTATTTTTCGTGTGCGACACGAACTACGTTGGTTTTGGAAACGTTTAAGTCGTTGCCACATGACAAAACTCTTACCGGATTACTAGGAGCGTTTTTCTAATTTTTGATTAAACGAAAATTTGCCTTATTTGGAAATTGTGCAAAATGTATGGTAAATTAGAAAATCTTTCGACTTAAATAAACATAGCTTATTATTAAATTAATTTTATTCTCTTCCATTTAATTATATCAGTTTTATTTGTATGTTTTTTCGATAATAATAGTATGTATTATTGTATTGTTTTCTAACCTATAGCCTAAGGAACTTAACCTATTGTCTAATGAAAATTTTCCTATAAAAAAATTATCATTATTCAATTGGTATGATTCCAAATTCAAATTGTCAAATTGTTTTAATTTCATTAAAATTATTTTCAAATTATAATCATAATTGCTTTGATATGTTTTGTTTACTATTTCATTATACACTCATTGATTAAACTACTATTAATCGATAATTTTTCCAAAAATAATTTCACACGATTTCTATCGCCGATAGAAATAAAAAAATCGTTCGTCTCCGCCAATTTTTGGAGTATTTTGAACGATTTTTTTTATCGTTCGGATTTAAAGCCATGCCACATGCAATATATAAGGGCAGTTCTACACACGAAGGAAGAAAATGGAGATAATTACGGCACAAAACTTTTTTTTGCGTATAAGTTCTGGTAAGCAGTCTTAGTTAAATTTGATGACGTTCTTTCAACTATCTGAATGTGGTTAGTAAAAAAAAAATGAGTGAAAATTAAAAAATATCCTTCTTATTCCTAAATTGAAATAAATACTTTCTTTCAAATACTCAAACATTTAATTTTTTCCACAAATTTAATGCATTCCAACGTAAAAAAGAAATAATTTTTCTGGATATTTTGTTCAATTATGCAAGTATTGTTATAAAAATAAATAAAAAGGATGACGAAAAAGTAAGTTAATTATCTGTGTGATTCCCCACTATATATAGGTGTGATTCATCACTATTAGTGATGGGAACAATCGAATAAAAACAATCGAATTATTCGATTGTTGAAACATTTCGAATTATTCGATTGTTCATAACAGACACCGAATAAAAAATTCATTCGAATAAAAATAGTTACTAGTTTTTTTATTCGAAGTGTTTTCATTACTAGTTTTTTTATTCGAAGTGTTTTCATTACTAGTTTTTTTATTCGAAGTGTTTTCATTACTAGTTTTTTTATTCGAAGTGTTTTCATTACTAATTATAGAAGTGTTTTTACTACTATTTTTGTTATTCGAAAGGTTTTTTTATTCGAAGTGTTTTTTTATTCGAAGTGTTTTTACTACTAGTTTTGTTATTCGAAAGGTTTTTTTCGAAGTGTTTTTACTACTAGTTTTTTTATTCGAAAGGTTTTTTTATTCGAAGTGTTTTTATTTGAATCACTATTTTTTTATTAGTAATTGAATGGAACAATCGAATAAATAGTTATCGAGAGGTTGAAAAATAGTTGAACTAGGTCTGGTATGTAGTTTTCTTTTCTTGATTTTAAAAATTATTTGCAAATGTTTCTGGAAATAGTTCAACTGTACAAAGAAAAAAGCTTTGAGCTATAGTTATTTTATCAAAATTTAAAAGGAATAATTGAAGAATTATTTTATATATATTTCGTTTCAAATTTGCTACATTTTCAAAGTCTTTTTATATTTTTTAAATTTAAATGTAAATGTAACGTGAATACGTTACAGTTTTTATTGTTCCTTTTATTAAATTTATTTTAAACAACTTAAATATTTTGCAATATAACAATAAATATTTATTTATAACTTTTCGATTTAATTTAGCAATTATTTATAAAATTAGCAATTTCATTTAATTAATAGGATCTAAGAAACACATGTTGATATTATTAATTCGCTTTGTGATTGTCTAAATATTATTTCTCTTTTACCTTAATGTTCAACTTTCATTGAACGAAAATCGATTTTCAAAATTTTATTGTTCGAATAAATTAATTATTAATTTATTGATTTGCTACTCCTTTGTTACGTTTACTTGTGGAATATGGTTGGGTTTTTGTTCCTATTATTTAAACTTAAATATATAAATCCCTACAAATGTTTATAGTGACTAATTTCTAACTAATTTCCTGTTTTTTTACTAACAAACCCGAGCCAAAACATTTTCCTTACCAATCTCATCCAAAACCAGAACCTATTCTAATCCAAAATCCCATGGGGTGCAAGGAGCTATCCACAAGTTAGTTCAAATGCCATCCTCACCAGCCCGCCGTGCACCCTGCTGGTAACTGACGAGGCTCTGACGACCGAGTAACGGCGGTATAACCGATCATCGAGGACTTAATAAAGTTCTTGCTTATCTAATTCGCTTAGAATAGTTAGTCCTGTAAAATTATTTTAGCGCACCGCGTCTTTCTGGCTAAGTTAACCATCTATCTAGCGTTGCAACTAAAACAGGATCCCCAATTACTGAGATCTGCTAGTGCTTCCAACTGATTTTCAAATTGTCATTTTTTTGTATTATAAAAAAACTATAACAAAAATTAAAAACTAAATTCAAAATATTTCCGTTATGCTATAACCTTGTATCAATAATTGATATTATTTAATGTCGTTTTCTTTTTGACAAAAAAAGTGATCTAAGAGCAAAAAAAGCAGCTGTCAGATCACTTTTTTTTGCATTTCGTATTCTTTTTGTAAAATAAAATGCTCTTTTTTTGATCTGAAAATATTTTTTCTGAATCTAGATTTTTTGGTAGATCAAGTTGCAAATACAATAAATTTACACAAATACATTTACAAATCTGAAAAATTAGTAAACAAACAAGACGCCATTTATTTATTATTATTTTTTTAAAGTGAAATAGTTATTAGTTTAAATAAATGTTTTGTTTAAATCGTGTTTTAAATCCAAAATTAATAAAAAATTATTTAATTAAATTCTAATAATTAACTAAAACATTAAATGAGAGTTCACAAACACAACTACAAAACTAGATCAAATGTTTTCATATTCGTTTTGTGGAAAAAAAATCTTAAAAAAATCACTTTTTCTGCTCTGGCAAAAAGAAAACGACATAAATCTAATAAAATTTGATCCGAAAATTGTTCAAAATAATTCGAGCAAAACCAAAAACCGATTATACTTTTCATTCACTAAAATCATAAATAAATATTTTACTAATGTCGTGTTCTTTGGCTTGATCGAAAAAAGATTGATTTATTTGCTTGCCAACGAACAGCTTAAAATAAATCAATCTACTTTTGTAAATGTAGTAGTAAATTGTTTTGACTTTTTGTTCGATCAGTTGATATGTTTGGTTATGTTTACATTTGAAAATGATAGATTTTACGTTTTATCATTTTATTTGTAATAACTTTATTATTAATTAGTAATTTAAATAATAATAAATTATTTTTAAACAAAATAATAATAATAGTTAAATTGGCGGGTTTTTTTGTTTACATAAATTTGACAATTAAAAATTATATATCAATGTATTTGTAAAATCTACCAAAAAATCTAGATTTTTAAAACTTGATCTAGATCAGAAAATAAATCAATCTTTTTTTGCCAAAGAACACAAACTGACAGCTAATTTGATCTGACAGCTAATTTTTTTGATCTCAGATCAATTTTTTTTTGCCAAAGAACACGACATAAATTTTCTCTTATTTTTCGATAAAAAAAAACAAAATCTTTATCATAATTTAATTGCTTCCCAAAACAAAATGTAAACAAAAAATTTTCTTCAAAAACTAAATAATTTAAATTTCATTGAAATCGCTTCACACGACTACGAACATAACATAACGTAAAACAATACGAAATTTCACTTCGATCCGGGTTGCCTTCATGGCAAGTCGTTATTAAGATATTGAGAGGTTAAAAATAAAATAAAAATAAAAAAAAGTTGAAAATTTAAAATGGTGAAAATTTGTAATGGAAAAAAATGTTTTCTTTTTCAATAAGTTTTCTTTTTCAATAAGTTTTCTTTTCAATATAATTGAATTAATAAATTTAAACAACATAATAGAGTATAATATATATTAATCACTGCATTAATTACAGAATTGCATAAGGATGGGCAAGATTCAGATCAATTTAGAAAAGCACATGGTGAAAAATTTTTTATATCGTCTGGAATCCTCGGAATACGTTACCATGAAATAACAATTTGATAAATTTTTCACGAAGATGTTTAATTTACACTACAAAATGGCGGTCTCCTGCATGGATTTGATTTTATTATCATAGTTGGATTTTTCTGGATTATTCCGATTGTGGAATGCAAAGTTAGACATAATGCACTAATACGTCATAAAATAATATAATGTGGCTATTTCCTGTAAGTGATCCGGATTTTTAATTTCACAATTGAAAGTTTTTGAGTTTATTTCGGTTGTGGAAGGAGAAATTTGATTGTATGCAGCATATCTCATAAAAATACCTGATTGTTATCTTTGATGGGCAGAAATGTGGTTGGAAGTTTGGGTGGCCTTTCAGTTACAATAACGACTCGTCATTAAGATACAACAATAGATAAAATACCACATGGTTACTTCATGTATACGTCAGTAAAATATCGTCAGAAAAATAAGACAAACGTCAATTTCATAAATTCATTTGTATTAATGTTTCAAACGGAAATCCAATAAGTATCTTGCAAAATTACTTTTCATTTGTTTGCTTTGATTTTGGGATAAAACAAAGGGATCTATCTAACACAATATTGGTACATAACAACCTTAATCAATGTGATAATCAGGAAAAAAAAACCAAGATGGACAGGATTTTCATCAATTACGAATGCTCGTGGAAATAATGGTAAACATAAAAGGATCATAGTTCAACTGCGACCATCAATGCCAAACAAAAAGATCATCGCTCGACTTACGTACAGTTGTGTGATTTATATCAGTTATTGATACATTCATAGAATTCTTCAAATTATAGTGTATAATAATATACAAATGAATCTCATCATATAATTTCAGTCAACAATATAATTTAATTTAATCTAACATTGTATAATTACTTGAATTTCTAAATAATTTTTACATAATATTACATAATTGAATTATATAAATAAATGAAAATAAAATTGTATAACATGAGGTGTGGTGAAGAGCGGTGGAGCTTTGTCTTCCTCTGCGACATGACAGACATAATTTCGTATTGGTCAGACTCATGTCGTGGAGAAAGATACGTGTTTCGACCGCCTCACGACAGGTCATCATGGAATACAAAGAAATACATTATAACTATTGGTGATATGGACTGAAAGAAACAAATGTCTTAATAATTAAGGCATGTCCAAACCAAATAAATAAAGTAAAAATAAAAAAAAAAAAATACGAAATTTAAATCGTTTTTCAATCATCAAAAAATCTGATTTGTCCTTTCGAAAAAAAAATATGGTTAAAAAAAAATGGTTTTTTTTATAAACGTTCTACACAAATACATTTAGAAAAACAATAATAATCATAAAAATATAAGAATAAATAGAAACCAAAAAAACAAAAACGTTAAACTTTATACTCATATAACACTAATTTTAAATATTACGAATCATCTACTTGAGTACAGGTGTCACTAGATAGTTAAATATCCTGAAACAAAATAAAAATAGTGAGAGAATATTTTGTTCTACTTCATTTGTCTTATATTATTATTTGTCTATGACGGAAGTGACTAAAATTCTTGGGACATTCTAGTTTCTGCTGTAAAACTGATTTTGTTAATATGTTCATGATAAAGGTTTGAGGTATTATAAGTAGACATATTTATTTATTTCATACAGTATATTTTTTATTTTCAATGTAATTATTATTTTGATTTTGAATTTTATTATTTTAAAACTTCAGTCTTGGGACAGTCCACGGACGTGATTTATCAGGTTCCGAGGACATATTTTTCAATAAAAACAATATTAAATTGCTTCTTTTATACTGTTACTTAATTCTCTTAGAAACACGTTGCAATTTCCACTAGCATACACAGAATTTGTACAATTATTTACATAAGAAAAATTGCTTGGACATAAGAATGTACCCTTTTTGGAGAATCACCCATATATATAATACAAAACACAATAATTAATTCTTCAAAATTAAACAATTCATAGTTATATAAAAATTGTCGTTAACAAAACGTTTATTTTTTAAATTTTCTTTGAGTAATGTCAAAAAAATTTATGAAAAATGCACATTTTTTTTTTTTTGATGTAAGAGGGGAATTACAATGGATGCGTCATACGTGCGTTCGTTGTGCGTCCGTTGACAGCTTAAGTAGAATTCATACAAATGTATGAAAGTAATTTAAATAATTGTACGCTACAGCGCAGCGGACGCATGACGAACGCTACAGCGCAGCGGACGCATGACGAAAGCATCTAGTTGGTCTACTCTTTACTTTAAGAGATGCGTGCGTCATTTGACATTTCATTTTGCATTGTTTTCAAACAAAAATTAGTTTTCAAATTTGTTTGATACACTTAAAAATAAAAAATGGAGGAAAAATTAATTGACGAAGTAAAAAAAGTAGAATTCGAAAAAAAAGTAGAATTCGAAAAAGTTCGCAAAAGTACTTATAGCTTGTTATAAAGTTCTCGCTATATATATTTGCTCGTGTCCTAAATAATAGCTAGTCATTCTCGCTATATTATAATCCTCTCAATTGCTATTTAACAAGTATTTTCTTTCCGGACTCTATAGTTGTTAAATTTCCATAAAAACAGTTGAAGTTTTTATGTTTCTCGGCTGATAATTAATAATCGAAATTCCAATTTATATTTATGGTGCTGATTTGATGTGCGAATGATAATTACATAACATAATAACACAAGTTTTAGATTTTCTATGAATAAATTTATATTTTTCAAATTAACTAATTTTTATTTTACATAATAGTTATTACTATTTTAAATAAATTTGAACAATTTTTTAGAGTTTTAACAAATGCAGCACTTTTTGTTCAAAACAATTATTTTTAAACTTCTTGTGCAAATTGAAAAAACTCAACTTACTTTTTTTTAATTTTTAAAACAATTAACAATTGATTCTGAACAAAAGAATTTTGCTGACTACTTAAATAATAATAATCAAAAACAGTGTACTTTTTCAATCTCTCATCAATTGAAAATTAAGCACATCATTGAAGAAAAAATTCAATTAAAAAACCGTAAGTATTTTTTCAATGAATTAAAATTTTTGCCAAAAAAAAAAAAGTTTTTAAAAATATTCTTTTGTTTTTATTTAATCGAAATTCGAAAATTCTGGTAAAATCTGATCTATATTTGTTTTTAAACTATTTACAAGTTACAACGGTAACAAATTTTTGTTTGCGGTCGGTCGTATTATTTTTTAACGGTCGGTATTTATTTTAATCTTGAAAATTATTATATTTCAAAATTATAATGAGCCGAAAAAATTCTCCCACTCCAAGTGAAAATCTTGGTATCGTTTTTGAGGAGCAGGAACCCGTATTTACTATGACGCAGAGTGCGTTGGATAAAGTAATCCAAGACAGCATTTGAATATGTCGAGTCAACAAGACAGCCATCATTTACATCTATTAATTCGGACGTAGTAACGAATGTTGCTTCTGGGTGTTTAACATCCAAAAACACCGAACTAAATAATGTAAATTCATTGAAATTCAAACCACAACAGGTGTTATATAACCAAAACCCTGAAATATGGTCCAGACTTTTAGAGTCACAGTTTGCGAACTCTAATATTAAATCCGAAAAAACCAAATTTTCACACGCAGCAGGATCCATCGACTATCGTTTGCAGAATCAATTATCTGATTTGCTTCTTTGCGATTTAGGTCCTCAACCTTATACTACGTCTGAAGTCATTCGGATATTGGTGAGAGTGAGAAAACCAAATTGAACAATGTTCTTCATCGACTCACTCTAGGAGACAAAAAACCATCGCAGCTTCTTACTAAAATGCGATTAAACGCTGGTGGCAACATCAACGAGAAATTCTTGAAACAAATAGGGGATGTCAAGACTTCCTCAATCCATTCAATTGGTGTTGACTTCTTTGAGAATGATGTGAGCTTACAGTTGTTAGCTGAACGAGCTGACGTACTAGAAACCATGACGTTCTCATGTTTCTTTAGTCGATGTTCAATCAACATCTTCTGCATCAAATGGTCAAATTCATCAAAGTCTTTTACACATTAATCAATTGTTGGACAATAGATTCGGACAATAGATTGAAACGCAAATAATGCAAAAAATAAATGCTATTTCATTATCTGGTGAAAATAGGTCACGTTCTAAATCGCGTTTAAGGCGAAGTGCATCTAGATCCAAATCTAGAAATAAAAGTGAATCTTCTAGCGATCAATGTTTTTATCATAGTCGTTTCGGTGATAAAGCATTAAAATGCACTTCTGGCTGTAAGTTTTTCAAACAATTTATAGCCAATATGTCAGATTTAAAAAACGCGTAAATGATCATCAGTGCGCGGTCAGGAGCATTGATGATATCGGTCTAGTAATCGTTTACAAGTTTTTGAGCATTATACAAAAAGAAAATTTTTAATTGATACAGGCGCTGATGTATCAGTTATTTCTTTAGATATTGTTAAAATTAAGCCAGAATCATCAGTTTTCAAATTATTTGCGGCAAACGGCACTTCCATTTCTGTCTATGGCACAAAAATTCTTAATTTAAACATTGGTCTTCGTAGAAATTTTACATGGGAATTTATAGTTGCCGACGTTTCGATCCCTATTATTGGATCAGATTTTTAAAAAACACAGGTCTGCTTGTTGATATACAGAGACAGAGGCTAATAGATCCATCAACCTCTCTGTTTTCAACGGCTACTCTTTCCGATAGTGATGAACCATCACTTTTCTTAATTGATAAAACAACTTTATCAACTGATATTTTAAAACTTCTTGATAAGTTTCCAGAGGTTACCAATCGGAACCTTGTGCCTGACACTACGAAACATACCGTAACCCATAGGTTGGAAACAGTAGGCGTACCAATATCTTGTAAGACCAGGCTTTTGGCTCCTGACAAATTACTTATAGCCAAAGGTGAATTTGAAATGATGGTACAACTGGGAATATGTAGACCCAGTAAGAGCGCTTGGTCCAGTCCATTACATCAGGCCAAGAATTTTTTCCAATTCTTCGTCCATTTTAAAAAACACAAAACAAAATTATATTAAAAAAAACTGTCAACGCACGTTGATTGTAATTGATTTTTTTTAATTTAGCGCATACAGATGTCAGCGCATGTAACGGATAGAAATGTCACTTACGGACGCACGCATTATCGTATTATTCTAATTCAAGCTTCAATCGGAAAAAAAATTGATGTTTTTGGGTGAAAAGAACAAAATTTTTGATTTACTTCAATTTTTTTTTATGGATTTGGGTGAAAAGAATTCGACATTAATGAAGTATTATTTTTGTTTCAGCATTGCGGTCATATGGAGAGTAAAAATAAAGTGTTTTGTTTAGGTCAATTAATAATAATTCTTGATTTCTTTATTATTTAACATAAACCAAAATTTATTCTTATCCGTTAATTCATGTATGTAGTTTATCGACGTTTCGATGTATTCTAAACATCATCATCAAGGATCTGTTTGTTCGAAATTATTATAAGATATTACTACTACATAAATGTTAAATTCTATAAATAGTTCTATGTTACTTACATAATCCACAAGATCTAACAGATAATTATTTTAGTTTATTTAATAAATTATTTTTTTCAAAAATTTTTTTGTTTTTGTAAAATTATTTTACATTTTTTTGGTTTAATTTTGTTTGTGTAACTTGATTTGATTAAACTAAATAACACATTAAAAGTTGATTTGATTAAAATAAATAACATATTACAATTTTGAATAATTTATGGCACAAATAATTATAAAACATGCACTTAGAAGTATGATTGCTAACTAATTTAAAATTATTGAAATATTTCTATATGTAACCGATTGCTCAATGCTAATTTGTTAATGTACGGTTTATATTTTAATTGTTAATTCTTCGCCGTTTTCTGTTGGGTTGTGTGTTGTTTTCAGTGTTTATGTATTTATCAGAGAGTTTTCTTTTTTTGTTTTTGAATTTTCGTTTGTTCTCAATGTCATTTTTGATTATGTTACAGAAAAGTGGAGTTATTAGATCGGTATCTCGTTTGATGTTGTATGTGTTTTGTGTGTAGATGTGTAGGGCTTCAACTGTTAATCTTTTGGACCAATTATCCTGTCTATCTAATATACGTACGTTATTGAAGTCTGGCATATGTTGCAACTGTAGGTGGTGCTCCACAAGAGCGGTTGTTGGTGAGTCTGTGTTATGGATGGTGGTTGTTGCTCTCTTTATGTCATATTTGTGGTTTTTAATTCGTTTTTCCAAATATTGTTTGGTTTGACCAACATAAGTCTGTTCGCATTTATGTCCAATTTCACCGGTACCTAGGCATGGTATTTCGTATATTACATTTGTCATTTTTGATTTATTACATTTGTCATTTTTGATTTTGATTTATACTCGAAACTAAAAGATCCGATTGATAAATCAAAAATGACAAATGTAATATACGAAATACCATGCCTAGGTACCGGTGAAATTGGACATAAATGCGAACAGACTTATGTTGGTCAAACCAAACAATATTTGGAAAAACGAATTAAAAACCACAAATATGACATAAAGAGAGCAACAACCACCATCCATAACACAGACTCACCAACAACCGCTCTTGTGGAGCACCACCTACAGTTGCAACATATGCCAGACTTCAATAACGTACGTATATTAGATAGACAGGATAATTGGTCCAAAAGATTAACAGTTGAAGCCCTACACATCTACACACAAAACACATACAACATCAAACGAGATACCGATCTAATAACTCCACTTTTCTGTAACATAATCAAAAATGACATTGAGAACAAACGAAAATTCAAAAACAAAAAAAGAAAACTCTCTGATAAATACATAAACACTGAAAACAACACACAACCCAACAGAAAACGGCGAAGAATTAACAATTAAAATATAAACCGTACATTAACAAATTAGCATTGAGCAATCGGTTACATATAGAAATATTTCAATAATTTTAAATTAGTTAGCAATCATACTTCTAAGTGCATGTTTTATAATTATTTGTGCCATAAATTATTCAAAATTGTAATATGTTATTTATTTTAATCAAATCAACTTTTAATGTGTTATTTAGTTTAATCAAATCAAGTTACACAAACAAAATTAAACCAAAAAAATGTAAAATAATTTTACAAAAACAAAAAAATTTTTGAAAAAAATAATTTATTAAATAAACTAAAATAATTATCTGTTAGATCTTGTGGATTATGTAAGTAACATAGAACTATTTATAGAATTTAACATTTATGTAGTAGTAATATCTTATAATAATTTCGAACAAACAGATCCTTGATGATGATGTTTAGAATACATCGAAACGTCGATAAACTACATACATGAATTAACGGATAAGAATAAATTTTGGTTTATGTTAAATAATAAAGAAATCAAGAATTATTATTAATTGACCTAAACAAAACACTTTATTTTTACTCTCCATATGACCGCAATGCTGAAACAAAAATAATAAGAAAACAATAAAATACGGTCGAATCAAAAAACAACAATAAATTAATGAAGTAATTTAAATTGAAAACAAATATGAATGATTCAATATCAATTTCGGAGTGACGTGAGTGATCCATTATTAATGAATGAAATTATATTTGTTGAATATAAAAACTTTTTTTTTAACGAATTGTAATCACCTATTACAGTTGTAAATCCTTTGTTAATGGACTCATAGAGTCCGAAACTAGTCAGGAAATACAAATAAAATTACCGATAAAATTGAAGTTTTGCCTGTTTGTTTTTGTTTTAATTTCTTTTGGGAAAAAATAATAATTAAAGGGTTTTTCTAAAAAATTTGTCGTTAAACAGTGAGTGAAAGTAATAGGTGATTACAATTCGTTAAAAAAAAAGTTTTTATATTCAACAAATATAATTTCATTCATTAAATATGAATGAATAAAACAAAATTATTTTATTTACAAACTAATTGAATCTTTTATAAATATTTCAATACGCAATTGCAGAATATGCTATTATACGAAAATTTTCAAATTTAAAAGTAGACACCCGCCATTTAAATATCACTATAATACAATCATATTTCACTTCAACTTTTGTTTTTGTTCTTTTCAGACCCGAATTTATAAATTGATTTAGAATAGTGAAAAGAAAACCACATTAAGTAATGTCAAAAAAATTTACGAAAAAATGCACATTTTTTTTTATTTGTATATCGAAAAAAAAATTGATTTTTTTGCGTGAATAGAGCAAAATTTTTGATTTACATCAATTTTTTTTTTTATGAATTTGGGTGAAAAGAATTCGACATAGCAAAGTTTTTGATTTACATCAATTTTTTTTATGGATTTGAGTGAAAGGAATTCGACATTAATGTTGCATGCTACACGTTAGATCATGGTAAAATGAAAATAAGGTATTCTCACTAGAGTGACAGCGATGCCATTTTGATTTTGATTGACGTCACTCAGAGTTTTATATAATACGTTTGTTGAATGAATGAATGAGAAAAGCTATTGTTTTTAAATTAAAAATATATTTAGTACGATTTATAAATTAATTTATTAGTTAATGAAATGATTGAAATTAATTCATTCATTAATTAATGAGCTTTAGTATTTGTTTTACTATTAAAACATATACAAATTTAAATGCCGAGCTACGTTAAAACCAAAAGTTTTCAACAAATGTGAAAAATCATACTCAAAACATAAGGTTTTTTAATTTCCAGAAAAATAAATCAATTTGTAGTGGATAGAATCATGTGGAAAAAGAAAATGTTCGTATTTATTATAAGATAGTTTGTTCCTTACACTTCACTGAAAATGATTGGACTTTAAAAGACAAACTTTTAAATACTCTAATGAGTAAAAGATCGTTGAATTGATCGTTGAAAGTAGAACCTTATCTTAGAACATACAAGGAAGTGGTTACTTCCAATATTTGCACATATAAAGGAACGGTTTAAAATCAGTTTAAAAACATAAGTCTGCTTATGAATCGATCGATGCGAAAAGAAAGTACTGGCAATTCTCAAATTATTTGATAATGCAAACTCAGTCATTCTCTCACCATTATCATTGTTGGTGTTGATTTCATACCCCTCCTCTAGTGCTATGTAGAAAATATTGACGGTCTTAGCTTCAGTAGGTGCATGCAAGGCAATAAGAGAAATATTGTTTTATGTACCGCGTACCCCTAAGTAGCAAATCCTCTCATTGACCAGGATTAATTTCAACACGGCTTCTTGTATGCGTGCACCAACAAGGAAACCAGTACTAAATTCATTTCGAGAAGAATGACCACTACTGCATAAAGAGTGACTATTCGAGTTTTGTTTTCCGATTATTGGCTGTCTAATTTCTTGCAGAGAAATGATATCCATCCTATGCCTCTCAGTCTCTGTTTCTAGGCTTATTAAAGCATCATGAGCGATCAGGCTGCACACGCTCACGTTCCGATTCGGTAGTTTGGTTCTTTCTCACGTCCAGGTAAAACTTCTGTTGTTTTGTTAGTGTCTGGTATTCTTTTTTTGGTTATCAAATTTAACAAAGCTTTTTTTTCGGAGTGATGGTATTAACCTCAGTCCCAACCCAAATTTTCGTTAATGGTTCTGTTATGATGTTAAGGTTATAAGAAGTTTTAAGGCGCCAATTCGCGGTGATGTAGCGTAATAGACTAAGCAGTTTTTCTCTGCTTGTCTCCGATACACCAACCTAATTCTGTCTGCATTACCCCTGCAGCATGGCGTGGACGTCGAATTTCCTACCCTGCAAAATGTTCTTTAGAGTTAGAAAACTTAATAAACAAATTGTTAATGAAAAAAATAAGGAAAACCATAACGTAAAAATTATGTTTTCTCTAATTTTCAAATTAAAACATTTTTTGTTTCTTTATATTTACGCCGGATGACGTCACACAAAATTTTAGATTAGCTGTCAAGAATACCTTATATTCGTTATACCATGACGTTAGATCATACATAAAAATTTGAAATGAATCGCAAAAGATATGCGTCTTGCAATAAAAACAATCTATGTGCGTTGATAGATGCTGTTGTTGATATGTACTAGGCTTGTCATATGTACGTATTTTATACGTACAGTACGTATTTTCTGTCATTGAATTTCGAATGTACGTTTAAGTGAAAATTTGAAAATACGTACCAAAATGTACGTATTTTCAGGAATATGTCAAAAAAAATTTAATTCTATAGTTATTTTCTTTATTTTTAACTTAACACTACTAACACAATGAAAAAAACCCTTATTTCAACATAAATAAAATCGATATTGTCGATTAAATAAATCCATAATACCTAACCCTGCAAGAAAATGTCATAATTTGAAAATGTCATCGGCCTTGTGATTTTTGTTTTTAAAATTGCATTTTTGTTTTTAAAAGCTTCATTTTTTTTGTACTTATTTTAAAAAAAAAATATCTGACAAGCCTAATATGTACATATACATATATTCAAACGAAACAACAAACATTTTTGTTGTATTAAACGACTTTTATTCTCTTCCATTTAATTATATCAGCTTTATTTGTATGTTTTTTCGATAATAATAGTATGTATTATTGTATTGTTTTCTAACCTATAGCCTAATGAACTTAACCTATTGCCTAATGAACATTTTATTCAATTGGTATGATTCCAATTGGTCAAATTGTGCTGATTTCATTAAAATTATTTTCAAATTATAATCACAATTGCTTTGATAAGTTTTGTTCAAAAATCAAATTTTGAGTAATTCTCTTATTTCGTTTAGTTGAACTTGGTTGATTGTATGAGAAGGGCGTTTTTTATCATCAGGGTTTTTTTATTAAGAAATTTGATTTATCAATTAAAACAATAAAGATTTATTGTTTTAATTGAAGAAAATGTTTTTATTTTTTATAATACACAATTCTTTTTTATAATAAAATCTTTGTCAGAGAATAAAGTATTGTAATCGATTCGTGAATAATGAATTTTATTCTCTCGCAAATTAAAATTCTCGCTCGTGCCTCGCTCAAATTTTAAACTTTTGCTTGAGAATAAACTACTTCATTATTCACTCATTGATTAAACTACTATTATGCATGAAATGGAATGATTTAAGTGCAAATAAAAACATTATTTAATAAACCTGCGGGAATTACTATAACTACGTAAGTACAAAATCGTAACAATTATTCAAAAACTTATATGTAGCTACGACTCTTGTTAAAAATTTGTATACCGCAATTAGCATATTCAGCATAAAACATTTTATTATCTGAAGTGATACACAATTGATTTTCTCTACGGTTAAAATTATAGCAAAATTATATTTTGCAGAAATATATTAGTGTGTTTGTGAAATTGACGCTTTTTCCGACATTAATTTTTTTCTTTTATGTTTTAAGTGTGATGTTTGATGTTAATAAATAAAAAACAATATACAATTTTGGAACAACATTCAGCATTAAGGTATATTTTACATTAAATACGATAACCAATCCTTACTGTTAATATTTTATATTATAATTATCATAAAGCTTGGATTTGACAGTTTTTAAATGCATAATTGGATGGTATAATATACAATATATATAATTTTTTTTACAAGAGACAGTAATTTGGAATTGAAAAATGTGTATTTCTGTAGCACAGAGTGCATAAATTAATAAGATTGCAGTGTTTATCGAAATTTAGGTATAAGTTTTACTTCCAGATTTAAATATTTGTATATATCCAAGAAATTTCATGTTTTTATTACATTTGACTTAAATATTAACTTAATCCATAAATGAAAATTGCAATGCAGGTTTAATAAAATTCCTTAAAACGTGATGATGGGCTACATGTACATAGTACCAAGTCTCAATTAGAAGAAACTACATGGTATACTTTGTGAACAAAACCAAACCTTCATTAAAATATGTGGATTACTACTGAATTATTAGATATGAAGTACATAATAATAATTGTTTGCACATACTGCTCACATTTTTGCTTAAATTTTAAATATTGGAATTATATTTATGTGCGGAATATATTATTTAAACATCAACAAATTTTATCATCAACCAATAAAGAGAAAAATTTAGGATAATGCGACGATAATATACGAATTCAAAAGGAGAACTTACTAGTTTTAAAATAATTACGAATTACTTCCCCAACAGAGCTGTACTACTAATATGCAATTTTGTATATTTCAAAACACGCGCGGTGCCTCAAATTTTGAAAAACCGCGGTATTCAAAACAAAGAGTTAACACATGTAACAGTTATTTTTCCCGAAATTTTAATCATGCGAGATTTTGGAACATTCCTAGTTTATCCCCCCAAATAAATTTGCGTTTTTTTCAGATAAATAGAAAGATTAGGTCCTCTGCATCCTAATTATGAAAAAAAAAATTTGCGTAAATGAGGGGGTCAACAGTTATAAAGGATCAAACCCTCAATTTTACCTTGGTCCCCCCTTTGGTTTTTTAGAAGTAACTTGATTTGATTTTTGTTTTTCTTTTTTTTTTTTGACTCGCTTTTGCGACCTTGCACAACTTCGATCAAAAATAGCACCGCCCCATGGAGTTCGGTCTAAGATGCTCTCTTTTCTTCAGGCTTGCCAGGTTTCAAGATGGGACTTAGCCGTTTTCCAGATATTTGGTATCTGGAGCGTATTTGGACATGTGTTGAGTATGGTCGTGAGAACGTTCAACCCTTTGGGTTCAATGTGTTTGTGCATGATGTCTGAGATGCCGTCGGGTCCAATAGCTTTAGATGGTTTGGCTTTTTCCTTATTGCATTTTCAACCTTTTTCCGGAAAATATGATTCCCTCGAAATTTTCAGTATTAAGTTTGTGCAGATTTCTTAATGCTGACCTAGTTTTTTTATGTTTACTTTGCCTTTCTGTAAAATACGTGTCGAATGTTGTTGCGCATTTCCTGTGGTTTTCGGTTGGGATATCATCGAAAGAGATCATTCAGTTTGACACGGATGAGTTAAGGCCTTAATCACCTTCCACAGACTTATTTGTTTTGCCAAAATTTGACTTCCTCACTAGATCTATCCTTTTGTTAAGTTTGTGTTATTCAGCCCGGAATTCTAGGATCAGTTATTATTATTATTATTATTCGTTTATTTCGGCTCCATTAACAGATTTACATAAACATATTATTCTTATATTAAAATATTAAAACATTAAACATATCAACTGCTTCAAAAAGCCTTAACAAGTAATATTAGATTTCAGATTCAATTATCACCAAAACAATTATTCAGTACGGGTTTAGAATGGATTGATCGATAGATCAAACGATCAATCAAACCAAACTAATTACTTAACTTATTACAATACAATACAGTTGGATCTGCCAGCTGACTTACGGATGTCATCTCTTTGGGAGGAAAGCAAATAAGCTTCCTGTGGGAAGTTTGGTTTAATCTTTTGTATTCTGCTGGCTGGAATCTAGCTTAGTTAAACATTTCTCCGAGTTGTCTTTCCCCAGAGATGGAGTCAAGTGGTAAAAATTGCATACTGAATTCCATTTCAGCAAATTTTTTAAAATTATTCCAGTCAGCTTTGTTAAAATTAATATATGTCGTCTCCTCTTCTCGGATTTCATTTCATTTAAGGAACTGTTTAAGGTGATTATGATCGACACATGGTCTGATCTTAATACAATTTCAGTTCTCCAGTCAGCAATTGGCATTAGTGACATACGTCAAGTGAGACATCTGGAGCAGAGTATGAGTTATTTGTTATCCTTGTTTTTGTGGTTCATTGAGAACTCCAAAATTGGAGACGTCAATCTGATCAGCAATGTTTTCGCCTCTTGAATTGGTGTTCAGGTGGGAGTGCCATAGGTCGTGGTGTGCATTCACATCGACGAGAATTAGACAGTCTTTGGTATAAAATAAATGTCCAATTGACGTTTCATAACCTGTATCACAGACTTCTCAAGATGGACGGGTCTACGCCCCAGAAGTACTCGGCACCCAGTTCCGACCAAGGACCATCACAAAAATTTCGACGAAAGGTGCTACTCTGTCGCTTCATTTTTTGGATAGAGAAGCAGTTGTCACTAGCTTCACTGCTTCAGATCCTCCTCGTCATGGCTTATATTGAAAGAAATCCTGACACCTATCACATATAAAGTACGACATAGATTTAGTACCACGCAACGTTTTTTAAAAATATATGCAGTAAAAAACTAAAATTGAGTTGCCAATGGGTTTATTAAAAAGATATTTTTTTGCGCCGGCATTTTAAACAGGCGAGATTTTTTTTTCATTTTGAGGTCAATTACTATATGTAACTCAAGTGTTCACAACAAATATACTTAGTTTTCTTATAGTGGTATGCAAATTTACACTACATTTATACTACATAATGTAAGATAGGAATTGAATTGTACATTACCTGGGGCACCCAGCTTCAAGGCGATTGATTCTGTTATTATATTATTTTTACTGCTATAAGAAATTGGGTTGGGTCTCTGACCATGTGTTCTTTTGAAACATACTTGTGTAGCTACAACAAAATGCCTTTTAAAGGTTCTTCCAGTGTAACTGCAATTATCAGATAACCGTTAGTACATAAATAATATTGCGATTAGCAATCATGCCTATCCAATAAAAACATCTTAACATTGATCTGTGATAAACCTTTGGAACATGCAGAACAAAAGTCAAACATTAAATTAATTTGAATAGGCTGGACTATCGCTTCTGCGCGTCAAACGTGTGAACTCTCGACTTTTTTGTTGATATTTCTTGTCGTCTGTCAACAGACGCATAATGGTTTTTTTTTTTTGGAAGTTAGACATGTTTAGTGTTAATATAATTAATTATACATTAACGTCTCTGAATATCCGAAGATACCATGCCAACTAGGGATTATAATCAATTGAGAATTAAGTTTCTTTTAGAAATTTATGAACGTTGACTTTGAACTTTTGAGGGTTAAAGTTATCAGGGAAAACCCACGAAGGTAATGAATTCCAGAGATGAGAGACTCTGTTGAAAAAGTCGCGCTGGAAGGCTACTGTTAAAGAGGGTCTCGTCGCTAGTTTAATAGCTAAATAAACTGCTGTTAGACTGCTATAATTAGTTCTATAGTAATTGGTTAAGATAGTTTGATATTGATTTACTTGTGTAATTTATATAAAAAAACCCATACTGAAATTCGATGCTCGTTGCTGTGCTTGCACATTTTTAAACCAAAATCTTAGTGAGAATATCGCTTTCTATATATAAATGAACAAGTTTATGAAACGATAAAACGATTTTTTTCATTGCCCCTCGGCCCCTCCCATATTTCCATATGCCTTCCTTTCCTAGTCGATATGGTACCCTCGGATATTCAGAGTCTAACTTCTAAGTAATGAATATTTCGTATATAGTGTGCTAAACATGTCAAACTAAATAATAATAAAAAAACAACAAAAAAAGTCCTCCATGGAGGACAGGTCAGTGGAAATAAATATCACTCCCTTTCGTCTTACTTTCAGTGACACTGACATCCCGCTATCCGTTAGGAATGTCACTTCTACTAATGTATTCAGGAACCAATGTTTGAACTATTTTAATTCCAGTGACTAACTTTTTCTTCGGTTTCATTTCCTTTGTATACAATCGAGTTATAAAATGTATATGATTTTAAACTGAAATTAAGAAGAGTCAAGTTTCTTTTTCTTTCTTCTGTCGAGTTATCGTTAGTGCTGCTACACTTTTAAATAATATAAATATTTTTATAAAATCGAATATATTTGTCGTGGGGACCGGCGGCACACACAAGTTGAAGTTGACAAGTTGAAGTTGACTTTGGTAAATAATAAATTGAATTATTATGATAATTTATTTAAAGATTTAAATTAAATAATACTTTTGTATACTCTTTTGTATTATCTCTGTGATATCTAATTGAAAATTATAAAGATGATGTAAACATTACTCTGGCTTAACATCAACTTTAACTTCAACTTTACAAATTTATAGCTCATTTTAATTCTTAAAGGATTTTTAAACAAATTAATTAAATACCATTTTCTTTTTTTTTTTGTATTTTCGTAACAATTTGTAAATAGGGCGTAGCAGTCTTAATTATTGTTAAATAAATAAATAAATAAAGTAATAAAAAAAATCTAACTTTCCCAAATTCGGTAGTGAAAAGAAAAAAAATTATTTCTTCTCTCTAAATCGAAATAGGTGTATATTTTTTCGATGATAGTATGTATTACTGCATGTCAAACTCATTTCGGTATACGGGCCAAATTTTTTGAAAATTGTTCTTGGTTTAAAAAAAAAAAAATTAAATTTGTTAAAGAAAATGATAAAAAAATTTTTATATAGAAATTTATTAGTTCTTAGAAATATATTTATTGATTCTGTTTTTTGTGGATATAATGCACCGCCACCGCCTTTCATTTTTCAATTCATCAAAATTTGGTATTAGGTTTTGGCTTGATGTAATTTTTAATATCGATCAAAACTCCCGATATTGTAAGCCTGCTTATTTTAGCACAAAAATTGTGAACCTATAGTCCCATTTTGAAATTAAAACTCAATATAAAAAAAAATTAAAAATATTTAACACCATCTTGAAAAAGAAAAATACTCCATATAAAAAAAATTTAATCAAAAACTCTAAGCCATATTTTTGCATGGCATATGGCAGGGGTTCATTGTTTTTTGCATATGGCGTCAATCAATCGGGCTATGAATATCGGAGGTTTTGTATCGACGCTAAATGTTCTTCAGTTAATCTGGTTCGCAGTTTTATTCATGTTCATATGTGAAAAAAGTTGTTCACATATATCTACGTGCCACCAATCATGGATAATATGCGTATAACAAAATGTCGATTTCCTGTAGCCAGCCTGCTTTCCTTTTGATGATTACCACATACTTACTACTTTGTGAGGCGCCTGTCCTTGACGAGTTCGATAACGACAAGTTGGATTCCCGCTCGGGAACTTAAACCTGACGATTGCCCGAGGTCTTGTAAATTTACTACCACAATTAACGGGGTGGAAATTTGTTTTAGAAAACGTTTTAGATTGTCGAGTCCGACAGTTGACATTTTGGCATGTTTGGGTTTTCGGACTCGACTAGCAAACAAATTTTTTCCACAAGACCTCGGAAATCGCCATGTTTCGGCGTTTCCCGAGCGAAAAGGACCTATGTTATATAATGTTATATAACATAGGATCTATGTTATATAATGAACTGCCGGACGAAATCAAAACGTCAACGAAGTTGACACAATTCCTCAAGTAAACAAAAAAAAAAAAATAAATATAAAAAAAAACAAGAGAAACATTTTTTTTCTCATCAAATATATATACACTGATTATCCAGTGGTTTAGTACCTTTAAAGGTAATCAGTAGTGAAATAAAAGTTTTTCAATTTTTTTTTATATCAGCTTGTTTTACTTTGTTCTTTACAAAAAAACTCTATTAATGATTTGTAAAACACTTTTAGGTTATTTTTGAATTTAACAAATGATTCAGATCTTTTGATTGCATCTGGTACTTTATTAAAAATAAATGGCCCAGAGAATGTTATTGACTTTCTACCAAATTCCGTTTTGATATTATGAACGCTTAGTTTATTCGTTTGTACTTTAACAATAGTTTTAAGTATAATTTTATTTGTCGACTGTGTGAGTGTGTGACAGTATATAACGCTCCTTCAAAGTTTATACACTGGAGCTTATTATAAGTAATAGTTAATTGTAATAAATAAATTATGCAGGGTTCATATATTTTTTGATTTTTATTAAAAAAATCAAAAAAAAAAATCGATTTTTTGATTTTAATCTGATTTGAATCAAAAAAATCGATTTTTTTGATTTGCTCACTTTTTTATAAAAAATTGTACTAAACCTGAAGCTAAGTGATTACAGAAAAATATAAATTTATCACATTTATTAATTAAATAAACTCCTAAACTCGGATTCAACGTTATAAACGATTTCCATTAATCTAAATTCGTCATCGATTTAATTACTTATTCTCTCATTTTTGCATCAGAAAATGGTTCAATTTTTCCTTGAAATTTAAAATAGATTGACAAGAACGAAATAGGAAACTCTTCTTAAATATAATTTGAACCAATTTGTCTCTCTTCTTCCGTTAGCATTTATTTATAGTACATTTCGGTGGGTGAAATTAGAAACGCTGCATAGGCTTCAGGGCCATTTTATATTTGTGAATGAAATTCTATTTTGTTCTGCGTTCAAATTTACTTGCAAATCACACTGTCCGAAATTTTATTACTGTTAGTTTGTTTTGTACGGCGGCACAAAATATGTACTCAGTTACCTTTTATTTCATGTTCTCTCACTCAAAACTCAAAACAAATAGAAAAAAAATGTTAGCACAAAATTTAAAATTAAAAGGAATGATAATTCGCAGAAAACGAAAAGAGTTGAGGCTAGTTTACACGTGGCTAGTAAATATGTTGTTTGAGCAGACCAGTTAATTGTTACCAGTTAATTCTCACGGAAATTTAGATCCGCTCTATTTAAAAAAAAATAAAAAAAAAAACCTCGAACACGTATATCTTTTTGTTTATGTAGAACCCGTAAAAAAATTTCAGTCAAATCAAAAATGTCTTGTTCACATTTTGTCCTAATGTGTTCGGTATGTTAAAGAATGACCTATTTATGGAATTTTTTGTCGTCACGCGCTCGATAAATTAATTTATTTCAAACTGTAAAAATCATTTCTCCATTAATTAAAAATACGTTTTTTTATAGGAAATGAAACGTAGAATACGAAGATGAAACCAAAAACTCATTTGGTGGGTGGGGCAATTACTAAAGATCGATTTGAACATTTTATTTGTTTATAACAATAGAAATTTGTTAATAACTTTTATTAATTTTAATTTTTTTTTGTAAACTAGCATCTTTTAACTTTAAAATGGATTAAACTAAAAGTTTCTATCTTTAATAAAACCGAATTTGAAAATAACTCGTCAAGCCAAAAATCACGAAATTCTCGAAATTTGGAACCGCTATATTTCCCAAAAAGAAAATCCTCGAACACGTATATCTTTTTTTCGATAAAAACAGTTAAAAACTGTTTAAAACTGTTTAAAACAGAAAGAGTCTGTTTCAGACAAATCAAAAATATGTCGGTCAGATTTTGTCTAAATCTGTTTGGTTTGTAAAAGAATGACCCATATAGCTGTTTACACTCGTACTGCAAAAGGAAACTCGAAAAATTCTGAGAATATGCGAGGTCATTATTTTGCATGTTTTTTATTTAATGTTTTTGCTTTCTTGATCTGGATGTAAGATTTGTAACATATGTTTATTTGAAATTTTGTATTGGGTGAATTGAGGTTGAATAAGATTTTGTTCTGTATGAGATTGCAATTATGTAGTATCGTCACAATACTTTTATGTAGTTATACAAAGTTTTTAAATCAAACCAACTATAATAAAATACAATGTCCTTTCCAACTCGAAACTACCGTGTGTTGTGAACATCTGTTCACTGCGCTGCATCTGTTTCCATCCTGGTGCTTTTGAACTCTCTTCAACATCGTGCTGTACGAATTGTAGGTGATTTAATTATAACTTTAAATTTATACTTAAATATCAAATTAATATCAAATTTAATATCAAATTTTCGTTACTGACAACATCGTCGTACTGTTGCTGATCTCGTTGCTTTTTAAAAATAATCGTCACGAACATTGCTCGGCTGAAATCTGATCCATCATTCCTCAAACATATTCGTTACTCCATTTTTCTCGGAGGTTTGTCGGTTTGTGAAACAGTCAAACTGTTGAAATAACTCACTGTCATTGTTGTATTATTAAACTGCTAACTTTCTCTTAATAAAAGATTTCTACACTTTTATTTTTTATCGTTATGTTTAATAAACAATATTAATAAGGAAATTTCTTCATTTTTTCATTCTCGTGTTCACTTGTTTTCTTTTTCTATTCACTTCTGACAATAATTTTCCAAATTTATAAAGTATTTAAACAATTAAATTCAATAATGAGAGTTTCCATAGTAACAATCTCTTATAGCTAGCAAATACCCAACCTGATTTCGATCTGCCACGTCATATCTGGACTACACTAAACCGAATAAGAACGAATCATGGACGTTGTGCTGATTCTTTCTGTAAGTGGGGCATATCAGAGTCCGCTCAATGAGACTGCGGAGCTCCACAACAAACCATAAAACACATTGCAACTATTTGTCCAATTCGACGATACAATGGCGAGATCTCAGACATCCATTTGGCAACTCTCGGTGTAGTAGCATGGATACTAACTCAATGTAAACATTTAATATTCAAATATTTTACTTTTTAAGCTCATTTAATGGGTATTCATGTTTTGTTTTAGGTAGATTTCATAGAAAAATCTACCTATTTTAAGTTTTATTTTTAATGTGTCACACAAAAAAACCATACGCTAAAAAAATTAGCTAATACAAAAAATGACTTGAGTTTAACAGAGTAATTTTAAACAAATAGTCATAGTAATAAAATACAAAGGAACTAAATCGCCTGTACATCGTATATATGGAATGGTTTGTCAAATCAATGGTCTCGAATGACTTTAATCCACAATCGTTTAAACCTAAGCGTCCACAACACCTCAGAACGCACGTTCTTATCTTGGGATCTAGGCCTTAAAAGGTATCTATCTATGTATTGTTGTGCAACATATTGTAATTCATATTACACAACACTTGTTACTTTAAAAAAATATGTGCACATTCGAAAAAATTATTCTCTTGTAGCAAAATATACTCTTCTTTTCATAAGCACTCACACAATTATTTGTTTTTTAAATTTGCTTATATCCTTCGTTATAAAAACAAAATAGTTATTTATGGTACGCGTAGTTTTTTTCCATCAATCACTTAAAAAAGTTAATACACTTTTTATACTTATTCATAATACTTCTGTTTGAAAGATCTAAGTATTACACTCAATTCGCTAGGTTTTTTCTAAGATATATGCATGTTCTTATATAACCTATTATAAACTTACATAACAAAATGTTAAAAATCTTATTCCCTCTTATTCGACGTGTTGACCATACTGATAGATAAATAAAACAAAATCCTGTCTGTTCGTCTGTCGACCGGCCGTTTAGACAACGCGCGAAAACTACTGGGCCAACTACAAAAATTTTTGTTTAAAAAAAAATGTGTTTGTTTGATGTAAAGAGTCGACGAAAGGATGTTGGGATAGATAACTGTAGCCCTATTCCCGAGCAAGTAAATGTGAATTTGGAAAATAATGTAAAGTTCGCTTTGCATAACATTAAACGGTTTTACGAAAAACGAATTTCACAAATTTGTCTTAATAGTCCAGTATCTTTATACATAGCAGTATGAATCAAATCCGGTAGTTCTGATTTTTCGCAGGCTTGTTTATGATGTTGGCCTAATGAATAATCCAAGCTTGTGACCTCGAGCGCCGAACACAACTTCGTTAAAAATAGAAAAAAAAGCGAAAAAATCGTTATTTTTTCAAATTTTGGCGATTATAACCCTAAAGGACTAGTTTTTTCTTTAACCTTTCTTAGGACGTTTTTAAAGTAGACTAAATTTGCTACAATATGATAGGAGAACTGTCTCTGTAGGCCCAATAGTTTTCGAGATTAAGCCTTTCAAAGTTTTAGTCCAGTAACTTTATACATCACAGTATGCGTCAAATCCGGTAGTTCTGATTTTTCGCATACTTGTTTATGATGTTGGCCTAATAAATAATCCAAGTTTGTGACCTCGAGTGCCGAACGCAACTTCGTTAAAAATTGAAAAAACCGCGAAAAAATCGGGTTTTTTTTTCAAATTTTGGCGATTGTAACCCTAAAGGACTAGTTTTTTCTTTAACCTTTCTTAGGACGTTAAAGTAGACTAAATGGCTACAACATGATAGGAGAACTGTCTCTGTAGGCCCAATAGTTTCCGAGGTTAAGCCTTTCAAAGTTTATCATTTTTTCGAAATTCGCAACTTTTTGCAATAATTTCGTTCCAAATGAATTTTGACCCTGAATATACTATCGAAGCCCTGTACTTTTATGATGGGATAAAAAAGAAAATGAGAAGTGTGAACGATGATGTTTAAGCTAAACTACGAATAAAGAAGTAAAAAAGATAAGTACAACAAAAGTTGTACTTATAAAAGTTTATTTGTTAGGAAATTGAGTAATATTCAACATCAAAAAATTAAATTAATTTAGCACTCTTGGAAGGTCCCGCTTGAGGTTCGTCCGTATCTGGATCGACGTATTGGGATGGCATATCCCCATCAGGGGATGGTGATGAATCGTCGACGTCTTGTGCCCACAAGTCATCCTCCATTTCGACATCGGAGAAGTTCGAAGAAAATTCGAAAAAAGTGATAAAATTTGAAAGGCTTAATCTCGGAAACTATTAGGTCTACAGAGACAGTTCTAGTATCATATTGTAGAAAATTTAGTCTACTTTAAAAACGTCCTAAGAAAGGTTAAAGAAAAAACTAGTCCTTTAGGGTTATAATCGCCAAAATTTGAAAAAATAACGATTTTTCGATTTTTGACGAAGTTGCGTTCGGCGCTCGAGGTCACAAACTTGGATTATTCATTAGGCCAACATCATAAACAAATCTGCAAAAAATCAGAACTACCGGATTTGACGCATACTACCCCATACTCTCAGGCGACAAAGTTACTGGACTATAATTTTTAAAACCTACTCTTACGAAAATTTTCTACAAATCCTACAAATCAGGTATTTTCTCTTCCTGGTGGAAGTTGACCAATGTCCAGCCCGTCCCTAAAAAAGGAACAAAATGTGATACAGTCAAATCTCTTATCAAAAAATCCCTCTATCTCGAAATGCTCTGTTTATTAAACAAAATAAACCGCCGATCAAGTTTGCATTGAAGTTTATTTCTATATTTCAAAATGCTCTATGTTAAATATTTTTAATTGTTGATGAACTACTGAAAGTGTTATTCTAATGAAAATTTTTTAATTAAAAGACTTCTTAGTTACACACTTTAATAATATTTTTTATTTTTCTTAATATATTTTCTGTCTCTAAGAGACCTTCTTCAGAGAATGAATTCTGATTTCTATGAAAAAAGAAAATAGAAATCAGAATTCATTCTCTGAAGAAGGTCTCTTAGAGACAGAAAATATATTAAGAACAATAAAAAAATATTATTAAAATGTATAAAGAAGTCTTTTAATTAAAAAATTTTCATTTCGTCAAATATTTCTGTATGTCAAAAAACCGTTGAAAATAAAAGACAAGTAAAATGCTCCCTCTATTTCACAGTGGATAAAAGAAAATTAAAACTATTTACAATTAATGAAAATTATTCAATTTTATTATCACAATTTGATAGTGGAAAAGGAAAATAGACATTGCCCGTGAATTCAAATTACCACCTAGTAGCCTAACTGCGATTTTAAAACAGAAAAATCATAGTGAAATCAAGAACTTCGCCGTTTTTTATCCGATTCGCCTAATACATCTTCTGGTGTAACATTACCATCACCAGAGGAAACAAACACCAACATCTCTTACTATAATATATGATACCCGATTACCAGTGAAAATGTACCACATATCAATTTTTGCATTTTGTACATTGAAAGTTAAGTATACATTGCGTTTTGAGTGGCCTAGTGATTACCACGCTGGGCTTTGCTCGAACTCGGAGGACCCGGGCTCGAATCCCATCTAGGTCAACGTATTTTTAAACAAAACATTAACAACCATCAACACATTGGTTTTCCAATTATCCAATAAGTAATATGGCTGATAAATTGGAAAAACATTCTATGGGTTTGAACACCCATATAAAATTGCTCGATTAAATTAAGTCTTCAAGTGAAACTCGGAAATTGAGTAAATTGATGAAATTAGAACACAGCCTACGATCCTATATCGAATATATATAGCAATAAAAATATAAACTACAGAAGAATGAAATAATGGCGCGGAACATCTGATTTATTCTAAAACAAAATATTTCTCCCTACTTGGTACAAATCTGACAAAAACCTACTTGGCACTTTATATAAATGCCAATTAATTATACAATATGCCTAGTTGATATATTATCTGCATAGAATTTTGAGTTAATATTATAAAGATTCCACAGCTTTAAAGAATTGCAAACAAATTCTTTTCTATATGCATTTGGGTTTTGTCAAAACCATTTATAAAAATTATGTTTCGTATTGAAAAACCGAACAAAAAAATTTCATCATAAGGGTAACGAATAACCTAAGGGTAACGAATAACCAGCAAGTGTCGTTATCTCATACATTATAAAAAAAAATTCGTTATAAGGTAGTAATCTGTATATGAAGACGTAAGACGACCCATTTTCACTGTAGGTGATTTTATGTGTTAATAACGTTAAATTACCACATTTAGTAAGTTGATGCTATTGACCTTAGCGTAAATATTTTAAAACCCTTAATATATATATGTCACAATATTTTTAAAATTAATTACAAAAAATCTATCTCAAAATATTTCCATGTTCCCTTGAGACTTTGAGATTTCTAATTATAAACCAATAGTCTTACTCACAGTCTATCTAAAATATACGATCATTATATTAATAAACACAAATCAACATTTTTGGTAGACAACCATTTAATTTCTGACACCCAATACGGTTTCAGAAACAAAAGATTAACAACCGATCTATTAAACTATGTAGCCCATCTTTGGAACACCATACTTGAAAAATATGGTGAAACATACGATATCGCATTAGACTTCTCAAAGGCATTTGATCGAATCTGGAATGCCAACCTGGATGGTCATTTTGTTGTGTTTTCTCATTACGAAATATTAACATGAGATGTTAAGTTTGTTTGCATAAGTGAATGCAATATATTCTTTCTACACCTACATTACAATATTTTTTTTTCAAATTTTCTGTTTCATAAATTTTTTAAATTAAATTAAACCAATTTTTCTGTATATATAAATTATGTTATAATTTTTTACAATAATTATATAAAATTCGAAGGCTATTAATAAAAATAAATAAAATAAGCCGACATTTAAAGTTCGTTCATTACGTCCGTGTCGTATTGTTGTCCCGGTCACCCACTCCCTGATGTACTAATGTACATGTTTTTAATCATTCCAGACTACATACCGGGGTATATAATATGCCCCAACCAAGCAACCTTTTTATTCGGGGCCACAAGAAGGTCCTTGAATTCGCAAGAATATACTCTCTATCCTCTGTCTTAAGTGGATCAAAAATGTAGTGTAAGATCTTACGCTTAAATACAGATAAATGTGACTCGTCAGTTTTTTTAAGTTGTTTATTAAGAGTATTATATATTAAAAATTCAAATTCAAAACAACAAAATTTTAATAAAGTTGAAACTAGTAATGTTTTTGATAAAATTCTACAAAGCCATCTACTACAAGTTGCATACTAGTGTTTATTTCAAAATCTCTGCAGGTGTTATGTAGAAAATGTCCTTAGTCTTAGACGGTCTTAGGTTGAGGTGCTGCATGCGCATATAATGATAATTTATATATAATTAAGGGTCAATATTTAATTTAATTTTAAACTTAATTTATGTACTCGATCAGCTTTCAATTGTGACATCATCCTCAGAGCGGGCTTACAAAAAAATTCTTTTCGTAACGTCCTGAGGATGATGTCACACTCGAATTCGGATCGAGAATATAAATAAAAAAATAATTAAATAATCAATATATTAATAATAAAAACTCAGTTGCAAAATACTAGAACAAGGAATTTTATTTACAATTATTCTTCATGTTTCGCTAATAATCAACCGTAAAATACATCGAACTTATTTTACAATTTGTTAAAAATATAAATTAGAAACAACCATTTTTAAATACTGTTTATTCTCTTCCATTTAATTATATCAGCTTTATTTGTATGTTTTTTCGATAATAATAGTATGTATTATTGTATTGTTTTCTAACCTATAGCCTAATGAACTTAACCTATTGCCTAATGAACATTTTATTCAATTGGTATGATTCCAATTGGTCAAATTGTTTTGATTTCATTAAAATTATTTTCAAATTATAATCACAATTGCTTTGATAAGTTTTGTTCAAAAATCAAATTTTGAGTAATTCTCTTATTTCGTTTAGTTGAACTTGGTTGATTGTATGAGAAGGACGTTTTTTATCATCAGGGTTTTTTTATTAAGAAATTTGATTTATCAATTAAAACAATAAAGATTTATTGTTTTAATTGAAGAAAATGTTTTTATTTTTTATAATACACAATTCTTTTTTATAATAAAATCTTTGTCAGAGAATAAAGTATTGTAATCGATTCGTGAATAATGAATTTTATTCTCTCGCAAATTAAAATTCTCGCTCGTGCCTCGCTCAAATTTTAAACTTTTGCTTGAGAATAAACTACTTCATTATTCACTCATTGATTAAACTACTATTTTTTACGCTAATCTTTACTGTTTAAAAAATACATACTGAAAGGAAATTATTTTAACACAACCTCTATCGATGAGAACTTTTGTTGTAGAATTTGTAATGAGGATGTTAACGATTGCACCAATTTATAGCTCTATGCGAAGTATTCTTAAGCTTAGGAATTGTATTGTGTAATGTTATTGTCTGGACTAACAGATTTTAGTAAACAGAAGTTTGACCCATAGCAAACCAGAAACAGTTGTATTGACCTCTATTTTACTAAAGAGAGAATAATTAATATTTTGAGGGACAGATAGTTTATTGTAGTTTAGGTAAACCCAATTACATATGCCTAAGGTGACCAGATTTTAACATTGGCAAAGCGGGACACCATTGACCTGAGAGGGGGGGGTCTATATAAAGCAACAAACATTTTCATAGAACGAAAAAATTATATTGCAATATGTAAAACATTTCCATAATATGGAGTTAACTTAAAATTTAGCTTAAGTAAATTAAATAAGTGATGCAAAAGTTTCAACTTCGAAATTGTTTTCGTCTCAACGGCGTAATCGATAGCGTGTCTCTAAGGATTCGAACCAGGCTTTGAGGTGGAAGGTTCGAATTCATCCGAAACACGAAAAATGCGAAGTAGAGTTTTTTTTCTGAGAAACTTCCAACCATATACCTTTGAATTGAAAACATTTTAATTACTTCTTTACTTACTTGAGTTTAATTGATCTCGAAAAATACCCAATATTGTAATACATTTTTTTTAAATACAAATATAATAAGTAAAAAATTATGTATAGTATTACTTCATTCTTCGGAATATTTCTTATTTGCGTAAATTTTTTTAGGAGGCTACTATTGTTGTTGAAAAGGTCATGAAATATTCCACAAGAATTTGTTAAATTATTTTTCACACATAAAATGGATTTTAAAGTCTCATGTAGAGTTTCTGTTCGAAAAATCCGGTTTCGAAATGCTCGAACTAATGATTTGTTATCTTGTACTAGAGTACGCTGGGCTTGTCACTCCCGTAGATCAAAAATAAAAAAATTTACAAATCAATAAAATTAAAAACTGATCCTCCATACGTAAAACTCAAGTTAAAACAACTAAACTTTGATGGATTATTTTATTTTTCAAATTTTTATATAAATAATTAAAATGTATGAATAAGTTTATATATATAATCTTAATTAGAATTTCAATAGAAGACAAAGTGGAACTCAATTTATGTTTAGTGTTTACTACTTATATTGTTACTACTTATATTGTTTACTTATATATTCATATAATTTGAATTTATTTATATATATTTAAACTAAAGAAAATGTTTTATTTAGCATAAATAAATTGCCCAAATTTAATTTTGAATAACGAAATTCTTTTTTCATTTGAATAAAAAATTCTGTTTTTTTTTGTAAAAATCGGGACATTTTTAAAATGCCCTAAAAATCGGGACTGTCCCGCCAAAAGCGGGACGTCTGGTCACCTTACATATGCCATGATCGATCTACAACCACAACAAACAATTTTATTTTGTGCATGATAAACTAATAATGTATTCTTTTCGACTGTACTGAACAAGTTCCAACACTGAATTATCGAAATTTGTATTCTTTTCTTTTGGGTTGCATCAAAGCAGAATTATGATTTCGATCGTATTCTTTTGGAAACAGAATTGTTATTTTGTCCACACCGAGTACAAAAATATAGCATCGTAGAAATTGGTGGTGTAGTTGTACTGAAATTTTTTTTTGTGATTTTTGTTTGTTTATCATATTTGGGATGTTTTTTTTTGTATAACAGGTATTAATATTATTTTGTGAATAAAAAATCAACCAATCACAATCAATCTGGGTTAATATTTGTAATGAAAAAATAAATCTGAATCCATGTGTTCTTTTTAACTTGTAATTGTTCTGATTTATTTTTTGTTCTGTGCGGAGACGATTTAAAAATTCTGAATTTTTGTCAATGCTCGGTACAGTCCAAAATAATACACTATAAGCAACTACAAAAAAATTCTTAAAATAAAATAAAAAGCAATTGTTGTTGCTCAAGTAAAAAAAATGAATTTTTTTGCCTCGAGAATCTGTTGACCAAATTGTTTTGATTCCTGTTAAGAACTAATATAACAAGTTTCATCAAACTCTTAACAAGGACTCGGAAAAAATAGATGTTCCCTTTAGTATTCCCAAAACCATAAGAATTTTTTCTCGTACAAATTCAGGCCTCATATCAAAGTTTTATCAAATTAGTTTCATAATTAGGATGCAGTGTGCATAAAATCTAAAAAAAACACGTCCTAAATTTATTAAATTTTAAAATAAATGTGTTCGAAAAACGGCCCACTATTTTGTATAATATTAAACAGAATTCAAAATTTCTCGTGATATTATCCCCAAATATTACCCGTGATATCCTTACACTTTTGGCTTTACATATCTGGAATCAGAGTTGTCCAAAATATAAAACAAAATAAAATTTCTGGTGTAAATTTTCAAAAATTTCAGACTAATTGCATTACTTTAACCAATGATGTGATGAACTATACAACACAAAATTCGAAAGTCGAATGTTAACTTCCAATAATCTTAAGATTTGAAGATTTTTTAACTTTTACAATCAATTTATATTTTTCGTCTAAATTATATTAAGTTTATGTTTCTTTAAATTTGGATGTTTTCAATCAGTTTTTCTATACGCAACCTATCAAAACCTATTTTCAGAATTTTAAATAGCTAAATAAAAGATGTAACGCTGTATTTATTTTGTTTTATTCACAGATGGGCGAAGTTAAAGAATCGGTGGCAACTGACTATCAATTTCTCATAAGTGCAATAGATCAATTAAATGAGTTAAATAACATCATTACTGCTACATCTAAAGACTTAAAAACAAATTTAAAGAAAGTTCAAAATAATGATGAAGAAAAAACCGTTAAAAAAATATACACCCGCCTTGAAATTACATGTAAACTTGGTCTTGATACAATACAAAATACATTAACAAGTTTAAATTCCGATTATATAAAATGGACTAAAAAGAAAAAAAACTATGACACTTCAGTTGAACAAAATGGCATCATTGAAAATGTTGTACAACTAACGGAAATTGAGAATATAAAAGATATAAACGGAGAAATACTTGATGATATCATGTGTTCTGATCAACTAAATGCAGTTGAAGAAAACGAATCTGAAGATAATCAGGTAAAACTTAAATTAGTCGCAATTGAAAAGTTAATGGATCCAAAACTTTTAAAAAAAACTGAAAGTGATAATAATGTATGTAGAAGGAGTTCACGAAAAAGTAATAAAATAATGGATATTTCCACTATATTAATTGATGACAGTGATGAAACTGATAGTGATTTGGATTTAATTATTCCGGCAACAGTTGTAAAAGCTAAACAACAACCACCTAAAGTTCTTAAAAAAACAGATAAAGAAATAACAAAAGACTTATTAGCCAAGTGCAAAGAACTTAGAATTAAAGTAAAAAAACTTCCTCAAAGATTAGAAAAATTAATGAAAAAACATGGTATAACAGAAATTAGAAATCAAAGCAATATTATAATTGCACTGACAGAAGGTAGTTCAAATTCTTCAAAAAGGAAAGTCTCATTTAAAACAAATGAACAAAAAACCAATGACTGTAAAACAAAACGCAAAACAAGAAAAAGATTGATTAGTTCATCTTCTAATTCAGATACTGAAATGGAACTAATTGTGACAACAAGTTTATCTAAACCCTCAAAATCGCGAAGAATTATATCTTCCTCCGATACTAGTGATAATGAATCTGAAAAAAATGAAGAAAATTCTAAAGATAACAATGAAGTTTTTAATAAATGTTCTGATGAGTCTTCTTCTACCAAGAAAAATGATGAATTACCTAGCTCGGATAAAAATAGTAAAACCACATCTGTATCTAAAGACGATACTCGAAAAAGTTTAGATGAAGCTGAAGATTTCAATAAGGAAAACGAGCATGAAAAAAGAAATTCTATTTCAGATAAAGAACCCAGTGATAAATCCCCAAACGATATATCTAATAAAGAAAACGATACTAATAAATCAGATAAAATAGATATACCCGACAAAAATATAGATAGCGAAAAAAATGTTCGAGATCAAGATGATATAGTGAACGATGTTGTAGATCAAAATGATGAAACAGCCACAGCCACCAGATCAAAACAAAAGAAAAATTCGTCAGACTCAATTGGAGGAGCTGGTAAAAATACTGAAACAGATGACAAAACAAAAAATGAAAAAGCAAAAGCTAAATTGCTTGATGGTTTAAATAATAGTGAAGATGAAGAATTTGATAAAGTAACCGATCGGGAGAAAGAAAAATCTGGAGAATCAAATGCTGAAGAATCTGAAAAAGAAACTGATGAAACTGTAGAAAAAAGTAATCGTAAACATAAAAAATCGAAAAAGAAAAAAAAGGGAGATAAATTATCAAAAAAAGAGGTGAAAGAAATTTAAAACAAATAGAAAAAAAATCTTATTTAATTTGAATTAATTTTTGATTCTAGCAACAGAGCAGCGAGAATGATAATCTAATTGATACCGAAAAAGAAAAAGATAATTCCAACGATAGTGATGATGAAAATAATGTTAATTTATTAACAAATTTAAAATCATTAGACAAATGTAGTAGAAACGATTCAACCAAAAATGATAGTGATGTATCAAAAGCCGATTCTATTAAAAGAGATAAAAAAGTAAAAAAATCCAAAAACACCAGTAAAGAAGAAACACTTTTAGGAATCGCACAAAATATTGATAATATTGATAATTCCAATGAGATTTCTCATGAAATGAATGTCGATATAGCTGATAATGAGAATGAATCTGAGAATTTAAATGATGCCGCAAAAAAGACTTTACTACAATCATCAACAGATGAAGAATCCGATAATGAGGGCGATAATCAAAAATCAGAAAATGAGAATAGTAGCAACGATAGTGACCCTGTAAAATTATTTTTTTATTTTTATTCATTTACATTCATTTGCTTTGATCATTGAATTACTAACTGAATTACTAACAATTTACATTATAGTTGTGTCAATAACCAATTTGGATACTCGTAGTTATTTTATAATATAAAAGTGTTTAAAATTGATTAGATATAGTACTCTTAAGCGTACTCCTCTATTGTAGCATCAATATTTAACACCAATAAATAACTGGGAGTAACAAATAATCCAAAACTTTTTCTTTGCATTGCTCTGATATATAATTTTATATTGACTGTTTTCTTTTTTTCAGAAAGCTCAACGGGGCAAATCAGCCCGCAAAAGTAAAAGGCAGGAAGCACTAAAAAAGAATAGCAGAACAAGTAGCGTCGAAGAAAAGTAAGAAAATTTATTTTATTCGTTTAAAATTTTATATTTATCTTTCGTTGTCGGGACAAGCTACCATATAGCGTTTTTAACCAATCATTGTGTATTTTTGCCTTCACCATTAAGTTTAATTTTCCCTCGAGATATTTTACAATATAAATTGACAAGGCACCAAAAAATACAAATGTATTCGAATGATTGAAAATTTCACGAAAATATTTATGAATTATCTAAAGAGATATGTAAAACCTGTGATTGTATTGTTTTTGCTTCATTGTTTTGAGTTCTTCAGTGATTTTAACGCAATTCATGCCGATTTGTCTAATCTATGCTAAAATTGTTCTTAGTTGGTTGCTTAACCTTTTAGTTAAGTTTAAGTTTCAAAATTTCAACTTAAATCTTTCGAAAACCAACTAACAAACATTCTTCTCGCTATTTGAATTTAGGAAGGGGTAGGTATAGATTCAAACGGCTTTTTTTCAAATGTGGTTTTCGAATATCGGTTCCTCGTAATTATCATGGTTCCCGATATGTTTGATCGCTTATTACGTTTGCAGCCCATTTTTCCATTTCGTGTCTATTCCAAATCGGCTTGTTGTGCATCGGCGTGTTGCAGTGATGAAAAACAACCTATTTCACTTCCTTTATGAAATTTGATTTAAAATTTGTATAGGTTGGTTTATTCTTTCTATTGTCTGTTTTTCAATTGGGTCAAACATTTAGCGTAAGATAGCTCAAATACAGGTCGATTTAATTGATCAGTTTGTGTAAAAAGTCAAATTTATGATCGATACATCACTACAAGTCTATTTAACCTCTTACTTAGTTTGATGTGGATATTCGATCCATGGGATAATCCCAAGGAGTTTGTTTTCAAATAGAATGATCATATTTAATTTTACATCTCGATTCCCGTGGGTTCATTCAGTTTGAGGCCAAACATGTGATCAATATATATAGTAAAATCGTAGCAACTCAAATTTTAAACATCTAACTATTCCCTATATATAATATGCTACTAATGTAGTTAATTTTGGCTCTATTGCGGCCGAGGTAATTTTTGTTTGTACTTCTACCTATATCGACATATTGCATCATGTTTTCCAGGTATGGTATTATGTTTCCACTTTGATTTCTGTCTTTCAGACATCTTATAATTTTAAGTTTTTGAACATTTCGGTCCTATTTCAACTTCTTTTCCGTTGAATCGAATTGCTTTTTGTAATTTTTTCAATGCTTTATAATCAGAGACGAATGAGACCAGTCAAGCTTTCTGCCAAAAATTTGTATTGAAGTAACACTTTACACTGAATAATTCAAATAAAATTGTAATTTTAAAAGCGTTTGCTTCTGTAATAATTAAACTGAAAATGAATAATTGTTTCCAAGTTTTTGTGAAAAGATAACAACACAAAGCAATTTATGGAAGACTATTTTAATTGCACAATTATGCAATTAACGATTCATAATAAAGTGTAGCTTCTTAAACAAACTAGTATTTAATGTCTAAATTTGTTTTGTTATTTTCTAGTGTTAATCCTTATTATTAGAGAAAGTGCTTTTGATTGTAAAGTGCTTTGACAATAAAATTTAAAAAAATTAAAAAAAGTTTGATTTGAGGATTTGGCGTCTATGTAACATTCTTCATTTTTTTAACACTAGTGTACAATTTCGAAAAATGCAATGTGCATGCATTATTGGGATGTGCATGGGATTGTAGGACTGATGACAGGTTCAGCTGTGCGGCACTTGATGATTTTTTTGGTTGATTTATGTTTTGATATTCGACTTAAATGATTTACGGAGACTATAAAGTGGCTGACAGATTTTGTTTAACTGATCTTTCTACCTCAATGGACAAACGTGGTGTCAAAACTGATCTAACGAATCGAAAATAAATGAAAATTGGTTTATTACTGTTGGTAATATGTAAATGATAAGATGTAAATTATATTAGACCGAAAATAATAATTAGCTATTAGTTAGTAGCTGAATGACTGTTCTTTGTTTATAATGGGTTTCTAATCTCTCAACCGCGGTGAATATTCAAAGCTGATTAGCCTGGCGACGCTCCTACATGGAGCATAAACGCCTTTAAAAAAAAATCTCAACCGCACATAATGACCAAATATATAAACAGTATAATTTTTATATACGTATAAAATAAGCAAAAACAATTCATAAACGAAGATATAATACCGTTCGTTCGTCTTTACAGTAATTCAAAATCAAAACGGAGTGAAAGGTAAGTATCCTTCAATTAATGTTTATATAAATTTTGGATGTATTTTGGTCTGATCTTGGTTGCTAATGTTATTCCAAATTTATACAGCAAAAATTTCATTTACCGTATTTTATAGATACATTTCATAAAAATTTATGTGATGTCTTTTAAAAATATTATTTACTTGTTGTTGGATACAGGATTGTAAAACGGGCAGGTGATAAACCGACAACATCTAAAACAAAAACAAGTGATGACTCAAGTGATGATGCTAAATCAAATTCAAAGGTAGCTACTAACAGTAAGAAAAACAGAAAAGGAAAGCCTTCCAGTGACAGTAAAAGTAGTGATGAAAGCGATGTTTTTCAACCAAAAACAAAGAAACGTAAAACAAACACATCAAATTCTGAAAACTCAACGAAATCAGAAGAAGATGAAAAAGATTCTGAAAAATCGGAAACTGATGATGATTCTTATGATGAGGAAGATAAAGAGTATGTTAATTTAATACAAACAAGGTTAGAATTTTATATTCCTAATAGAGTTTTGAAATGTTCGCAGAAAAAAAATAAGGAAAAGGATAAAGCGTGTAGTTGATACTGATGCAAGTAGTGATGACGATGATGATAAAAGTCCAAACAAAGGAAGAAAAAATATTAGAAAGGTAAATTTTGTTTTAATACCTATCACAAGGGTTCTATAAAATTTGTTGAGACCTTAAATGTATTTTTTTTGCAATACGTTTTAGGTTTTAAAAGAAAGGGATCTGAAAGATGAAACAAAACAGGCAGGAAAACTAGAAATGGAGAGAAAAAAAAGAATTGAGGAACGACAGAAGAAAGTAACTAATAAAATTTAATTTATTTTGTTCTGTTTTTTCATAATATGTTTTATTTTAGTATAATCATATTTATGATGAAATTGAAAAAGTGAAAGTTATTGAAAAACTTGTTCTGGATTTTGATGACGATACGGGGAAAGAGTTATTATGTGTTGATAAGAAATTAGTACGGAAATTAAAACCTCATCAAGCAAATGGTATAAAATTTATGTGGGATGCTTGTTTCGAAACACTAGAACAAACCAAAAAGGGTCCAGGATCTGGTTGTATTCTAGCCCATTGCATGGGTTTAGGAAAGACATTACAGATTGTAGCTCTTGTACATACATTGCTCACACATGCAGAAAAAACTAAAGTTAATACTGTTCTTGTAATATGTCCTCTCAGCACAGTTTTAAACTGGGTAAACGAATTTAAAATATGGCTAAAGCATTGTTCGAAAAATTCTGATTTGGAAGTGTATGAGATTTCAAAGTAAGAATTGTAGTTGCGAAATTTTCTATTTTTTATTTCCATAATTTATTTTAAGGTATAAAAAAAATATTGAACGAGCGTATAAACTTGAAGAGTGGCATGAAGGAGGAGGTGTAATGATAATAGGATATGATATGTTTAGAAATCTATCTAACGAAACAGGGAAACGTATACGAAAAAAAACTAAAGAACAGTTGCTAAAAAGTTTATTGGAACCTGGTCCTGATATGGTTGTGTGTGATGAGGGTCATTTACTAAAAAATGAAAAGACTTCTTTGAGTAAAGGAGTAAATCGTATAAAAACGTTGCGGCGCATTGTTTTAACAGGAACACCACTTCAAAATAACTTAAAAGAATGTAAGTGTACGCCCAATTTATTTTTCCAAAACCAAAACCTTTTTTCTTATTTCCTGAATTTCGTTAGCATGAAATGTAATGGAATTTAATTCACCTTTAAGAGTTTACATAAAACTTATGTTTGATGTGAGCTCCCGACAATGGTCAAACCGTGAATAAAATGTATCTTAATTCTTAAATATTTGAAAGTTTATAGCAAAGCATGTATCGATGCGAGATAGCTTCCTACAAAGTTCCAACAAATGTAACGTTTGAAATTTGATAGAATTTTGTTAACAAAACTTAAATTAAAATAAATTCAAAATTATGTAAAACAAATTTAAATCTTAAACTTTTAGACTATTGCATGGTTTCTTTCGTAAAACCAAACCTGCTAGGAAAATATACTGAATATTTGAATCGATTCGTCAATCCAATCACAAATGGTCAGTATACAGATTCAACGCAGAGAGATATACAAATTATGAAAAGACGTTCACATGTTCTGCATAAATTATTAGATGGATGTGTACAGCGACGAGATTATGCTGTCTTGGCACCGTTCTTACCACCAAAACATGAATATGTTGTATTTTTACAACTAACACCAAAACAAATAGAATTATATAAGGTATGTCTTAAACTTAGAAAAACATTTGATTATAGATAAAGTTTACATTTTTATTATTTTTAGTATTATATGGCAAATAAATCTAGTAGGTTAGGGAATGACTCCAAAAAGTCTTCTATGCTGTTTGCCGATTTCCAAAGTTTGCAGAGGATTTGGACGCATCCTTTAGTATTGCGTTATAATAGTGATAGATATGAATTAGTGCAACAACGGAAGGTAAGTCCAGCTTTTTTGTGTGCATATCCATGTTTTTTGTTTTCCGTTTTTTTATAACGAACCCTATTGGTGAGAGTACAACGTTTTTCGCATTGCATCGATTATCTCGTAAACCAATCCTATGAACCTAAAATTCGAGGTGCCTTTAAAACTAACCTATCCACACAAGATGACTGGTTTAAAAATTAATAAAGTTGTTTTCGTTTGTTTTACAGAGACTAATTATTTACAGACTTAGAGAAAATACATTTTTTTATCGAGACGAGTAGGGTCTTATTTAAAAGGACTTCACTTCAGTATTCCTTAAAAATGTATTTTGGAATTTTACACCCCACTATTTTTTGTTTAATTTTAAGGGATGGGAGTGGAGAAGGCAATGGGTGAAAAAAAGCTTTTTTGGCCCAAATGAGTGGGGTGTCATTTGAAAGAGCACCTAATTTAAGAAACAATGAATTTTTTTTAGAATTTTGCGATGAAGAGTTTTTGAGTTATTGTCAAATATGTGCAACTTTTAAACCGTACCCCTACGTTTCGATACTGATTGACAGAAAAATTTGAAAAAATTCACAAAGAAGTTTGGTAGATTTTGAACAAAAATTATAGCGAAATCTCAAATAATTATATATCTGTGTGTTTAACCTTTTTGACTCAATCGAGTGATGTGTCATTTGAAAGAACACCTAATTTAAGAAACATTGCAATTTTTTATAGAATCTTGCTGTACACAGTTTTTGAGTTATTGTCAAAAAAGTAAAACTTTCAGAGCGTTTTCCCCTCTACGTTTCGACACTGATTGACAAAAAAATTGGAAAAATGCGCATAGACAGGCGGTTTGGTAAAGTTTTAATGAAAATTAAACGAAGTCTCAAATAATTACATTTCTGTGTTTTTATGGGAAGATAAAAGAAATCTTTTTTGACCCAAATGAGTGGGGTGTCATTTGAAAGAGCACCTAATTTAAGAAACATTGCAATTTTTTTTAGAATTTTGGGACGCACAGTTTTTGAGTTATAGTTAAAAAAGTACTATTTTTAGTACGTACCATTTACAAGCTGGTTAAATCTTTCTTTAGTTCACATAAACAGCTGTGGATAAGATTTAACCTCAAGCAACATTATTTGTGTCATTTTTGATCAATGTAGATGTGATTGACATTTACTGTTGACGTTTACGATTAAACATTTATTTTGTTATGCGTCTAGGATCTGGCAATATAAAGAGTTTACAACACAAATTTATGTCAATTTGTTTTTATATTGTGTTCTTTTACATTCACGGAACCCTTTGCGAGCGAATTTTATTCGCACTTGTTCGATTTTTTTAATTTTAAAACTAAATTTTAAATGTATGTAGTGTAATTAACATACAAATAATTAGTATATAAATAATTCTTTTTCTATTATTTAGCGTGATCTAGAATCCGACTCAGAAGATTCATTAAAAGATTTTATTCATGACGACTCTGAAGATAGTAGCTCAGCTGAAAGTAAAAGTTCCTCAAGTGGATCTAGTGTTCAAAGTATCAGCTCGGAAACCTCGAAAAAGAAGAAAAATACAGCAACTCGACAAACACGAGGAAACGCTGCTACTTGTATGTTGACTATTAGCATTTTTGTTGGTTGAATAAAAATTTTATAACATGTTCATATTTTTATTTTATAGTTAAAGCTGTAGAAGAGCCAGAACCAGAATGTACTAAAATAGAAAATCCAACAGAATGGTGGACATCTCTAGTCCCTGAAGAAGATTTAAATACACTAGAGTTATCCGGCAAATTAATGTTTTTGTTTGCATTGTTAAATTCATGTGAAGCCATCGGCGATAAACTGTAAGTTTATATACAATAATAATTTTATATACCTACTTTTCTATATACATTGTTCATTAATCATTATAATAAATTATAACATCGTTAGCTGAATATACCATGCTAACTAGGGTTTGTAATACTGGATTAGTTTCGTCGAGTTAGTGTACATTAACATGACATTTGTAGCCTATTTTTAAATTTATTGTTTGCAATAGAAATTGATTTATTTAAATTTTATTTTGAATTTTGAAAACTATTAGGAGGACTGTGCTAAAATGTTTTAAATTGTTAAGTTTATTTGCTAGGCGACAAAAATTAACATCATTTTGATACAATTCTGTATCATGAATGTTGAGTCTGAATAACTTATTGAAGTGAAACTTCTAATGCGACTTCCAACAAGGTTGCGTCAAACGTTTAACGCTCCTATTTTTATTTCCACATTACAAAGTTTTTCTATTTTGTTTTTGATAATTTCACTTTTTGATTTGTATTTAGATAACCTGATTTACAAAACAAAATTGTTTGTATAAGATGTTTGATTATTTGTTGTAGTGTCTATGCAAATGATTGATCTAAGATTTTTGTTTCAATCATTTGTGTATATATTTATAAGGTAATTCGTTGACCGTGTGTTTTTTTTTAAATAATTTTAATTAATGACATAAAAGAATGTAATATGTTTTTATTTCCACATTACGAAGTTTCACTTCTTCCGCGCGGAGGGACTGCACGCACAATTTTTTTAATAACTAATTTTCTTAAAAAAACGTTGAAATGGTTAAAGTAGTTGATTTTCCGCTGGTAAGTAAAAAAATACTGTATTTACCTACAAAAGATTTTCGCTGCTTTTTCGTGAGTGAAAATTTGTTCACGAGACGCGTTAGCGTCGAGTGGGGCAATTTCTCAAGCGTAAAATGTTTTCATCTCGCGCAGGAAATACAATTTTTTCTATGATAATAAATATATAATAAAAGATTTTTTTAGAATTTATTAAATTAGAAATCAACAAATAACATTTTTTAACGAATGTCATAGAAAATAATGTTTTCTATCTGTCAGGTTAAAAGAGAAAGTTAGCTTTTGCTGTTAACGAGCATTTTTTAATTTTTTTGCTCTTAAGCGGAAAGTAAAAAGACAAGTAAAACAAAAGAAGTTGTGTGAATTGCAAAAGAGTAAATGATGCGTTAAATCTTCAACTTGATGTATCGCATAGTGTTTCAGATAGAATGTGTCCATCTCTGTTAAGAAGAATTGAAACTAATAAGAGCAAAATTTATAATCGTTATGAGTAATTTAAACCGTAATAATAATAATAATTTGAACTGTACTACTCAACCCTTAAACGAAATTTGTATTCCTAATATTGTTTTGAAGTCGACACTTAATGCCAGAAAAACTTTGAATATATGTCATCTTAACTCTCAAAGCATCTTACCTAAAATAGCTGAAATTAGATCTATTTTTGCTAATGTAAATTCACATGTCATCTGTGTATCTGAGACCTGGCTTAAATCGTATATACTGGATAGTGCCATAAAACTTGACGGATATAATATTTTTAGGAATGATAGATCTGGTAAGCGTGGAGGGGGCGTTTGTGTTTTTGTTAAATCTTCTATTCCAGTTAGTGTTTTGTTTGAATCGTCTGATTCTAAATTTAATGTTCTCTGTTTAGAGTTGTTTGTATCACGGGAAAGAGTATTTCTTGGTGTGGTGTATAATCCACCTACATGAACTGGAAAAGCTGTTGGATGACTTTTCAATGAGATATTCAAATTTTTTATTAGTTGGTGATTTTAATTATAATCTGCTATCTACTACTAGTGAGAGTTTGGAGTTTAAAGATATTCTTGAGAGATTTTCAATTAATCTTTGCAATAGTGAACCGACTCATTTCTGCTCAACATCTTCCTCATTAATTGACATTGTTCTGTCGAACTCGGATAAAGTTTCATTTTTGAATCCAATATCGATCCCGGGCATCTCTCGGCATGATTTGTTATTTTTTTCGTACAATATTATACCAGGGATTGTTAAAAAAACTATAACGTATAGAGATTTTACAAACATTGATAAGGATAAATTGATATCTTATTGTTGTAGCTTACCATGGTTTGCAATGTATGATATTCCTTATATCGATGATCAATTAACATTTTTTAATGATATGATTACACATTTAATGGACGTATTTGTACCTTTTAAAACAATTGTGGTTAATGTTAATCAACCTAAATGGTTTACGAGTGAAATTAAATGTAAAATGAAGGAGAGAGATAAGGCCTATCTTAAATGGAAAAGTTTTCGTACCGAAGAAAGATGGAATATTTATAAAAATTTGCGTAATAGGGTTAATGTTTTAAAGCGTCAATCACAAAATAATTTTCTGAATGAAAAACTTGATCCTAAGTTACCTCCAAAAGTTTTTTGGAGGAATATAAATAGTATTGGTATTGGTAAGAGTGAATTTGATCAATCAACGTGCCCGTTTTTACCTAATGATCTGAATGCATATTATTGTAAGCCAGCTAATAATAATTTGGCGTCAACTTCGACAACGGTTATGGATTTTGCAGATATAGATTATGGTACTCCGCAATTGAATTTTGAAAATATTTCTCATGCTGAGTTGCATTCATCTATATACTCAATCAAATCTGAAGCGGTGGGCTTAGATTGTATTTCGCTTAAATTTATTAAACTTATCTTACCTGAAATTTTAAATAGCATTCTATATATTTTTAATAACTGCATTACGCAGTCATACTTTCCAAAAAATTGGAAAATTGCGAAAATAACTCCATTGCCAAAAGTTAAAAAACCCACATCCTTTTCTGACTTTAGACCGATTAGTACCTTACCAACTCTATCAAAAGCTTTTAAGATAGTGATTAAAAGACAAATGTTGGTGTTTTTAGAGCATCACAACATGTTTTGTGAGTTTCAATCTGCATATAGAACTGGTCATAGCACAGCATCGGCGTTGCTACACATTACAGATGATATTCGTCGGAACTTGGATGCGTTTAAATTCACCATGCTCATCTTGCTTGACTTTTCCAAAGCATTCGATTCCATAATACATGAAATATTATGTTGCAAACTGTCATCGCTGTTTAAATTTTCACCTTCTGCTTGTCGACTTATTTATTCATACTTATGTTCGCGATCGCAAGCTGTCGAAGTGTCTGGTTGTCTCTCTGATGTCATGCCACTTGCGTGTGGAGTACCGCAGGGCTCTGTGCTTGGGCCTCTTTTATTTTCTCTATTCATAAATGATATTTCTTCTTGCCTAAGATTTTCTAAATTTCACTTGTATGCTGATGATTTGCAATTATACATATGTGACAAAATAGTAAATAAAAATGAATGTATAGAAAAACTCAATGAAGATTTAGTGAGAATCTATAAGTGGTCTCTTGAGAACAATCTGAAACTTAATGCTGCTAAGTCACAAGGCATTTTAATTTATAAATGTATGTTACAATCGTTTGATTTTCCTCCGGTTGTCCTTAGTAATAATTGCATAGCTATTTTACCTGTTGTACGTAATTTGGGACTCTTGATGGATTCAAAATTGTTATGGAATGAGCAGATTAATAATATTTGTGGTCGAGTTTACGGGATACTCCGTGTTTTGTGGAAACTTACAAAATTTGCTAATATAAAACTTAGACATAAGTTATTCATGTCTTTTATTTTGCCCCACTTACTTTCTTGTGATGTTGTGTTGTATGGAATGCTTGAAAAATGTATGTATAAATTGAAGATGTTGTTCAACGCATGTGTTAGGTATGTTTTTTCTTTACGAAAATATGATCACATTTCAGCATTTGCTGATAAATTATTAGGTTGTGGCATTAAAGAGTTTTTTGAGTTTCGAATTTGTGCTTATATTCATAAGATTTTACTCATGAAAAGACCTCCGTATCTTTTTAAAAAGATCCAAATGGCGTGCTCTTTGCGCACTGGGCATATAATACTACCGGCAAATAAATCAAAAATTTTTAACTCTTCATTTTTCGTCCTTGGGTTGAGTAAGTACAATGAACTTCCATTTAGTTTAAGAATTTGCTCATCTATGGCAAAATTTTTAAATATGTATAAAGCGCACTTTAATTTTGTAAGTTGTATTTAAATATTTGTATGATATTGTTATTTTTTGTTTATTATATCTCTTATTTTTAAATATGTGTCTGATACTGTCGTTATATGTATTGTAAATAAAAGCTTTCAGCTTACTTACATTGAAATAAATAATAAATAAATAATAATAATAAAAGACATAATGAACAAAGACATAATATTAAAATTTATTTATTTCTTCTCTCCAAAACATTTTCTGGACCTATAACCCCGAAGATTTCTTTTTTAAAAAAGGCATTAATCTTTTATATTTACTAATATCCAAATTTTCTTTAACGATGAATGTTGATTTTAACATTGAATAATTTGACCACATTGTTGAAAACTTTTTTGTCTGCGGTAGTTCACCAAAATATGCCAAAAACACATCTTCACAATAAAAATTTCCTGTTTTTTGTTCTTACACCAATTGATGAATAATAGGCAAGCTTTTTCATACAGGGCTTTAGATTTTTCAGGCAACAGTTCTAAAGTTAAATTATTGGCTGCTTCTTTTATATGACGTGAAGTGCTAATTATATCACTTTCATCACTACTGCTCATTTTAAATTATTTTTATTTAAAAATAGATATAAGCGCTGTATAAATTTTAAATTTATTAATCTTCAATTTCTGCTCTTAATATACAATATACTATTACTTTTTTGTGTAAATATATGTAATTTTATTTATGCAAATAATACAGAATCTTACTCGTACAAAAAATCTTGTATGCAATTCGGGCATAAAGTATCTTATTTGCTTTCGAGTGGTTGTTTCTCTCGGCTAACGCTTCGAGCAACAATTTCACTCTCAAGCGGAAAACGCATACTTTACGCCCTTAATACATAAATAGCTACCAAAATTCATATTCTATTTTTTCATCGTTGTTTTGTTTTAAAAACTTTGTAAAATTATATGAAAATCCATAGCAACTACAATTTGTTATTCTTTTTACACTAGTTGAAAAGAACCCATTTTCACAGAGGATTAAGCGTGATGAAAATATAATTTTCATAGGCTATCATAGAAAAAATAATTTTGTTTTTAATTTTGTATTTTTTTTAATTATGGAATATTTTAGAATCAATTTACAATCAACCGGGCGAATAATCATTTGTTTTATTTCTACTCGATAAAAGTATGAACAAAAATTAAGTGGTTTTCATTAGTTGTCAATAGGCCTTTAAAATAAAAAATTTATAATTATATTAATATTATTATTATATATTACTATTATTGTTATAATAACTTAAATTTGTATGTTTTTAATAATATTTGTTACAAGTTTTATGTTCGAAACATGTAACAAATATTATTAAATACAAGTTGTGCTTAGAAAGATCTGTGGTTCCTGTCTAAAGATCTGTGGTTCCCGCCAAGAGCTGTAGCAGAGTTTCTAAACCTAGACACGGAATCGAACGCATTTTATCAACGTCGCTACAACAACAACATCATTAAATAGAAATTGTTGCTAGAATCTTAAATAAATTTATTTTAAATAAATTATTATATAATATAAAAGTGGCACCAAAATTCGGTTCCATGAAATAGCGTTGACTGTCATAGCGCCGATGACATAGTGTCGAGAAAATTCTCGGCACTATTTCAATTTCCGAGATTAGAGATCCGAGATTAGACTCTCGGCACTAATTCAAGGGATAGTGAATTGGCACCGAGAGGATTAATTTTTTTTAAGAAATCTTGGCATAAACTCAATTTTTTTTTTTAAATAGTGTAACAAATACATTTTTTTCACGACAGGGTTGCCGTTTTACTCCAACTGGACCTTCATCTTCCAAAAAACTCTGTTTTTGTAATTGTAGAAATAGAAAAATGAATGAAGAACTTAATACCAAAAATGCTATAAAAAGAATTGCCTGACTAATGCATAATGCTATGGTTCAAATCTGTGCTGACTTTCCCACCGCTGATTGGGACCGGATTGGGTTCTGATGCGGCGTGTTACACTTTAAACTATCCAGGTCGAATCAGACGACTGGATTATAGGACATACTGAACCAGGACAAATAAGGTATTGAAGAATAGAGAAATCATATTTGATTTCTGATAGGTGCTGACTGTGAAATACCCTACTAGGACTTGTTCTTTCATCCTGATTCAGCCAGGACGATGAAAGCACATGCCAGAACCAGGTCCGGATTTACAATCTTGGTCGTTTAGACCAACCTCTAACCTCACTTTATGATTACCTCTAATATGACGAATCCATTAGATTTGTATAAATTTTCTATTGATTCGGGCTTTGTTGTGATGTTATGATAACATTGGCAAATATTTTTTGTTCATGTTGTTATATATAATTATAATTTTTATAATATTTATTTTTGCTTATGTCAAAATTTGTTTAAATTCGCACAGCAAAATTAAAAAGCTTTTCACCTTATTTGAAATTTTGTATTTTTGTCAAATATTCGTCGATTCACAGACAGCCTATCATAAATTCACAATAAGTTCTAATAATAATTGCTTAGTAAAGGAGTCTTGGAATATTTTTTACTGGTGCAAAACATTTACGTAATTTTTCCTTCGCCTAATACTCGATGGAACGTCCTGTATTCCCTTGCTTGCATCTAATAACAGTTTATCACTAGGTCTGATGCTTGTAAAAGTTTAACTGAAAATTGGAATACTATCATTATGATGTATTATAATATGTTGAAAAAGATGTTACTGAAAAACCAATGGCTCGAACTTGTCAGACAATGCCATTCTTTTAATTATGTAGAATAAGGTTCTGTGCAGATTACAGGCAGTTAATAAAAAGCTGTAGTCGATTAACATAGACGTAAGCGAGCTAGCTGTCCTTTATGTTTCCTTGTAAAATCATATTATTGTGCACCGTGATCAGATTGAAAATTTCGAAGAGGATGGAATGGAAAAATTTGGAGTGCAAAACTATCATGAAGTGATCATTAATCGACGAATTTGTGCATTTTAAAAATTACATAGAAGTACTAAATGAGGATGTCCCAAGCACTGTTATGGAAATTTGTAAAATGATGAGAGAACTATCTCGTACAAAATTTTCCTTACGCGGATACATAATGCTTTACTCATATTCTTATGTGCACCATATACCAACTGCTCCACAGAACGAACATTTTCCACACTAAAACGGATAAAAGAAACGTATGATACACATTTTGTATCCATTGTTTATCGTAATATTTGATGGTGGCAAAACAAAGCTGCATTAAAATGATTTGCCTCTGCCTAAAGTAGATGGAATATTTCATCGATATCATTTACTGGCAATTAAGGTAAACACAAAAATTTCTCATAAATCTCCATAACAACTTTATTAATGCGCAAAGATGTAAAGAATTCATGAATATTACTTTCGTTGCGTTTCACAGCGTGGCAAAAGTGAAACAAACGTGCATATACGTTTGCCGCTGGTGAACTTTGAGCAATGGAAAGTGCGAATTCATAATCGGTCATGAAAGATTTACACAAATCGATTATATTATTTCATTATAATTTAATCAGATATACTAAACAAAAATTCGTGAAAATATTCGATATATCAATTGAAACAAATGTTTATAACAGGCTCCAGGCTTTCTAACAGGTTTTATAAGCACAAAAAGGAATGATATTGCCTAAAAATATTTAAGAATTTAGGTAACGCGAGCTGTTTTAGGGGATGCCAGAATCGATATTCGTTGGAAACGATACAAATTGCGCTCCATTGAGGCAAATTTATTTTAAACGTGATGGTTTCTACCGAACAAAAATAATATATGAATTTCTTTTTATAAATAAAAATCTCATTCGGAACGAAAAAAACACTTACGAGAATTGAATATTTGTGAAACTTTCTCAGAGGCACTTTTCAACCCTATTTCTTTGCAATCGTTTTTTATTAATGTTTTCACCGTGATTTTGTCATACATGGCTTTCTGGTCATATTCATGACTATGTAAACTTTTCACAAAACACTTCTGAGTCTTGAAATTCAGAAAAACATGTGCCCCACACGATGTGTGTGATACGACAACGATACTAATTTCCTTTATCCCTTTATTTGATGCACTTTAGAAACAATTGATTATCGGTTGACGTGAACAGCAACTTTGAATCGGAACGTAAACCACTAATTGTTTTAAATGGTATTCGTCGTTTTGCGTTAATTCGTCTTTTGTTAATTGATGGTCTTCTGATTCATAAGACGAAATTTTGAATTAAAATAAATAACGCAAACTAACCATTAATTATTTGATTCGCATGAAAAAAAAAACTAGGTACGGTACACTGGAACTGATTTGAATTAGTGGTGAGCGTTTCAGTTGGCAAAGAAATAAACGAAAATTTTTGATAGTCAAAATTTTTGTATATTTTGATGCTGTTTCACTTCATTTAAAAATACTATGTATCTTTATCTTTGTACCCCCAACCATTCGTTATTTCATTTTTATTTTCTTATATTTACATACACTGAATGCAACCATTCTCAGAATTTTTTTTTTCTATTTTAAGTAAGGCATGTTGAGTGTTAATTAAAATAAATTATAAATTAACGTCTCTGAATATCCGAAGATGCCATGCTCAACTAGGGATTAGGATTAGGTTTGAAAATTAATTCAGTTTCTTATAAGAAATTTATGGACGCTAAATTTGAAATTTTGAGGATTAAAGCTATCAGGGAAAACCCATAAAGGCAAGGCATTCCAAAGATGAGAGAAGTTGAAAAAATCACGCTGAAAAGCAACAGTTCTGCACCTTTTTATATGAACCGTAAAAGGCTGGGCTACAAAATTTGCTCTGGTGTTACAGCGATAGGTTTGCTAGTTCAGGTAAAATTGATTTGATCTCATTGGAAGTTTGTTCATCCATAAAAATAAACTTCGTCCAGAATGGGTTAATTTTATTTACTCATTCATTAATTAAAAGTTAACTCCTTTTCCAATCTTTTACTTGTATTGCAAATTGTATTGCATAAATTAATGTAAATTAAATTTGTTATACAAATGTTTACATTAATGAATTAAAAGGAGTTACCTAATACATTTTGCATAAATTAAATTTGAGTTCGCTAATACAAATGCAAGTATGAATGAAAACAGGTGTGGCCTATTTCAGATGTACGGACTACGTAGTATTGATTTCTAGTGGATTATAGAAGTTTCGATTTATTTATTTTTCGATATAAATAAGCAAACAAAAATATCAGATAGTCAGTTTTACTTTTGCAATTAAAAGTGTTTATAAATATTCGCAAGTTTAAGGAATAATCGGTGGTACTTGAGCCTGGGTACTAATAGTGAAAGAATCTGAACTTAGTGGAATAGTAAATACAGATTTTACGATTCCGAATATTATTGAATCAAATTGTGGAAAAGCGGTGAAGTTTATTGTACATAAATTGGAGACCCTGGAATTTATTGTAAGGAAAAACGGAAGCTGCTGTAATTTGTTGACAAATAAAGTTTGAGATTCTGTTAACCAAAGATCTGTCTTTTACTGTCGTGTTTGTTCAATAATCTAAAAGAACCAACGAAGAGTCGTTACAGTGGTGTCAGAAGTGGGATTATTGAAACAATGGTCAAGACAGTAAATATTAGTGATCTCAGCCAGACCCAGCTGAAGGATGAGTTGAAGAAAAGGAATGCTCCAATCCACGGAACGAAGGCAGAACTTGCATTTCGGCTGCGTAAAGTTTTAGAAGAAGCAGGCCAAAACACAGAGGTCATAGAAATAGAGCCGGACGAAGCTCCGGTTCAGAATGCCCCAGTAATTGATCCGATGATGGTGTTGATGAAAGAAATGATGGCACAGCAACAACAACAAAAAGTAGAGCAACAACAACAACTTGCTGATATGATGGCCCGACAAGAGAAACAGGCAGCAGAACAAAAAGTACAGCAACAACAACAACTTGCTGATATGATGGCCCGACAAGAAAAACTGGCAGCAGAACAAAAAGTAGATCAACAACAACAACTTGCGGATATGATCGCCAAACAAGGAAACGATCTGATGGCCCGACAAGAAAAACTGGCCGCAGAACAAAAATTAGATCAACAAAAACTACGTGAAGTAATCGAGTCACGTATATCCAGTGCGGAGGTTAAAATCAACAACATGGAAAGGGAGCTGCGGAAAGTTACCGAAGAACATGAAGAGAAATTACGCAATCTTTCAAGTGAATTCCGCCAAGAAATAGCACAAGTAAAGTCAGGTAACATGATCAATCCATCAACTACTTCAGCTCCAGCTAGAGTGAAAACACCCGCATTTGATGGATCTACATCGTACCAGATATTTAAGATGCAATTTGAGATAGCAACAACTGGGGTTGATCACCAGCAAAAAGCAAACGCGCTTATATTGGCATTGAAGGGACCTGCTGCTGAAATTTTGCAAACACTATCAGCGACAGAGCGTGATTACAGTAAGATAATGGAGGCCTTAGAAGTAAGATATGGGGAAAGTCATATGCAAGCTCTCCATCGCATGCAGCTGAGAACACGAAAACAAGGAGTCAGCGAAACCTTGCAAGAATTAGAGGCTGACATTGTGAGACTGGTAAATCTGTCATACCCGAACTATAACGCTGAACATCGAGACGAACTGGCCGCCGATACATTTATCAATGCTCTTCGAGATGTACAAATGAGAAATCAGCTGTATCTAAGTGGAAAAAAACTACCCGCGGAAGTCTTAGCATTGGCCCTGCAGATGGAAGCTGGAAAAAGAGCGTATGGTTCAGATAGAGTACGTCAGATGGAAGTTGCTGAAGAACCTCTAAAAGCAGCGCTTGAGGAAGTGATCATGCGTGTCAAAAGTCTGGGAGACAAGCCTGAGCGAAATCAACGAAGAAAATCTAGCAGAGTAAGATGTTGGAATTGTGGACAGTTAGGGCACATCAGACAAGAATGCAAAACACGAGTAGCAGCAAAAGAAGGAGTAGTTCCAGGCCGGTTGATGAACTTTTCAAACAAGCAAGTGGATGTCAAAAAGGAAGGAGATTGCCGCGTTGAACACCGGAAGACAAAGATACAATGTAACGCTGAAGATCTTTCAAGAAGACCCTGTGTTGAGGAGCGCAAGTCATCTAGCAGGACTGAGAGAAAAGAGGCAATGACTGTGAAGCAAATTAAGTTCCAAACTCCTGACGATTGGTGTACCGAGGCAATGAAAAGAGAGCAGCAAAAGGATCCAGCTATGGCACCGATATTGAAATGGAAAACTGAGGCAAGGCGACCAGAGTGGAAAGAGGTCGCACCTTTAAGTACGGAGGTGAAATGTTACTGGGCGCAATGGGACTCACTATTTATGGACAACGGGATATTAAAAAGAAAATGGGAGTCCGCTGATGGAAAGAAAGTGTTGGAGCAACTGGTGTTGCCGTCAAGTCGAGTGGAAGAGGTACTGGGAAAGCTGCATGGAAGTATTTCTGGAGGACACCTGGGAGTCAATAAAACCCTAGCCAAAGTAAGGGAGAGGTTTTATTGGGTAAGGTATCGAACAGACGTGGAGCAATGGTGTCGGCGATGCGATACTTGTGCAGCAAGCAAAGGACCAAAAACTAGAACTCGAGGAGAGATGCAACAGTACAATGTGGGTGCCCCAATGGAGATAATTGCTATAGACATCGCGGGGCCATTTCCGGAAACGACAAAAGGTAACAAATACATCATGGTGGTCATTGATTACTTTACAAAATGGCCGGAGGCTTATGCAATACCGAACCAGGAAGCAGTTACGGTCGCGGAAACATTAGTCAATGAATGGGTTTGCAGATATGGAACACCGCTCGAGTTGCATACCGACCAGGGAAGGAATTTCGAATCTCAACTGATGGAAGAGCTGTGCAGAACACTCGGCATTAGAAAAACACGAACTACACCTATGAACCCGCAGTCGGATGGCATGGTAGAACGATTCAACCGAACCATGGAAGAACATTTGTCAAAGGTAGTAGAAGCCAACCAAAGAAATTGGGACAAGGATCTTCCGTTATTCTTGATGGCCTATCGTAGCGCAGTGCACGATACGACAAGTGAAACGCCATCGAATATCATGTTCGGAAGAGAACTACATCTTCCTAGTGACATCGAGTTTGGCATCCCTGGAGGTCTGGTATCCACGAAAACGGATTATGTGGGACAACTAAGGGAGAAGATGAATAAAATCCATCAGCAGGTTCGAGACCACATTAAGATTGCCAGTGACAAAATGAAAACCAGGTACGACATAAATGCAAATAGTGGCGGTTTTCAAGAAGGAGAATTGGTATGGCTATACAATCCCAGAAGGACTAAGGGAAGATCACCCAAGCTGCAGCCAGATTGGGAAGGCCCATATAAAATAATCAAACGAATTAATGATGTTATCTACCGCATACAAAAGGGACCCCGTACCAAGATGAAAGTGATACATCTGCAAAGGTTGGCACCGTACCAAGGTAACAGCACCAATGCGATCTCTGATATTGTTCGGGACGAACAAAACTAAATGGAGGGCAATGTAATAAACTTCGTCCAGAATGGGTTAATTTTATTTACTCATTCATTAATTAAAAGTTAACTCCTTTTCCAATCTTTTACTTGTATTGCAAATTGTATTGCATAAATTAATGTAAATTAAATTTGTTATACAAATGTTTACATTAATGAATTAAAAGGAGTTACCTAATACATTTTGCATAAATTAAATTTGAGTTCGCTAATACAAATGCAAGTATGAATGAAAACAGGTGTGGCCTATTTCAGATGTACGGACTACGTAGTATTGATTTCTAGTGGATTATAGAAGTTTCGATTTATTTATTTTTCGATATAAATAAGCAAACAAAAATATCAGATAGTCAGTTTTACTTTTGCAATTAAAAGTGTTTATAAATATTCGCAAGTTTAAGGAATAATCGGTGGTACTTGAGCCTGGGTACTAATAGTGAAAGAATCTGAACTTAGTGGAATAGTAAATACAGATTTTACGATTCCGAATATTATTGAATCAAATTGTGGAAAAGCGGTGAAGTTTATTGTACATAAATTGGAGACCCTGGAATTTATTGTAAGGAAAAACGGAAGCTGCTGTAATTTGTTGACAAATAAAGTTTGAGATTCTGTTAACCAAAGATCTGTCTTTTACTGTCGTGTTTGTTCAATAATCTAAAAGAACCAACGAAGAGTCGTTACAATATATTTATAGAAAACTGTCAGATCAGCAACATTTCTCATTAGTAAGAGTAGAGTTGCGAATCAGTTTGACAGCTCTACGCTGAACAGAGTCAAGAGTCTAAGGTGTTGATGAACGCTTTTTTTAAACCTCTGCGGGTTGAAGCCACCTGAGACTGAAGATTCCGGAAAAACTATTCCATTTGTATGCAGTTCGGACAAAGAAGTCTTTCTGCGATCTGCCAGTCTGATAGCGCGGGATCTCGACCGTTTGACTGGTTGCGCTAGCCGATTGCCAAGTGGAACGGGGATAAGAATAAGTTTGAGGCATGATGCTGCTAGTTTCATCTGAGCACCGTTGATAACGATATTTGTAAAAAACAACGAGGTCAGCAACAGTGCGACGATGTAAGGAATCAAGTTTTGATGTCAAATCTCGATCACCCACAATTCGTATAGCCCGCTTTTGAACAGAGTCCAAGAGGGCCAAGATGGAAACAGAAGCAGCACCCCAATCTGGACAACAGTACTCCATACAGGGACGAATATAGGACTTATAAACATGGAGCAATTGGTATGGAGTAAAAAAATTTTAGCATCTATTTAGGAGGCCGAGTTTTCTGGACGCGTTTTTGCCATCGCCATTACATGATCGTTCCAGAGTAGGTCATTTGAAACTGTGACATCCAATAAACGAATGTTTTTACATTCACCTATTGGTTCATCACACATACTGAATAAAATATCTTTGGGGAACTCAAAGCTGGGTTTTGGTAGAGTTGAAATTGACCAGGTTTTGGTCACCCAGATCGGCGACTTTTTTAGGTCTTTATTCACGTTTATGGCAGTGTCTCTCCGGGTGGGATTAATTCGTTCGTGCATTTTACCTTTTGAAGGAAGGGGCTCGAACGACTTGTGCAGAGCACTATCATCTGCAAAACTATTTATTGAGTTGCTAGTGATTTTCAGCAATTCGTTGATATAAATCAAAAATAGGGTTGGGACAATATTGAGCCTTGAGGTACACCAGCGTTAATTAGTTTAGACTCAGAAGAAAATCCGTCCAAGCAGACCGAAATGTATCGGTTGGATAGAAAAATTTGAATCAGCTTGTCAACATTGGGATGAAAACCATACACAACGAGCTTGTTGACTAAGTTGGCATGCCAGACTCGATCGAATGCCTTGGAGATGTCTAAAGCGATAACGTATGTTTCACCACCTTTATCAAGTATGCTGTTCCAACAATGCGCAACATAGTTTAATAGATCGGCAGTTGTTCTTATGTTTCGAAAACCGTATTGGCTGTCGGCTATTATTAAATGATTTCCTTCCAGAAATTTCCAGAAAATGTGTGTATTAATATAATGCTCGTAGACTTTGGACAGGACCGATAGTAAAGCTATTGGCCTATAATTTGAGATATCGGATTTTGGCCCCTTTTTAGGGACATTTGCCAACTTCCAGCACGAGGGGAATGTACCAGATTTGTAGGATTGGTAGAATATCTTGGTCAAAATTGGTGCAAGTGCTTTAGAAAAGGTTTTTAAAATAATAGGTGGAATGTTGTCCATTCCTGAGGCTTTGTTGATGTTTAACCCCTTTAAAAGTTTAGCGAATATTTTGGGTTTGAAGTGGAGTTCATTCATATTAACTATTTCTTTAGGAGTTTCCAAAACAGTGGAGTTCAGAGCAAAGCGTTCAACGAACAAGTTAGCTTTTCTTGCGGGATCGATTCTTTATATGTGGGTTTTAATTTTTGAAAAAGTCAGTACATCATTTAATCAATTAATATCCCACTAACTGTATGATTGACCACCCAATTTTGATTTTGTTCGTAGTTTTTTAAAAAGAAATTTGCTTTTTCCCCTATTATTGTATTTCATAATTTGACCAAAGGGTAGCAAAATTTGAAATTCGACGTCTACGCCATGCTGCCTGAGTAATGCTGGCAGAATTAGGTTGGTGTATCGGTAGACAAACAGGGTAAAAACTGCTGAGCCAACGACGCAACATCACGGCGAATTGGCACCTTAAAACCAATGCGACTCAAGCGTCTGTTCTCCATGTTAGGGGCGGCTGGGAGTTTGTCATGGATCAAGCGGCTCGCTATATAAACGTGTAAAAAGGTTGTTTCTGGTAATCTTAAGATGCAGAACGGACCCATTCACGACAATTTGGACGTGAAAAAGGACCAGACTACCGAATCGGAACGTGCGCTGCCTGAGTGCTTCTGATGCTCTTATAAGTCTAGAAACAGAGGCTGAGAGATAAAGGATGAATATCATAGCTCTGCAAGAAATTGGACAGCCAATAATCGGAAAACAAGATTTGAATAGTCACTGCATTTTTTGCACGCATACAAGCCATGATGAAATTCATCCCGGTCAATGAGAGGATCTGCTACCTGCGTGTACGCGGTACATACAACAATATTTCAACTATATTTCAATACATAGCACTGGAAGACTTTATGAAACCAACACCAACACGCGACTTCATTATGGTTCTTGGTTACTTTAATGGACAGGTTGGAAGAGATATCTTATGGTGGGCCCCAAAATCCTGCATTTGAATTCGAATGATAATGGTGAGAGAATGACTGAGTTTGTATTATCAAATAATTTGAGAATTGCCAGTACTTTCTTTCCGCATTCGATCGATTCATAAGTAGACTCGGGTCTCACCTCACCGAATGGGAATACTCGAAAACAAATTGAGCACGTGCAGTCTCAGCGAAATTCGATCATCGGAAACGTTTTAACATCTAACTAAAGATTGCTGAAACAGAAGAAAGATATCAAAACCATATTGCCGAAACCCTGGAGAAATCAGAAACCATTAATGGAGACGTCAATAAGTCATTGTATTTACTCAAAAATGTTGTTTTAACCGCTGCTGAGGGAATACTTGAACGACCAAAAAAACCACTCCCAGAAGCCATGGATGGATCAAGCATGTCTTGACGCTATTCAATACAAAAGAGATTGCTATCTGAAATGTCTACGAAGACGCAACACCTTATCTGTATTTGAACGTAAGTTTCTACGCTACATTTTTGGTCCACTTAAGACAGACGATGGAGAGTACAGAACGCGATATCACTTTGAGATCAGAGACCTTATTGAGGGTCCAGATATAATAGGTTGTATACGTTCCAATAGAATTGCTTGGATTGGGCATGTTCTACAAGTCGATTCACAGTCTGGAATGATTAAAACAATGTACGTTAGTACCCCAGCGAGTGCGCGACCGCGATATAAACCACGACTGCAATTCGAGACGGACGTAATAAACGACCTTAAAATAATCGGCTGCCATGGTAATTATGTCGCTGTTGCGAATGACCGTGGTGAATATTCGAAGCTGATTAGCTTGACAACGCACCTTCATGGAGCATGAACGTCACAAAAAAAATAGTATATTCTTCAACGATGCCGAAAACAACATATTTTGAAACGAGAGGACAGTTTACCAGCCGAGGCGACAGCCGAGGTTGGTAATGGTCGCGAGATTCAAAATATGATTTTCGGCGAGTATAAGACTGTACTTTTTCTACTACTTTTTTAAAAATTATTATTAATTATTAATTGTTTTCATTTGTAATAACGTATAATTCAAATTTCAAAACATACACTGTTACAAATTAAAATTTTCAAATGTATGTTTATATTTCTGCTATTAAAAAATAGATGACTCAACATGATATGAATAAATTATTCAATTTCTATGTCATAAACAAAACCGTCTTTAGTTACGAGCCTGATTGTTTTTTTTTAAAAAATCGTGATCTTTATACATATGTATGTTGTATATGTACCTTAACATTAGAGTTATTCATGTTGTTATATTTTTATTCTACTTACACTACAAAATCCTATATTTTCATTCTATTTGCTCTATAAAGTCCTTAAAATCGTTAAATAACACATCTTTGAAGGTTCATGTTTTTTGAACTTCGCGTCTAGTAGTCTTATATAACTAAAGACGGTTTGGTCATAAACAAAATCCAATTTAAAAATTTTATTATTATTTCTAAAATAAAAATCAGTTTTGATTTAGTTTTTGTATAGGGATGACGTTACTTTAATTTCTGATATTTTTTAAAACAACCTAAATTATTTTACGTAAAATAATTTTTTTTTTCGTTTTTGTTAAATACAGTATAAATATTTGTTTTAAAAAATATCTTAACACCAACTGTTTGTTATCATACTATTTAAAAAGGATATATGAATATTATATATTTAACTATTATTACTTTTACATTTTTAATGTATATTGTCCGTAAATAATTCAAAAATAAATTAACGTCATCTGCCTAAGAGAGATAAATTAACATCAACAAAATTATTTCATTCAATCAATTGATTCACTTAACGGGTGCCCTAGGATGGGTTATTCTAGTTTAGAAATTGGAAAATAGATGAGTTTTAAAAAATTACTTTCGTCACTATAGTTACGAAAGTTATTTGTATAGGTTTTTTTTATCACTGGTGACGAAAAAGAAATTTTCGATGCAATGAACAAACATCGAAAGTAGATTTTTTATGTTGGGTAGTAGAAAAATAAATTTGATTAAAGCATTTTTTTAAAAATTCGTAACTAACAATAAATCTTATCATATAATAAAATATGACTTATATCATTTTACAATAGGATCTAAGAAATAAAAATTAACTTTAAAAATTCATTATTTTTTGTTTATGTTGTTCTCACGTCTTTGGACGATAAAAAGGTCACCAACAGACCTTCGTCCATATCTCTCACCCCGGCAGATATGGACGAAGGTCTGTTGGTGACCTTGTGACGGTATATAATAGCGGAGAAGTTTCTCGACATATAGCTCGAGTAAACAAGACCCATATCACATCACCGAAACTTCATGACGAAATCTACATCTTAATATTAGGCTTTTTAGTTATTTCCAAATATTAAATTTGTCTAATATTTCTTTTTATTTTTTTCAGATTAGTTTTTTCTCAATCACTTTTCTCCTTGGATGTAATTGAACATTTTCTATCGCTCATCCACAATAATACGGATGAAAAAAGTCTTTGTGGTTATAAGGGTACATGGAAAGCTGGTTTTGATTATTTTCGATTGGATGGTTCAACATCGATTGAAAATCGAAATGCTGCATGTAAAACATTTAATAATGCAAACAATTTACGAGCACGTCTATTTTTAATATCAACCAGAGCTGGTGGTTTGGGAATCAATTTAGTTGCAGCGAATCGTGTCGTAATTTTCGATGTTTCATGGAATCCATCGCACGATATTCAAAGCATATTTAGGGTATATCGATTTGGCCAAATAAAACCTTGTTATATATATCGGTTTATAGCATTAGGAACAATGGAAGAAAAGGTTTATGAACGGCAAGTGACAAAATTAGCTATTTCAAAACGTGTAATTGATGAACAACAAATTGATCGTCATTATAAAGAAAATGATTTGATGGAGCTATATTGTTTTGATTTTGACTCTGATGAACCGCGACCGGTTCCATTAGTTCCGAAAGATCGTCTTTTTGCTGAATTACTTCAAAAATATGAAGACATTGTCTTTAAATACCATGAACATGAATCTTTACTTGAAAATAAAGAAGAGGAAACTTTAAACGAAGAAGAACGCAAAGCTGCATGGGATGAATTTGAAGCAGAGAAAAAAGCACCAGTAATAAATTATAATCCACAAGCCCGAAGTAAATTTCATTTGAAATTCATTTTGAATTATCTATTATTAAATTGACATTATTATTTTTAAATTTAGATATGGGTGTTGGTGGTCCAGTTACGTCTAATATGATATTTGGGATTCGTTCTGATATACTTCTAAGATTATTGAATATAAAAGCACGTAAGGATAATCCGTTGTTGACAGATCATGAAGTAAGACAGATTGTTCCGTTAATATTAAACCAACTTTATACTCAGATGGAAATTGGTGATATTTCTGTAAGTTTTATTATGTTTACACAAACAAAATATTATTATCTTTCTTTTTTAAATTTGATTCAGCTCTACCAAGATTTGTTAAGTTTGCAAAGCGAGCTAGAAAGTCCAATGTATTTTAATCCAATGAGTCAATTTAATGTTGGTGGCAGTGGTGGTTATGGAAATCAATATGGTCAATTTCCCCAAAATCTTGGTATAAATCCATTTGCAACAAATACTAATGCAGCATCATTGTTAAGAGCACAACATCAGCAACTTGCAAATGTACGTAATCATTTTATTATGATGATTTAATGGTATAAAATGTGATTAACATAAATTCTATGTTTTTTAGTATGCACAACAAAAAATGTTAGAACAACAACTCTCTCAGAATAGACGAGTTGTAGCACCAATGGAAACGAATGAAGTTATAGATTTAGATTAAATAATATAATTTTAGATGTAATATTCATACTTTCAATTCACTATAATTTAAAAATATATTCAAAAAATCTCAAATTTAAAACGAACCTACTACATATATATTCATATATGTAACAAATGAATTAAGTTATTAGATAATTAAAAACTTTTTGTATACGCATTCATTTGAGTTTTATATTCAGAAAGCGGTTTTCCATTGTATGTATTAATTTTGTTATTTTTTTTAAGTATGTTATTTATAAATTATTTATTTTGAATTTGTGAAAATTCAGAATTTTTTGTACATACAATTAAGTTTTTTTTTCATTTTGTTCAGACGTTTTTTTTGTTTTTAAATCATAAGATCTAAATAAATACACATCATGAAATTTGGAATAATTTCTATATTAGAAACCGTAATGTTTCAAATATACACATCAAACAAAAGAAAAATAATCGTACAATTGTCGTAGTTGATTATATATTATTATATAAATAAATTACATTTGATGTACAATTACTGAATAAAAAAACGTGCTTTTATTATTCTGTACCGCAGCCATCAATAATTTATTGATTAGTAATAGGTATATAATTCTTCAAACATAAACGATTGTCGAATTCATATTCATATATGAATGAACTCTTTAGTTGATTTAAATGCTATTTGTGACAAATTAAACGTGGGTGGAATAGTTCCAATCTTCCTGAAATTAATAAAACAAATGTACAATCAATTATAGAATTAAACAGTCAATATATATTTCATTTGCTGGATGTGTAATAAAATAGAGTAGTTAGAAAAGTTGAACGACACAGATTTAATTTCTATTAATTTGGTTGATTGGGAATAAGAAAAAAAATATATGTACGTACATAGTTTACAAACGTATATCGTTAACAATTTAAAAACCAATTATTCCGTGAACTCGTCATATTTTTAAAATCTCCGATCATATTATTGAAAATTGTGTTTAAGGAACGTCACTTGTGCGCTTGCAAATGGCACCCCTCTTGATTGGGTAAAAAACTACTTTACTCCTCTCTCTTGTCCCCTGAAATTACAAATATATAATATCCATTTGACTCAATTTTTTTAGCATGGTGAATTTTTTCGTCCAAGTTTTGAACCAAGGTGAAAACCGCACGTTTTTGACGTGTTTGATTAAAAAACTGTGGTGTAAAAAATTAAACAAAAATTGCAATGTTACCTAAATTAAGTGAACTTGTGGCCAACATCAAAACTAAAATCATTTCTCAAAAAAATTTAATATTTAGCAGGCAATGATTTCGTTAACATTTATTAAAAAATCAAAAAATATATTTTTATTTTTCGGATTTTGTTTTTTCAAAAACTAGTTTAGTTTTTGTAAAACGTAACATACATTTTCTAATTAATAATTAAAAGTACAAATTTTACGTGTGTGTTACAAAATCATATTTTTGTATAATAATAAGATAGACAATTATTTTTACTGTCAATGGTATTCTTTTAATGTGAAAATAAGTTAAAATTCATTCGTATTTGTCAAGTTAATATAACACTAAAAAATTTATTGTAAACATTAAAAATCAGCAATGGATATTCGTTATTGTGATGAAGATGATTAATTATCAGAAGGTGACAGAAAATTTAATAGAACCTGCCAAAAAAGAAACTACTGATATTCAAGTTATGACGGATGGCAGAGTGTTAATAGAATCACAACGCTATTTTTCTCTACTCTGTTCTACACAACTCTACTCAGCTTTACCCTACTCTGCACTACTTTATTTGCTCTACACAATAGCGAGAATAACAAGCTATATTTGGTAACCCCGACAAGGAACAAACCTTCCAATGGTGTCATCTTAAAGAAGCATAAAATTTATAATTTACTTAATTTTTTTTTCTTAATTTAAATTAGTGCTTGCTTCGTTTGGTTTTAAATAATTTAATTTTATTATAATATTTTCTTTTTTTTTCACAGCGACACAACACTTTTCCCGTAGTGACCACATATTCTTCCAACTAGTCGTTTCGGTTGTTAAGCCATAATCTAGTTTTCTCCTAGCGACACATTCTTCTTTTTTCTCACCAAATTCTTATTTTTCGGCTTTCAAGCCACCCCAACTCCTGCTAGTGCGACCAATTTTTTTAAATTTCTTTTTTTTTAAATCGATACTTTGGGCCGAAGTTTAACAGTTTTCTCCTTCCTTTGTAAGACCCACTCCACTCTCCTTAACTCTTGGGCCGAAACAAATTTTTTTCAAATTTTCTGATTTTTCAATTACTATCCCTAACGTTACCCATATGTTACCATAATATGAACATCTCCTAACGTTAACCATCTATCTGTTGACAAAACTGATATGGTCCTTATGGATATAAAAATCAGATTTCATCTAATTAGCAGAACTTCAAAATATCTGATCTCAAAGGAATATCCCTAACGTTACCCATATGTTTTTACAACATGAACATCTTCTGACGTTAACCATTTACCTGTTGACGAACAGGTATGGTCTTAACAGATATTTAAAACGTCAATTCGTCGTAAATCAGATATTATTTCTCACAGCGATTTTTTTCTATGGTACACGTCTCCAAGGTAAACATTGGTCTCAGTCAACTTTGTACTGTCAGACTTTACCATCACTTACGTTACCATATGCACTCCTTCGCTTAAGCTAAATTTCTGCTTCTTCTTATTGCTTTGAACAGCTTCTTTTCGGAAAATAAGCTAACATTCACGTTTACTAGATGCTAGTATTGTCTCAGACAACTTTGTTCTGTCAGACATTCAGCATCACTGACGTTGCTCTTCTGCTCCTTCTATTTTAAAGTATTCCAATGATCCCAACAGATATGGCATTTGAATTCAAACGTTTAGTCTCCCGTGCAACTATTGCAATGACCATCAACAAAGCACAAGGATAGTTACTGCAAGTATGTGGTCTAGATTTGGAGAGTTGGAGAGTCCTTCTCATCATGCTTCTCACATTGTATGTGGCTAACGCGTTAGGCGTTAGGAAAACCTTCTGATTTATTCGTGTTAGACGGAAAAACAAAAAACATAGTGTTGCCACAAGCTGTACTCGAATAAATAAACAGAATTAAATTGACATTTTGAAATTCTTTCCATATTAAAATAAATAGGTTGCAATAAAAATGACAGAATGTAATTGAATGTTATCATAACGAGTTTTTTTCGCATTTCCTTTCTCATGAGATAGCGGCAATATGCGACGTGTGAGGTGATTAAGATCAAAGTAATTATTGTAATTCACTTGAATTTTGCAATTTGAAAGCATTTTTCATTTTCTCTCAGAAAAACTTCTTTAGGACAGTTTTTGTGTGTTTCGTGTCGGAAACACATACAATGCATGAGCACTGTAAACATTTGTGAATCTATTTTTGTTCTGTATAATGTTTTATATAGAGATGACACACTTTACTAATTCAAAAAGTCATTTAAATTGTGTTATTGCTTACTAGAAAACATATTGGCAGATCGCTAATTTTTCATATATGAACCGTTTTTTTTGGAAGTGGTATAAGTCCACTTTTGGAAAAAATTGAGTTAGTGGTAATTTTACAAAGATAATGATGCCCTCTTTTTATTTATATAATCATACCTTCAATAGAGCCTGATGGGGGTGGAGAAATTTCTAAAGAACGATTTCAACATTTTATTTGTTTATATCAATAGAATAACTTTTGTTAATTTTATTTTTTTTAAACTAGCATCTTTTAACTTTAAAATAAAACAAAACAGAAGTATCTATCTTTAAAAGAACCGAAGCTATGAATTTTTGAAAATAACTCATCAAGAAATTTAGAACCGCTATATTTTCCAAAAAAACAAAAAATCCTCGAACACCCAATATCTTTTTTTTCGATATAAAACGCGTAAAAAATTTCAGCCAAATCAAAAGCGTTTCGGTAAAAGAATGCCCCATTTACATGGGACTTATACTACTTCTTGTTCTTTTTTTTTAGAACATGTTATTATTGAAAGTGGTATAAGTTCATTTGGAACCAAAAAATGAATTATTTTCTTTTTAATTTTAAATAACTTATTGCATAGTAAAATTAAACAGGTTTAAAGTCTGAAAAATACCACAAAATTTTAGTTACATTTGCCTATATTTTTATATTAATTTAAACGCAAATCCTTAAATATCTCAATATATGAAAAAATGGACTTATACCACTTTAAAAAAAAACGGTTCATATCCGAACTGATCAGCTAGAATGCTGATTATTTTTCATTCATACTGTTACGATTACAGAAAAATCTAGACGATTACAGAAAAATATAGACGATTAAAGAAAAATCTAGACGATTGCGATCACTTCCAGGAAAATCAAATCAACAAAATACTACAACAAATTAATGATATGAATAGTGTTGTTGCTGGATTTCGTAGAACTTGGGTGGACAACATAAAATAAAGGATTTTATGAACCAAATCAACGTAACGTAAATTAATCGAATATTCTACTATTTTCTCAAGGTTTCTAGAAAGTGACCTCGAATTGTCTAGAATTAAGCGGAGTAGTATATAAGCGGTTGCCTGTTGTAAATAAGAATTAGTTTTATTTTAAACCTGCGATAGTAAAGTTAAAATTATAAAAGTGATTTTTAAATTAGTTATTGTGAATAAAGTTTTAAGTGTTATTAAGTCGAAATAATTTGTGTATTATTTTACACGTTGTATTACTGGAAATTTCTACAATCAACCGTTGGAGTTTCTGAGCTGATGAAAGAATATTCTAGTTAGGAATATTGTTTGCTGTATTGTTTCCTATTGTTGTGGAACAATTAAGGGGTTGAATGCTTAATAAAACCTGGTGTTTGTGCTTACTAATCAGTGATCGAACTCTGAAGAGAATTGGGAATTACGTTTATCGAATTGAGAGTAAGGCCAATTCGAAGGAAGGTAAGAAAAACGTAACATTGGTGACATCGGCGGATTAGTTAGCTGTTTATAATGGTTTTCTTAAGTGAATTGAAGGTTCCTGAGTTGAAGAAGGAACTAGAACTAGAACAACGTGGATTGTCAACAAGTGGAAACAAAAGTGAATTGACGCTACGGCTTCGAGAAGCTTTGGAAGTTAGTGGAATAGAAGTGGAAAGTTACCAGTTTGTAAGAGTCACGACAAATAATGATTCAGTAGCAGGTGACGGAGAGAAAAGTTCTGTTGCGGAAACAACAACCTCATTGCCACCTGCAAATTGTGATCTTACGCAGTTAATGGCTATGACGCAACAGATGAATTTGAATATGAATCAAAAATTTGTTCAACAAAGCAGCAACATCAATCAACAAATGGCTGCTACTAAAGAAGAAATAAATCAGCAATTGAATACAATAAATAAAAATATGGCTTCTACCAAGGAAGAAATCAGTAACATTAATCAACAAATGGCTTCAACCAAAGAAGAAATTAGTGTCACGATCAGCCAGAAACTAGCTTTGAATCGAGATGAAGTAAAACAAATTATGGACGAGAAACTTCTACAAATATCAACTTCATTCGATGGAAAAGTCGAGAAAATTCAAGGCGAAATCCAAGAACTAGAACAGAAAGTACTCCATGAAAACAAGAAGGTACTTTCCAAAGTTGATGATTTCGAAAAGAGGTTGCAGGACTTTGAAACGGCTAAATTGACTTACCAGATGGTACATCAAATATTAAATTAAAGCCACCATCATACGACGGTACCGCTTCGTTCGGCATCTTCGAGTTCCAGTTTGAAACGGCGGCAGATCAGAATGTTTGGAACGCTGAAAATCGTTTCGCTGCATTGATAATTGCACTCAAGGGGGAAGCAGCTGAAGCGTTACAGGCGGTGCCGGAAAATGATCGAAACAGCTATGCTGAAGTGATGAATGCCTTGGAACGCAAATATGGCAGCGATCATAAAAGGGAGAATCGAGTTAAAAGGTCGCTTGCACTGAAATGGAGAATCTCTACAGGATTATTCCTCGGCAGTGGTGCGGCTTGTTCATTTAGCACACTAAAACACTCCTCCATATTTTATGAAAAAGATGAAGATCGAGGCTTTTACTGATGGTATCCAAGATCCAGAAACCAGGATAAAAGTAATGACTACACCTAAGGTGACTTTCCATAAAACAGTCGGATACGCAATGCAATATGAGATGGTACAGAGGATGTGTATGCCATCTGGCGGATGCAGAAAAAGGAATGTAGAGGGGAACATCAAAGGAGAAGCGTTGCCACACAGAAGTGGAAACGACATCAGATGCTGGGTATGTGATGAAGAGGGTCACATGGCACGGGAGTGCAAGAAAAACGGAGAAGCAGAGAGATTGTCCTCTTCTGTGAAGAACAGAGGAGCCGAAGAAACGGAGCACGTAGGGTTCAGGAACAGTAGTAGAAAACTCCTGCGCTGGATATGTAGGAAATCGGGCCATATCTCACAGGACTGCTGGAACAGGAAGCGTGAAAGATCTTCGTCTCCTATTCAACGGAAGCCCGTTGATGATAGAACTGTGAAGCCAAGTAGTGAAGAGAATGTTACCCACATCCCAATTTCGAGAACAGCAGTAAATGGTGAAGTTTGGGTATCGTAGGATAATTTGAACGTAAAAGATGCTTCATGACACTGGATACAGGTTCAGCTCGAGCATTCGTTCGCAAAGGTTTCATTGGCGGCGTTTTAGAACAATCAGATGGATTAAAATTACAAACAGTTATTGGAGAATGCGCTTATATAGCAGGGAAAAGAATCGCCGATTACTGAAGTCGTGTCACATCAGGTGACATGACTATAGTCATGTCACGTCGTTTAAAAATTGGTATTATTGAAGTCGATAAAAACGGCCACGACTAAAACTAAAAATTCTGAAACGAAAAAACTCCAAAACTAAAAAAAAACTTACATTTTACGTTCTTCAATTTCACAAAAACAATTTAAGACGTTTGAAAAAATTATTGTCACATGAAAAATTGAGGCGACTAAAATGTCATTTAAAGTGACATCTGTCGTATAAAATGAATTGAGGCATGAAAAACGACTTCAACAATACAAAAATTCATGCGATGTGACTTTAGTCATTTAAAGTGACATGACTTGCCTTCGGTAATCGGGGTGTAAGGAACAACTGCTTTCAACAAGAGGTGCTAGTGGCAGACATTATGGATGAAGTCATTATGGGAATGGACTTCATGAAGGTGAATGGATTAGTCTTCGATTTTGGACGTGGAATCCTAAAGGTTAATAATGTTGAGATGCCACTACTTGTAAATGAGGCAGAGTCCATAAATGTTGGCAGCGATGAGAAACTATGCCGCGCAGAGGAAAATCCAGAATCATCATCCAAACAGATGAGGGACAGAAATGTCAACCGACACAGACGTATAAACAAACGCCTAAAGTTTTAAAAGGAAACAAGTTCCAGACCATAACGAAGTGAAGAACGTAAATGAAGTGGTTCAAAGAGCTTCAAACGGGGAAGAATTGCAGTTGAAAACAAGGCACATAGGAATAGTTCGAGGATACGCAAGAATGAAAAACTCAAGGAGCAAAGAAAATGAGAACGCCCAAAGGTGGACCGACATAGAAAAAAGTTATGGTCAAGGGCTTACAAAAGGAACCAAAGGACCGGAAGTAATTCTGAACAGCTTGGGAAATAGAAAAGAAGGAAAAAAAAATGTGGATTCAATAATTAGAGGAGAGATCTAGATCCTGTCGGGGACGAACGGGACGAACAGGCTTAAGTAAAGGGTAATGTTACGATTACAGAAAAACCTAGACGATTACGGTCACTTCCAGGAAAATCAAATCAACAAAATACTACAACAAATTAATGAAATGAATAGTGTTGTTGTTGTATTTCGTAGAACTTTGGGTCTCTCCCTCTCTCTCTCTCTCTCTCTCTCTCTCTCTCTCTCTCTCACTCTCTCTCTCTCTCTCTCTCTCTCTCTCTCTCTCTCTCTCTCTTCTCTCTCTCTCTCTCTCTCTTCTCTCTCTCTCTCCTCTCTCTCTCTCTCTCTCTCTCTCTCCTCTCTCTCTCTCTTCTCTCTCTCTCACTCTCTCACTCTCTCTCTCTCTCTCTCTCTCTCTCTCTCTCTCTCTCTCTCTCTCTCTCTCTCTCTCTCTCTCTCTTCTCTCTCTCTCTCTCTCTTTCGTTTACATCCCATCTCCATGATCAGTTGACCCCAGTTTCGACATCCCATATCACGAAGGTCTTGGATGATGTCATCACGCCAGCGTTGTCTAGGTCTTCCTCTGCGACGAACGCCAGCTGGTTGTTGTTGGGACCATCTAATGGTTGCTGTTGGGACCATCTAATCCGGTTAGATTTAATGAATTCGATTACATCACAGCCTCCAAGAAGCTGTCTGATTTCGTGATTCATTCGGATTCTATACTGATTTTCAGCAACTTTACATGGACCATAAATTGTTCGTATGACCTTCCTCTCGAATGTTGATAAAATTCTACAATCGGAGGAAGTCAGTGTCCAGCTTTCACTTCCAAATGTAAGCACAGGTCGAATTAATGCTTTGTAAGGTGTGAGCTTACACGACCGCGAAAGATGTTTTGATCACAGAAGTTTTGAATATGCGTAGAAAACTCTGTATTGCGGCAGAGACACGGGCTTTGATATCTGCCTGCATGTCATTTGACGATGTTATTACAGACCCGAGGTATTTGAAGTTTTCCACGCGTTCCACTTCATAGTCGCCAGTATCCAGATTTACGGGAGGTATGGTCTTAGATGTTGTTAACACTTTAGTTTTGCCGGTGTTGATGCATAATCCAAGTCGTTTAGCATTTTTTTCAAGCTGAGAGAGACTATCTTTAATATCGCTCGTTCTACGTCCGAGAAGCATAATATCATCTGCGTAGCCAAGAACTTGACTAGATTCGTTATATATGCAGTTTTGTGTCTCAATTCGGCTTTTCTTATCACGTACTCCAGCGCCAAATTAAATAGTACGAGCGCGAGTGCATCACCTTGTCGAACACCTGATGTTATATCGAAAGGATCAGAAACTGACCCTTCGATTACTATTCTACAATTTCATCCCGATGTTGTGAGTTTGCACAGAGAAATAAGTTTCTCTGGTATACCAAGGCATATGAGTGCGGACCAAAGGTTTTCGCGGATGATACTATCATATGCTTGCTCGAAATCAACGTAGAGCTGGTGAATGCTGATGTTGTGCTCCCAATATTTTTCCAGAATCATCCTTAAGGTAAAACATTGATCTGTGGTTGAGCGGTTGGGACGAAAACCACACTGATAGTCACCGATGATAGAGTTCGGCGAACGGGATGAGTCGAGCAAGTACGACATTAGCTAGTATTTTATATGCAGTATTCAACAGTGCGATGCCCACGATAATTCGCACACTTTAGACGGTCATCTTTCTTATGTAGCGGATTAATGAGAGCTGTTTTCCATTCAGCAGGTAGTTCTTCTTGGTCCCAGATTGCAAGAATCAGATCGTATATATGTGAGACCAGAGCTGCTCTCCGTTTTTCAAAAGTTCTGCGGGAATACCATCGAAACCTGGAGATTTGCCATTTTTCAATTTTTAATGGCAGCTTCCACTTCTTATATTGCTGGGTAAGGGACAAAAATCTCAGTTGATGGAGCAGTTGCTCGAATAGATTCCGTGCATTGGCAAAGCACTCTTTTGAATTTCCGTTGGCCGCATGTTGGTTGATGTTTTCGATGCAGCTCTTCATGTGTTTGCGTTTCTTTTTACGTAGAAGTTTTGCTGAGGCTTTCCTGGCGCATAGATAATCAGCTTGGGCGCTTCGGGTGTTCCTTGTTAACCATTTTCTCACAGTTTTTGTTTATGTTCAACGGATTGGCGGCATTCGTCGTCAAACCATTCGTTGTGTGATTTCGGTAGTCGTTTTCCGATTGTAGTTTGTGCTGCGGCCTATAATGGTTGATTGAAGCGTTTGCCATTCTTCTTGTATGTTTAATGGCATCTATGTTTTGTGTTATTTTTTTCCTGATATCTATTGAATTATATGGAATATGAAAATTAGAAATGTTTTTGTACTTACAGTATTGTGATAACTAATTTGAAATTCTCGAGAAGTTAAAATTGAAAACACCATTGCAAAATGTTGAATGTTCTAAAAATGCTTGTTGAGTGACACGATACTACAGCTGTTCAATTGTAAAATATTTCTTCAAGTTGATTGATGAACACGAAAATTTTGATGCGCAATTCGTAGAAAAAATGAAATGTAAATCGCCACAACGATGATCATTCACATAATATTACACTTTTTATGTTTTTTAGTTTTCAGCAAAAACGTAACTGATATTCACACGAACAGAATATTTCAGAAAACGTTTGAATGTTTTGTTTTTTGTAAAGCTTTTACAAATTTCCAATGAAGGAAAGTTTTTGTTCGTACACGTTTTTGCACAAACGTTCTGCTGTAGTTGCTATGGTATAATAAACTGTTGTTGCTATGGTATAATATAATATAATATATAATATAATATAAATATAATATAATATAATATAATATAATATAATTTAATATAAATATAATTATAATATAATATAATATAATATAATATAATAATAATATAATATAATATAATATAATATAATATAATATAATATAATATAATATAAATATAATATAATATAATATAATATAATATAATATAATATAATATAATATAATATAATATAATATAATATAATATAAATATAATATAATATAATATAATATAATATAATATAATAAATATAATATAATATAATATAATATAATATAATATAAATATAATATAATATAATATAATATAATATAATATAATATAATATAATATAATATAATATAATATAATATAATATAATATAATATAATATAATATATATAATATAATATAATATAATATAATATAATATAATATAATATAATATAATATAATATAATATAATATAATATAATATAATATAATTAATATAATATAATATAATATAATATATATAATATAATATAATATAATATAATATAATATAATATAATATAAATATAATATAATATAATATAATATAATAATAATATAATATAATATAATATAATATAATATAATATAATATAATATAATATAATATAATATAATATAATATAATATAATATAATATAATATAATATAATATAATATAATATAATATAATATAATATAATATAATATAATATAATATAATATAATATAATATAATATAATATAATATAATATAATATAATATAATATAATATAATATAATATAATATAATATAATATAATATAATATAATATAATATAATATAATATAATATAATATAATATAATATAATATAATATAATATAATATAATATAATATAATATAATATAATATAATATAATATAATATAATATAATTTTACAAAGTTTTTAAAAACAAAGCAACCATGAAAAATAGAATATGAATTTAAATGTCATTTTGTCGATTTCTAATTTAATAATTTCTAATAAAGATCGTTTATATATTCACTATCATAGAAAAAATTGCATATCCTAGGCGAGATAAAACATTTTAAGTTCGTGAAATTGCCACACTCGACGCTAACGCGTCTCGTGAACAAATTTCCACTTACGAAAAAGCAGCGTTTTCATCTCTTCCAGGAAAAATATACTATTTAATTTTTTTTTAACAGAAGCTTATTATGTTGTTTCATTCTCAAAGGTATAGAAGAGACTTAAATAAAATACAAAAAAAAAACAAAGAGCAAATAAAAAGTAGGAAATGTTTACTTAGAAATACAATCAGAATTCAATTTTAAAATTTAAAACTGTAAAAAACACTTTCCACTCTCATATTCCATTCCAAATGTTGACACCATTCCTTATCACATTTCGGCGTACGAGCAACACAAAAATTAGTTTCCTCAAAGGCATTTTGGCCATCAATGAACACTGATGTGGGTAAATAGGTTAAATATTGTTTAGATTGTTAGCAATCAAAACATCATAGAAATACACGCTCTGAGTTCGGTCGTTTCGCATTACCAACCGGGAGGTTTGAAAAGATACATATGAGCAATTTCACACAAGTTCAGGAAATTTTTGGGAAATTTTGACTTGACCCCTTTTAATTTTGATTATTTTTTGTTTATAGATAGTCTTTCATAAATAAAAATACAAGTTCTCTTAGAATTTTTTTTTTCGACCAGGGGTCTTTACAGGATGCCCCTCAATTTTTTGTTATTTTGTGATGTGAGTGCATTTTGACGAGCGATTGTAGAAAAACTGCTGAATCGATTTTCATAAATGATATGTCGTTGAATAGGTATTAGAACAAAGTTTTTAAAAATGTACATTGTTAATTTTTTTAAATAATTTTTAACGGTGTAACATAAGAAAAAAACGGTGTAATTGAAGAAAAGATGGCATAGCCTTTTTTTTTTTTTTTTAACTAAATTGAAGCTTATTTTATATCTAACCACTTGTGAAAGTTTAGGACACGCGTTATTTTTTGTTTTAAAGATAAAATTCGTTGTGCATTTGACTGTCGGGAATCAGTTTTTTTTGTTCTGTAGGAAAATTATAAAAATGGAGTTATAAACTAAGAGATTTTTTTTTATGTTAAATATCAAATATTTTATTATTAAATAAACTTTTTAAAATATTATAAAAATTATATATATAATAGTTACATTCCCATAAATCCAACAAGTGATGACAACTCACATTCCAATCATGCACACGCAAGGTGTCAAATGAACTTTTGTCTGGAAAGACATAAAATGCAAAGTTGCACTTTTAATAAACATTGAATGTAATAATTTAGAATTTAGTAGTTAGTTATATTTTTATACTCATTATGTTTAGATCTAAGATTAATGTAAAATTTGGGTAGCGAAATCTGAAATTCGACGTCCACGCCGTGCTGCCTGGGTAATGCTGACAGAATTAGGTTGGTGTATTGGAGACAAGCAGAGTAAAAACTGCTTAGTCAATGACGCTAAATTACGGCGAATTGGCGCCCTACAACCAATGTGACTCAAGCGTCTGTTCTCCATGTCAGGGACGGTTTGGAGCGGGCGTCTGTCTTGAATCAAGCGGCTCGCTATATAAACGTGTAAAAAGGTTGTTTCTAGTGACCTTAATATGCGCAACCTGAGCGCTCCTGATGCTCTTATAAGTCTAGAAACAGAGGCTGAGAGGTATAGGATGGATATTATTGCTCTACAAGAAATTAGGCAGCCGATAATCGGAAAACAAGATTTGGATAGTCACTCTCTATACTGTAGTGGTCACCCTTCTCGAAGAGAATTTGGTACTGGCTTCCTTGTTGGTGCACGAGACGAGAAGGATAATTTCTACATAGCACTGGAAGAGGTTATGAAACAAACACCAACACGCGACTTCATTATGGTTCTTGGTGACTTTAATGGACAGATTGGAAGAGATATCTCTTTTGGAAATGTGGTGGGTCCCAACAACCTGCATTTGAATTTGAATGATAATGGTGAGAGAATGACTGAGTTTGCATTATCAAATAAATTGAGAATTGCCAGTACGTTCTTTCCGCATCGATCGATTCATAAGCAGACTTGGGTCTCACCGAATGGAAACACTCGAAATCAAATTGATCACTTTCTAGTAACAGCACGTTTCTTTTCGAGTGTTCTGGATGTGTGATCCCTTAGAGCTGCATACATTGGAAGTGACCACTTCCTTGTATGTGCAACGATAAGGTTCCACTTCCCAAATCCAGGCATTCCAAAATTCAATCAACGGAAACGTTTTCACATCTCATCATTAAACAATGATGAAACAGAAGAGAGATATCAAATCCATATTGACGAAACATTGGATAAATCAGAAACCGTTAAGAGAGACGTCGATCATGGTATTTGCTCAAAGATGCTGTTTTACGCGCTGCTGAGGGAATACTTGGACGACCACAGAACCACTCCCAGAAGCCATGGATGAATCAAGCATGCCTTGACGCTATTCAATACAAAAGAGATTGCTATCTGAAGTGTCTACAAGGACGCAGCACTAGGTCCACGAAGGAGAACTTTAAACTGGCAAGACAAGCTGTTGCAAAGCTATGTAGACGAACGAAGAGAGAATGGTGGAGGAGACAGTGTGAGGAGATTGAAAGCTTCAATAAGGAACATCAATCGCGTAACTTCTTTCAACAGGTTAAAACCTTAAAGAAGGGCCCTCAAACTAGATCGACTGGTATTCAAAACGAAGATGGGGAGCTTCAAGTAGACCTTAAAAATATTTTAGATACTTGGGCCGCTTATTTTGAGAATCTTCTCAACTTAAGTGACCAGCAACAAGTCGGACGACGAGCAAAGCTTATTCGTGCGTCAAAGGTACATGTAGATGAACCAACCAAAGAGGAATTCGAAGCGGCGCTGTCAAAATTAAAACGCAATAAAGCACCTGGTATCGACGATATAACATCCGAAATGATTGTACATGATGGCGGAACTCTATCCTTAAGATGAACTTGTTCAAATGATCTGGAGGACTGAAACCATGCCACAGGACTGGAACACAGCTATGCTGATACCAATCCATAAAAAAGGTAATCGCCTACAATGTGCAAACTACAGAGGAATCGCTCTCCTTTGCGCAGGATATAAGAGCTTTTCCTACATTTTACTATCCAAAATCAGTCCTTTTGCTGAACAGCTGTTTGAAGAATATCAATGTGGCTTCTGGCGGGGCCGAGGTACTACCGATGCACTTTTCTCGATAAGGATGATTTTGGAAAAGTGCAGAGAGTTGTGCACCAACTCTTCATTGATTTCAGGCAGGCCTACGACTCTCTCGAACGAGAGACTCTATGGTCTGCTCTGGTGTCAATGGGAATTCCTGGTAAACTGGTATCACTATGCAAAATGACAGTACAGAACTCTCAATGCTTTGTACGAGTAGAGAACGAAATATCAAAGTTTTTTAAAGTTGACTCCGGTTTAAGACAAGGTGATGTTATCTCTCCTATACTTTTTAATTTAGCCTTGGAATATGTGTGCCGTCAAAAGAAACTACCGATTAATAACAATATCTTGCCAATAAACTCAGTACAGATGATTGCTTACGCTGATGATGTTGTCATCCTCGGCCGAAGTGAAGCTGTTATGAGTGAGAGTTTCAAGTAGCTTGAGAGTGGTGCTAGGAAAATTGGTCTGCAAATTAAGTACAATAAAACCAAACATATGAATGTTTCAAGAGAGGCTGAGAAGAAAGATTTGATGTGCGGCGATGAACGAATTGAGGGAGTTGAATCTTTTAAATATTTGGAATCAATGCTTAACTCAAAAAACAGCATACTTACAGATATAAAAGCTCGAATCGCTGCAGGTAATCGAACTTTCTACTCCATTAAACCTCTCCTTGGATCACCGTATGTATCAACTAACACCAAGCTCAAGTTATACAAGACATTGATTAGACCGGTTGTGATGTATGGGTCACAAAATTGGACCCTTACACAAAATAACGAATCGCATTTATCTGTATTTGAGCGTAAGATCCTACGCTACATTTTTGGTCCACTTAAGACAGACGATGGAGAGTATAGAACCCGGCATAACTTTGAGATCAGAGACCTTCTTGAGGGTCCTGATATAATAGGTTGTATCCGTTCTAATAGGATTGCTTAATTTGGTCATGTTCTACGAGCCGATTCACAGTCTGGAATGATTAGAAAATGTACGTTAGTACCCCAGGGAGTGGGCGGCCGCGAGGTAGACCACGACTACAATGAGAGACTGACATAATAAACGACCTTAAAAAATCGGCTGCCATGGTAATTATGTTGCTGTTGCGAATGACCGTGGTGAATATTCAAAGCTGATTAGCCCGGCAAAGCTCCTACATGGAACATGAACGCCCTAAAAAAAAAAAAATAGTATTTATTTAGGAAATCAGCTCCAAGAATGGGACGGTAACATCTGCTTTAACAAAGGGCTGACAGAACACTCGTCTGAGCGTCCAATATATAAGTTTAGAAACCGTGTACCGTATGTGGTAACTTTAGTCGCATTAGCTGCGTAGAGAACAAAGTCTGATTTCCTTGAGAGTTTTTCCTCAGCAGTGGCGGGGATAACTGACACTTTAGTACCTGTATCAACGAGGAATTTCTTTCGAGTAGAAGTGTCTAGGCTCCGTACACGGAGTTCGGAATGACTGTCATCACACGGTGTCACATGTGAAGAGTCTAATAGTTTTTTGAAAAGCTTGAGGCAGAGGAATTGGTGTACTTGGAAAACTGTTTGCACTCGGGATTGCTTTTTTTGCTTCTCCGTTAAAGTAGTGGTGGTAGTAGCAAATATGTACCATCAAACAGTTGCACGCATGATCTGGATCGTGGTCGCATGGGGGAGCAGTTAGATCATTGAAAATTTCGATTGCGAAAAGTTTCGTTTCTTGGATCTTCTCCGGGAGAATTGAGAGAATTTTGGCCGTTGAATGGCATTGAGAAGCTGTACGTTTTGTGCTTTCACTTCTTTGAATTGTTCAGCAAGTTCCATAACATCGTTAGAGCAAGAAGATGATGCGGTAGGGCTAGATACCGCTTGAATTTGAGTTTCCCTTAGGGAAGAGGGGACGTTGTCTGCTATCTCAGCAGTCTTCTGTTAATCAGCACTGACCACCGCGATAGCAGCGCAAACAGTAGCTGGGAGTTTTCCTCTCTGAGAACTTTAAGATAGATAATTAAATTCATTCTAATAACAAAAAACATATTTATAAAATCGAAACTATTCGTGGTAATAAAAGAAAAAATTAACCTGAATTTTTTTTGTGAATTTCCTGTTGTTAGGGTCACAGCTGTGAAATATTTTATTAATCAATCAGAGAAGAGAATCACAAAATTCTTATTTTTGATTGGTTAATAACATTATCAACCAACAGCTCACATCGTTATCCATCCAAACCCAGCTAGAGATAAGAGATCCGCCTTAAATTTTAATTCACTTTTTTGAATCTATTACATACTTGTATTAATGTTTTTGTATAGTATCAAATTTTCAATGTCAAAATTAAACTTCAAATTAAATGTGAAAAACTAGGTAAAATGGGCACATTTATTAAATTATTTAACATTTCGAAACAGCTATCAAAATGTTTTAATACTGCTTATCAAGTATCGAGTGTTATTTCGTCTTCGTTAAATAAAAGGTAAATATATTAATCGAAAGTTTAGAAATCTCTTATTATTTTTAGCTTTTTCAACTCGATACCTTAAATTATTGTTTAACTTTAAGTCACACTAAAGTGATACCCACCCTGTGTTTTAATAAGAATATTATAACCAAAACTGCAATTTTTTATTTTTAGTTATCCGTGTCTTTCAATTTCTTCTTCATTCAAACAATTTCATACATCTCCGCCTAAAAATGATTTAATGGAATTTTTTGACAATAAAAAAAATTGGGGTGAAAATGAAGTAAAAGTTGGCCGAGCATGGTGCAAAGATGAGCTTAGAATAAAATCAAATACAGATTTACATAAATTATGGTATATTTTATTAAAAGAACGCAATATGCTAATGACAATGGAACATGAATGTAACGATAAAATGGAACTATTCCCTAGTCCAGAAAGGATTGATAAAGTTAAATTGTCAATGGAAAATTTAGAAGCGGTGGTTCGTGAGAGAAATCGAGCGTATCATTTATTAGAGACTGGTCGAGATGGAGAACGTCACGGATATGTAAAATCAAATCAATTTGGTATCAACCACTTTTATAAAGAAAGAGAACATTTAATACCTAAAAAATTAAATAAAAAATGGCGTATTACTCATAATTCAATACCAAGAGGACATGCCGTTAGAAAATTTTTATTGTTCTATCGAGAAAAATTGTGGAACGAGAAACGAAAGAAGAGAAAGTAAGCATAATTGTGTACAAAAAATAAATATGATGAAGTAAATTAATTTTATTTTATAGCCGTGATCGTAATGAAGTAATACATCTGTTGCGCCGAAATCCAAATCTTAGTAAAAATTTGCTTAGGGATAAATTTCCAACCGTTGATATTGAGAAACTTATAAATAGTGGAAAATGTCGCGGTCATTATGTACCGTAAACTTTGCATTTGATATATGAAACTAAATAAATAAAACACTAAGTAGTTGAATGACACTTTTATTTATTTGTTTTTTTTCAAGCTTGCGTGCAGGAGCGTTCGAACTATGTATTCGTGTTTTTTATGCACAAATGTAATAGATTAATGTTTTTAGTACTAAAGTGTAAACTTTAATGCCTAGTTTACACGAGGCAAGTAAAAATAAAAATTTTAGCAAACAAAAAGTTAGGTTAACAATACGAATTTTGTAAACAAATAATTTAACTCGTCCTATTTTGGTTGAATTAAAATTTGGTTAAATAATTATTAAAATATTGTCTAAATTGTAGAGAAATCTAAATTTAACGAAAACTTAACGAAAATGTTGCCAGGTGGATAAATCTGTTTTGGATATTTTTTAATAAAGTTTTAAAAATAGGCTAAAATTTGATTTAAAAGAAATTAAAACCGATCAGAATCGTCCCCCAGGTGATGTTACTGTAGTACAGTTGGTATCGTGTGAACACATAAGGTGAGCTACTTGCATATGCGAGTAGGACAGTAACTGCCAGGCGAGTTACTACAACATATATTTTGTTTTACTCGCCTTCGACACGATTTTATTGACATTTTGTTTTTTCAGGTCTTTATTTAATATTGTTTTTTAAATAGGTTAAAAAAATTAGTTAAAATAAAAAATGTCGTTTAGTATAGTAATAGTAGATTCTTGTATGAGCTTAGAATGAAGGCAATTCTTCACGAGGATGAAGTTTCCCTGGAATGAGCATAGCGAGTGGAGGGAATCATCCGAGTGAAGAATTGCCTTCATCCTAAAGTCGTTGCCACATGACAAAAATGTTTGCCGGATTGCTAGCAACGATTTTCTAATTTTTGATTATCCGAAAACTTGCTTTATTTGGATATTATGCTAAATGTATGGTAAATTAGAATACCTATCGATTGAAATAAACAAAGCTTATTATTAAATTAATTTTAATTGATGATTTTTCCGAAAATCATTTTGCACGATTTCTACCGCCAATAGAAATAAAAAATCGTTCATAAATCTCCACTAATATTTTGGAGAATTATGAACGATTTTTGTAGAATTATGACCAATTTTTTTTTATCGTTCGGATTTAACCTCACATCGTAGTATTTTTCATTTTGAAAGTTTATGTTTTTGTGATTGTTTATAATTTACGTTGAGTTTGTTTTAAATTAAAATTTTAGAAATATAATAACATTCATAATAAAAATTTTCATTTCAAATTCAATATAACATTTCAATTCAATATAATATTCATATTTTTTTTGCAAAGTGTCATATTTAGTGTATAGTTGTTGTTGTAAATATCGCCGATAAATTTTTTGTTCATGTGGCACATTTTACTTAAAACGACCGAATTCGTTCGTTTATACTTTGCATGTGGCATGGCTTTAAGCGAATACAAGATGCTATTTTATCCACGACTTTAAAAATATTTGAAATAATTTAAAGTTTTCATTTAAAACTTTATATCGCCATATTGAAATTAATTTATCATAGAAAACAAGAAAAACAAAACGTTCATTATTTATTTTAGATTTATATAATTATTTTCCCTATATAAAATCTATGTAAAAAAAACCAAAATAAAAGGAAACGAAAAAATTTTCGGTTTGCATTTCGTAAGTAGTATGCAGTTGATAATAAGAAAAAGTGAAAAACGGACCTGTCAATAGATGTCATGACTACCCATGGAGACTTCTTATTTTCAAATTACGAAGCGAAATAAATGTAGTCCATTTATTTCGTACGGAAAATAAATAGTATATTATTGAATTAGGAGCTAAAGTCGTACTTTTTGTGTTGAGTCTATAGTTTGGCGGCCGACCGTAGGGAGGCCGACAATTATAGACGAAACACAAAAAGTCACTTTAGCTCCGAATTCAATACACTATTTTTTCGGCAAACGTTTAAATTTGTTTAAAAATATGAAATTAATGCATCAAATTTTTTAAAAATATGTTTTAGGTAATAAATTTTCTGAAATTAATTTTTTTTTATTTTTATTCATTAAAATGAACTGAAATGCATTCTGTTTTGAACAAATTAATAATATCATTTTATTTTACTTTACTGCCGCCGTAAAAATATGAAAATTACTTTACAGCCGCCGTAAAAATATGAAAATTACTTTACAGCCGCCGTAAAAATATGGAAGTTACTTTACAGCCGCCGGCAGAAAAAGTAAAAATGACGTCACTTTTGCAGCCGCCGGCTAAAAAGTAAGACTTTAGCTACTCCCCAGCGGCAGTAAAGTTAAACTTTACAACCGTTAGCCGAAAAAATAAATTGAATGTTTGACAATTTTACAGTGTTATATTTGTTGATAGTGTTGTTTTTTTTAAGTGTGTATACAAATGTTCTTTATTTACGTAGATTGTTTTTAAATTTATGTAGATTTTTTTTCCATTTTGTAGATTTTAAATTTCGTTCCGAAATAAATACACCTTTTCGAAAATAAAATGTATTGCATACGCGTCTTATTGTTATAGTTCAATTTATTTTTTAAAATGTTAGATATACGTAATTAAGTAGAAAAATGTTCACAAAGTTTTTTAAAAAGTTTTAATATGTTTTTGCATCTTTGAAAATATTTATTATTTTTATTATAATTTTAATTTATTTTTAGTCGTATGTTTTGATTTGTACGTATTTGTTAATAACACTAATTTTAATTTTTATCAGTATTAATAGATACAGCTCATTTTTGCGTAAAACATCCGGGTTATGTATGTATTTTATGACGATCGTAAAAAATTCGGTTGTTTTCGCTAATTTCATTTTTAACATTGACTTTCATGTATTATGTAATTATTTTAATAGAAAAATATTTAGTGTTAAAAGAACTCTCTTTAGAATGATCACTTAGTGATCGAAACCTTAAGGTCGATTTTAATAAATTTGGTACAATTTAAATGGTTTGATTTTAATCATTTTTTGAATAGTATTGTTCTTGTTTAAACTTGTTTATATTACTATACCAACAAAACAAGTCTTTAATTTTTTAGAGGAATTTTTTATAAAAAAAATGGAATGAAATAAATAAAAGAGAATTTTTTATATAAATTGGAATGAATACAATTACAATGAAAGATATACGCATGGAAAGTATATATTCCTTAGTAGTCGTGGATAAAATATTTTCTCAGATTATTTCTAGATAATAGTTTTTTACAAAATAATTTTTAATTTATTATGAGTAATCTGCTTATTTAATTTATTTATAAATAAATTACCTAATTAATCTATTTAATCCCTAAATTAATAAAATATTTGAGTTTTTAAATAATAAATGTTATAAAACGCCAAATATTAGCCTCATTTCTTTTATTCATCCGTCAAATATTTTTAAAAACAAAAACAACAAAAAATCAACTCGCATGTAACTGGCAAGTAGATGTCATCGTGTGAACAGTACAGGGGTGCGTTTCGAAATTAACTATGGTTACCCGCGGTTAACTTTATAGCTTGTAATGATTCACGCTATATCAATAAATAGTTAAAATTAACCTTCACATAAATTTCCTTTAATGATATTGGAAATGAAAGTTTCTGCAGCAAATCTTAATTAAACATTTGATCCATAAGTTGAGAGATCCAATAATAAGAGATTCTTCTTTAAATATTTTTGATACTTATAAGCAATAAAATTCTTTCAAAAAAACCAAAATAAAGTTGCACCAAAAGAACTTAATTGATGGCAACTTAAACTATTATTATCAGCAGATGAAGAATTACAATCGCCAGCTGTTTCATCCAATTGAAATATCACTTTATTATAAATGTTCTATTTTATATTACATTACATATGATAAAAACTTTAAGTGAGCAAAATAGATATTGTTTTTGTTTAAACTATTTTACATGAATAACTTTTATTAAACAAGAAAAATCAATTCAGTCAGCCTGAATTAAATAAAGGAATTTCTAATACATGAAAATAAAATTAATCTTTTCACAATAATGAACAAAACCAAGACTGAAAAACTATAAAAACTATTTTTTTGAAAAACAAAATCCGAATAATAAAAATATATTTTTTGTTTTTTTCATAAATATTAAGGAAATCATCGCCTGCTAATTTTTTAAAAGTTTTAATTTAAATGTTCGCCACAACACTCCCCCCCTAGTGCCATCGAAGATGGAACGATATAAGAAAGGTAGCTGGTAAGAGTTGGAAAGAAGAGAAGAGAAAAGTTTTTTGAATGCTCGAGTATTGTAGCGAAAAAGAGAAAGTTTGAAGATGTTGTTAGAAATCGATACCATTTGGTGGAGAAAAAAATAAATTATGGGTCTTACGAATTGAAGTTCTGCAAAAAAAAAGAAACGAACAATTATGGAGTTATGGTAACACGAGTGGAGATATAGGTCTGACAGAGCTGAGTTGCCTGAGACCAATATTTGTGGAGATGTGTACCATAGGTTAAAAGGTTCGTTTAAAATACGAGAAGCAGAAAAGTAACGTCGGTGATGCTGAATGTCTGACAGAACAAAGTTGACTGAGACAATACTAGCATGTACAAACGTGTATATTGGTTCATTTTTCGAAAAGTAGCTGTTAAAAGCAAAAATAAGCAGAAGTTTATCGTAAGCAATGGAGTGCATATGGTAACACAAGTTTGGTAAAGTCTGACAGTACAAAGTTGACTGAGACCAATGTTTACCTTGGAGACGTGTACCATAGAAAAAGATCGCTTTAAGAAGAAATATCTGATTAACGACGAAATGTCGTTTTAAATATCCATAAGAACCATACCTGTTCGTCAACAGATAAATGGTTAACGTCAGAGGATGTTCATGTTGTAAAAACATATGGGTAACGTTGGGGATATTCCGTTAAGATCAGATATTTGGAGTTTCTGCTTAATTATATGAAATCTGATTTTTATATCCATAAGGACCATACCTGTTTTGTCAACAGATAGATGGTTAACGTTAGGAGATAGTCATGTTATGGTAACATATGGGTAACGTTAGGGATAGACATTAAAAAATCAGAAAATTCGAAAAATTTGTTTCGGCCCAAGATTTCAGAAGAGTGGAGTGGGTCTTACGAAGGAAGGAGATGTTAGACTTCGGCCCATGGTATCGATTTAAAAACAAAAAGAAAATTTTAAAACATTAATCGCACTACAAGAAGTTGGCGTGGCTTCAAAGCCGAAAAATAAGAATTTGAAGAAAAAAAAAATAATGTGGCGCTGGGAGAAAATGTTTGCACTGTAAAAAGAAAAAAACATATAGGGCGATTTTTCCGTTCCGATGTTTACCGCAATGGCGCTGCAAAAAGGGGATAAGAGAATAAATTCAAAAAATTTTATATGGGATTTCATACAAAACACAACTTGAATAATTTTAAAAATTATCTATGAAACTTTTCATTTTACTACAATGAAGTAATTTAAATTTGTTTATGAACAATTATTGACTATATATTAAGCATAATATGTAAAATGTTTTATTTTTTCTGTCCGTAAAACAAATACGAAAATGGGTTAAATTTTTCATACAACTTTGTATGGGAGATTTTGGCAATTTTTATGTTTCTTTTTTGAGAGACTTAAAGATAATATTTTATATATTACGCTTAATATATAGTCAATAATACTTTATAATCAAATTAAAATTGTTCAATTGTGGTAAAATGAGAAATTTCTTAGATAACTTTTAAAATTATTCAAGTTGTGTTTTGTATGGAATCCCATATAAAATTTTTGTGATTTTTTCTCTTATCCCCCTTTTGCAGCGCCATTGCGGTAAACACCGGAACAGAAAAATCGCCCTATATGTTTTTTTCTATGTTTATGAATAATTTTAAAAGTTATCTATGAAATTTCTCATTTTACTACAATTAAATAATTTAAATTTGTTTATGAAGTATTATTGACTATATATTAAGCTTAATATATAAAAAAATCCCAGCGGCAGGTATATCCGCTAGAAATAGGTAGATTTCGGGGTCAGACGGTTTTGTGTCCAAATAAAATTAGATAAGTCAGATTAGTTTAAATAAAAAATATAAGTAGAAACAGAATAATTCAAAAAAATTATCGAACCAAATTAAATACATTATCCGAACTAACTCCATCAATACAATTTCGGAACAGTTTTATTTAAGTTGGTTTAAACTACTTTTAATAACACATTAAATCCACCAAAGATCAAATGAACTACGTCACAACTACAATTATACCATCACACATAATTTATAACATTATCAAACAATTTTATTTCAAAATCATCTTTTGTTGTTGCGTTTTTTTGTTCTTATTTAATCGTTTTTCAAACGGTTACTTAGTAAAAAAAATAAAAACAAAAGAGATTTTGATAATTTTTCTATGGTATTAAATGGGTTGATATTTTTCTTGTAAGGGTTGCATTATAATGCTTATAAAAATGGAACCTTTTGGGTTAGAAAGCTGAAATTTTTTGAGGCTATAGTTGAAAAGTATGTTTAAAAGCTAAGATGAATTTAAATAACATAAACTGAAACATGATGAAAGCATTGCCTTTTGGGTTTGTTTTCATTTCAACAGCCGTAGGGTCTCAACCGTTAGACTTAAACTATTATTTTTAAAAATTTTGGAAAGATTTATATTTTAAGTACGTGAAAAACAGTTTTCAAATATGAGCTTGGCCATTTCAGCTAGATCAAGGACAGCAAAGTTTAGTAAATTTTTAAAACAGCTGATTTTTGAGGAAGCTGAAACGCCAAAGTAGTCATCTGGATAAAAATGATAGAAATATGTTCAAATATTCAATATTTATAAATTTTATTAAAATATTATGATTCAAACGGAAGTTATAGCGCCCTAGATTATTCGACAGTTTAGGCTCTAGCCGCTTAACTGGTACCCGGATATGGCCAGTTCACGAACTTGTCCAAGACATTATTTGCCGGAATACACACAAAAAATTATTTTGGTGTAGGTCAAAAATGCGACCGTGAGAGTGCCGCCAAATTCCGTTATATCTCATATCGTTATATATATATATATATATATATATATATATATATATATATATATATATATATATATATATATATATATATATATATATATATATATATATATATATATATATATATATATATATATATATATATATATATATATATATATATATATATATATATATATATATATATATATATATATATATATATATATATATATATATATATAAATTTTTTTTTCATTATGATTTTCCGTCTCCGCTTATCATATATAGTCGTTTGGCACCAAAATTTTTCCGAAATTCCGAAATGAAGCACATACCAATAGGTAGATTTTTATATGAAATCTACCTAATATTTTCTTTTCTTCTGTCCGTAAAACAAATACGAAAATAGGTTAAATTTTTCATACAACTTTGTATGGGAAATTTTGGCAATTTTTATGTTTCTTTTTTGAGCGACTTAAGAATAACATTTTATATATTACGCTTAAAATATAGTCAATAATACTTCATAAGCAAATTAAAATTGTTCAATTGTGGTAAAATGAGAAATTTCATAGATAATTCTTAAAATTATTCAAGTTGTGTTTTGTATGAAATTCCATATAAAAGTTTTTAAATTTATTCTCTTATCCCCTTTTTGCAGCGCCATTGCGGTAAACACCGGAACAGAAAAATCGCCCTATAAAATATATTCATTTAAAAATAAAAATATTGGTTTCGCGTTTTTAAATAAATGTGGCGTGATGTGTTGCGATAACTAAACCGAATGCTGCGACCAACATCAGCCCCAAACAAATTAGAATTTCCCTTAATTTGTACATTAAATTCATAAAAACATTTAACATTGAACAAACAAGCAAAAACAATAATTTAAAAGAATGAAGTTAAATATATAAATAATTTATAAAATTGTATTAATAAAAAGAAATACTTGAACTCCAAATTCAAAGATTGTGTTGAAACGCTGTGCTTCTAGTCGGGGTCACCAAATATAGCTTGTAATGATTCACGCTCTATCAATAAATAGTTAAAATTAACCTTCACATAAATTTCCTTTAATGATATTGGAAATGAAAGTTTCTGCAGCAAATCTTAATTAAACATTTGATCCATAAGTTGAGAGATCCAATAATAAGAGATTCTTCTTTAAATATTTTTGATACTTATAAGCAATAAAATTCTTTCAAAAAAACCAAAATAAAGTTGCACCAAAAGAACTTAATTGATGGCAACTTAAACTATTATTATCAGCAGATGAAGAATTACAATCGCCAGCTGTTTCATCCAATTGAAATATCACTTTATTATAAATGTTCTATTTTATATTACATTACATATGATAAAAACTTTAAGTGAGCAAAATAGATATTGTTTTTGTTTAAATTATTTTACATGAATAACTTTTATTAAACAAGAAAAATCAATTCAGTCAGCCTGAATTAAATTTCTAATACATGAAAATAAAATTAATCTTTTCAAAATAATGAACAAAACCAAGACTGAAAAACTATAAAAACTATTTTTTTGAAAAACAAAATCCGAATAATAAAAATATATTTTTTGTTTTTTTCATAAATATTAAGGAAATCATCGCCTGCTAATTTTTTAAAATTTTTAATTTAAATGTTCGCCACAACTTTACTCTACAAAATGAGTTACAAAATAAAAAATTTACTGGATGACAGATGTACTATCGTTCCAAAACTATAAAATTAGCTGTCATAGTAACTTGTTACGTCACTACTTTAACTTTGTTACTCAAGTCTAGAGTAGTGTTTGTGAAGCTCTAATGTCAAAACGCATAAATATTAAGAACGACATGTCAACCGATTTATAAACACAATAAAATTTTTTAAAATAAAAGAAAATTTTAATTGTTGTGGAAAAAAAAATTAGAAATTATATTGTTTTGTGAATATATCGTATATTTAATTTATTATGTACTAAGTATTTAGTAATTTTTAGTGAAATGTTTTATTTTTATTGTTTTTATTTGATTCTGAAGACTGAAAAATAAATTATAGAAATAAAAACATATGCTGCATTTTTAGTTTTATTTATCGTAATTAGAATATTAGGTTTTATTAATTTTGAATTTTTAGCTGTCTTTTACAATTTAACTTTGACAGCTTCAATGTGGTAATTTTAATTTAATATTGACGTCACTATTTTGACTATCACATTAGTGACATTATTACGTTATGGTTAACCGTGGTTAATTTCGAAACGCACCCCAGGCAAGTATAGTAGAATTTTTTTGCCAGCGAATTTTTGACAGATAGGACACAGCAAGAGATAAAAGATGAGGCAAAAAGTAAAACAGAATGTATTATTTATTTTGGGATAAATTTGTTTTCAAAACCATTATATTAGTTAAATTTTACTTCTAGTTCGTACCATTTGTTTTGTTGTGATATTTGTTTACATAGGCGTCGTTATTTTTATTATAATTATTTTTAATTATCAAAATTTTGTTATATTCCCTATAAAATCATTAATATTTTTACTAGATTTTGGTTTTGTATTATAATTGGTTGAATTTCAATAGTAATATATTAATTTTATGCGTTTTTTTTGTACATATCAATAGTTTGGGATCCCAATAGTTTTTTTTTATATTTTAATCGAGACACTGAATATTCGCGCATGTGCAAATCAATATGCGCATAACAAACAAATTTCGTGTTCGCTGGCAAAACAATTCTACTACATACAGCTACTGACCAATATTTTTGAGGCGAGCGAACAGGCGAGTTACTGTCTACTGGCACGCCAGTAGTTCGCATCGTGTAAACCACGCTTTAGTAAATGTCAAAAGTATCATAACATTGAATAAAGTTATTATAGAAATATAGATAAAGAATTTTAAAAAAATATTTAAGATTAGAATTTATGCAAGCTTTTGTTTCGGTTGAAAATATTGTAAGAGTTAACTAAGCATCTGTTTTATACCTATGCATCTTTCAGCGCTAAAATGGTAATTTTGATGCACTAGGGTAAAGTGGGGCATTTTCGTCATCGGGGCACATTTGTCAAACGTCCCTAAACCCATGATTCTCATTTAAAAAATCTACCAAAAATAAATCCCGTTACTTGCTAACAATTCCGTTTATATCTGAAGTTTGGTATTATTTCCTTGACAATTAACAATATTACACGGGTTTTTGTGTTTTTGTGTTTTGTTCTGTAAGTTTCTAATTTTTTTTCGTAAGGTTTTGAGGCTTTTTATAGTTAAGTTAGTTAAAGTGAATTAAATGAAACAGTTTAACTGTTAAATTATGTGTGAAGTGCATTAAGTAAAATTAAATAAAAACCAAAGCTAGCGACATATTTAATTTTGTTTCATTTTTTGAGACTTGGGGCACTTTCGTCACATGAATGTGGGGTACTTTCGTCTCTGACGAATCTGCCCCATTGTGACAAATGATTATTGTGATTACTTTTGTGTGTGATTCCTAGACAAGTAACACAGGTTGTTTGGTGATGAAAGTGAATTGTTGATTGGTGATGAAGATGAAGAATCGCTGAACAAAAAGAAAAGCCGGTTGATAAGATCAAAATAATCGTAGTTAGAGGTAACCTTTTTTAACTGTAAAATGTAACCTTTTATAACCACAAAAGGTAATCTTTTTTAACTATAAAGGTGACCTTTTTTAACTACAAAAGGTGATCTTTTTTAACTACAAAAGGTAACCTTTTTTAACTACAAAAGGTGATCTTTTTTAACTACAAAAGGTAACCTTTTTTAACTACAAAAGGTGACCTTTTTCAACTACAAAAGGTGACCTTTTTTAACTACAAAAGGTGACCTTTTTTAACTACAAAAGGTGATCTTTTTTAACTACAAAAGGTGACTTTTATTAACTACAAAAGGTTACCTTTTTTAACTAAAAAAAGCAACCTTTTTTAACTACAAAAGGTGACCTTTTTTAACTTCAAGTAAACGACCTGGTTATGCTGTTTTCTTGATGTGACGAAAGTACCCCATACAATGACAAAAGTACCCCAGCATGGGGCACATTCGTCAATTTGTAGTCTACCTGGCAAATTAAAAAAAACACCTGTTTAAAATAATTGGCAAGATGTAATGACAAGCATCAAAGTTGCTT
>CAVNZG010000829.1:0-102548 GCA_963693315.1 Diogma glabrata
TCAGTTGATGGAGCAATTGCTCGAATAGGATGAACTTCATTCGTCCTATTCAGTAGGTCTTGAAAGTGGGATCGCCACACTGCCAGCACATCACGTTCACTTGTTGTGAGTTCATTATTTTCATTTTTGATAGCTGTAGATCTTGGGTGGAAATCTTTTGTCAGATTCCGTGCATTGGCAAAGCACTCTTTTGAATTTCCGTTGGCCGCATGTTGGTTGATGTTTTCGATGCAGCTCTTCATGTGTTCGCGTTTCTTTTTACGTAGGTAAAGCTGAGTTTTGCTGAGGCTTTCCTGGCGCATAGATAATCAGCTTGGGAGCTTCGGGTGTTCCTTGTTAACCATTTTTCCAGTTTTTGTTTATGTTCAACGGATTGGCGGCACTCGTCGTCAAACCATTCGTTGTGTGATTTCGGTGGTCGTTTTCCGATTGTAGTTTGTGCTGCGGCTATAATGGTTGATTGAAGCGTTTGCCATTCTTCTTGTATGTTTAATGGCATTTCAGAAGAGATGTCATGCTCTTCTATGTTTTGTGTTATTATTTCCTGATATCTATTCAGCGTTTCCGGTTGTTTAAATGCTTCGACATTCCAGCGCACGGCCTTTTTTGCTTGTCTGTTAAATGTAGATGATAATTTGCACTTGTACTTAAAGATGACAAGTATATGATCGGTGTCCATATCAGCACCTCTGTATGATCGAACGTCAGTTATACTTGTAGAGTGTCTCTTAGAGATCATGACGTGATCGATTTGATTTTCCGTTCTTCCGTCATTTGATTTCCAAGTTGCCTTGTGAATTCTCTTGTGAGGGAAGAAAGTGCTGGAAATTACTAGATCATACAAACCGTTATTGTTGCTGGTATGATGCAAGCTGTTAGGGCCAATATGTGTTTTAAGTTCTGCAATCTTACCGATTTGAGCATTAAAGTCACCTACCACGATTTTTATATCGTGCCGCGGGATGTTATTGATGACTTCGAGTTCTAGGAAGAACAGGTCTTTAATATCATCTGCTTTATCTTCAGTAGGTGCATGAACATTGACGATCGTTACATTGAATTTTTGCGTGCGGATTCTCAGTGTGCATAACCGCATATTAATTGGGCAGAAGTCGATAACATGCTGATTCACGTGACGGTGTATAAGAAAGCCAACTCCAAATTCTCCTCCGTTTTGATGACCGCAATAATACAGAGTGTATCCTTTCGCTGTTTCATGGATTCCACTGCCTGGCCATCTTAGTTCTTGTAATTCCACTATATCCAGTGTGTAGCTCTCAACTTGTTGAGTGAGTTTTAGGAGATCTCCTGGTCTTCTGAGGCTTAGCACGTTCCAGGTTCCCATTTTTAAATCGTAGTCCGGGTACAGTTTCCGAGGTCGTTCCAATAATGAATCCGAGATATTCCGAGGCCTGTGTACAGAATTCATGACAATAATTTTTTTTACGGAAATGGGGTGTTAGCCCTTCGCCCAACCCAAATTTTCGTGAATGGGTTCGTTCTGCATCTTAAGGTCACCAGAAACAACCTTTTTACACGTTTATATAGCGAGCCGCTTGATCCAAGACAGACGCTCGCTGAAAACCGCCCCTAACATGGAGAACAGACGCTTGAGTTGCATTGGTTTTATGGCGCCAATGACTCGCCATGGTGCAGAATCATTGAGTATAAGCAGTATTTACTCTGCCCCTCTCAACTACACCAACCTAATTCTGTTAGCGTTACCCAGGTAGCACGGCGTGGACGTAGAATTTCGGATTTTCGCTACCCATACAAAGTTGCTATATTCAAATAGTTACTTTTTATTATAATTATTATGGTTATTATAGTTGTTATAATAGTTATTATATTTTAAAAGTTATTTGTAGTACAAAACTGTTGGAAATCGGTGCCAAGCCCGAGACATATTAGACGGTTTTTCGCCAATGTGGCACCGACTTCGAACAGTTTTGTACTACAAATAACTTTTAAAATATAATAACTATTATAACAACTATAATAGCTATAATAATTATAACAAAAAGTAACTATTTTAATATAGTAACTTTGTATAATAGCGTAATTTTTTTGTCTATAGTAAAGCATAATTAAATTAAATTAATCAAAATCTAACGTATTTTTGTTTCTAAAAGCAACAATTGAGTTATTTTACACTTTTTTGTGCCTGTTTTGTTTTTTCTGGAGTCGGTTCTATTTTTTTTTTTTTAAAGTTTTTTATTTTTAGTGCAGTCATAAAGCAAATATCGGCTAGAAAGCGTTCTAAAAGTAATAACTTCAAATGCTGGAAAAAACTTTCATCAGTAACAATCTATTAACTATGGTTTTGCGATTTTTTGCACAAACGGCATACATATTTCCCGTGATAGAAAATTATTTACGATAACCTTGACAAGTATGGCATTATAAAACTGCCCAAAATATCCAAACAGATTAAGATGTTTTGACGAAAACAGCGAAAATGCATTAAAAATATGGTTTTTTCTAATTTTCTGAATAACTTTCACATCGAAGAAAAAATTATGGGACCCTCTGGGAATGAACCCAAATAGAATAAAATTTAAATCATCCAAATCGAACCAGCCGTTTTTGAGAAATCGGTGTACTACATAAAAAAAACCTACAGTGAAACACAGAACCTCCTTCTTTTTTGAAGTCGGCGAAAAAGTAGCTATTTTAATTTAGTAACTTTTTTAATAGCGTAATTTTTTTGTCTATAGTAAAGCATAATTAAATTAAATTATTCAAAATCTAACGTATTTTTGTTTCTAAAGCCATAATTGAGTTATTTTTCACTTTTTTGTGCCTCTTTTGTTTTTTCTGAAGTCGGTTCTATTTTTTTTCAAAAAGGTTTTTTATTTTTAGTGTAGTCATAAAGCAAATGTCGGCTAGAAAGCGTTTTAAAAGTAATAACTTCAAATACCGGAAAAACTTTCATCAGTGACAATCTATTAATTATGGTTTTATGATATTTTGCACAAACGGCATACACATTTCCCGTCATAGAAAATTATTTACGATACCCTCGACAAGTAAAGCAATATAATACTGCCCACACCACACAAACAGAATAATATGTTTTGAAGAAATCAACGAAAATGCATAAAAAATATGGTTTTTTCCAATTTTCTGAATAAAGGTATTTTTCACATCATAAAAAAAATTATGGGACCCTCTGGGATAAACCCAAATAGAACACAATTTAAATCATCCAAATCGAACGAGCCGTTTTTGAGAAATTGGTGTACATACATAAAAAAAAACCTACAGTGAAACACAGAACTTCCTTCTTTTTGGAAGTCGGTTAAAAATGATATTAATTAGAACGGTGGTGTTAAAAGACAATAGCAATAAGCTTAAAAAACTACTTTATCGATAAATTTAAATACCGTAAATTGTCCGAATCCTAATTCCACTGTCCAATTTCTAAGGTTTTCAAATAAAAAATTATATATTTTCTCCGTTTGTTAGATTTTTATCGATTTTATAAATGTATTCTAATGTGTCTGTTGGGCTGATACATACACTGTTGTTGAAAAATTAATAACCGAAAAACTAATTTCTTAACTCTCTCTGTGAACCATCAACTCGTTTAAGCGTCCAGCAGACTATCATCATGCAGTTGACCTTTTATAATCGTGTGAGATCCTTTTTCATGTATACGAAGACCTTACCCAGTAAAAAAAATATGGAGGGGCTGAAATACCACAGCTCTGAGATATCAAGACTTCGGTCTGGGTTAAGGATTTTGATATAGTTTTCGGCAAAAATCTTTTATGAGGACATGGTTTTTAGTTTTGGGCAGTGATGTATGTCAAACATAACTTTTTATTAAATTATTTTTTATCTCTGTTTAGATATGTATTACAAAACTAACACGAAAAATCAATACGTTGTAGGATAATTATAACAGATCATAAATTAATATAATTTAGTGAAAAGATTATACAATCAGCAAACTACTCAAAAACCTCTCCTTTAGCGTTTCGAGAAAATATTTCAAAATTACAAATTCATATTTCTTTCAAAATTCCAAAAATATTCTAAAAATTAAATAAAATGAAAAATTCAAACTTTTTTCAAAAGAGATTCTAAAAATATTTCAAAAATTATTACAAAATCAGAGATTAAAACTTTGTCAAAAATTCTAAAAATATTGCATAAATTATAACAAAATCAAAAATTGTAACTTTTTCCAAAATTATAAAAATTATAATAAAATCAAAAATTTTAAATTTTACAAAATTCTAAAAATAATCAAAAAATTCTTACAAAATCAAAAAGTGAAAGTTTTTTCAAAATTATAAAAATATATCTGTAGGTGGGAGGTAAACTACACCAAGTCACATTTTTAAAATTTTACAGGAAAGCCAAAAAACTGTTTGCAAATGGACTATTTAAAATTGTTTTATTTCGAAAACTACACTAGTTAGGACTCAGTGCAATTAACCTCTCGGTAGAGAACAAAATCCTGATTCTAACAGTATAAAAAAACGTATTTTGAAAAAATTGGACTTGGTGTAGTTTACCTCCCACCTACAGATATATAAAATTCAAAAATTTTCTTTTTTTTTTTCAAAATTCTAAAAATATTGCAAAAATTAGAATAAAATCAAAAATTTATACGTTTTCTTAATTCCAATATTATTCCAAAAATTCTTAATATTTCAAAAATTCTTAATATTTCAAAAATTCAAACTTTTTCCAAAATTCTAAAAATATTGCAAATATTATAATAATATCAAAAATTGAAACTTTTTCCAAAATTATAAAAATTATAATAAAATCAAAAATTTTAAATTTTTCAAAATTCTAAAAATTCTTACAAAATCAAAAATGGAAACTTTTTTCAAAATTCTAAAAATATATATAAAATTCAAAAATTCTATGTTTTTTCTAGATGCTAATAATATTCCAAAAATTCTTAAAATTTCAAAAATTCAAACTTTTTCCAAAACTCTAAAAATATTGCAAAAATTATAACAATATAAAAAATTGAATCTTTTCCCTTTCCTTTTACCTTTTAATTATAATAAAATCGAAAATTTAAAATTTTTCAAAATTCTAAAAATATTTCAAAAATTCTTACAAAATCAAAAATTGAAACTTTTTCAAAATTCCAAAAATATTTTAAAAACTATAACAAATTCAAAAATTTCCATGTTCAATTATATTTACGTAAGCAAACAGCTAAATTTTTTTTCCAAAAAATTATCTAAAAAAATAAATGAAATCATTTTTTGACACACTTGACAATATATTTTGGACAAACTTATAGTGCAATAAACTTCTCAATAATAATAATTTCATGTTCGTTATAGATTTCATTACATACATACAAACAAATAACTAATTTTATTTTAAAATAAATGAAAATCATTTTTTTGATACACTTGACATTATTTTTTCGACAAACTCAATAATAATAATAAAATTTCATGTCGTACAAATAATTAGTTTTATTTTCCCGTTAAATTGGGTAAAAAAATAAATAAAAATCTTTCTTTTGACACACTTGACAACATTTTTTTGACAAACTTATAATGCCATAATTCTCAATAATAATAATAAAATTTCATGTCAAACAAATAATTAATTTTATTTTTTTCCAAAAAATTGGGTAAAAAATAAATAAAAATCTTTCTTTTGACACACCTGACAGCATTTTTTTGACAAACTTATAATGCAAAAATCTAGTTTTTGATCTCACATACCAATCCCTACCATCCAGATTTTTCCACAGTCTTTGTTCACACTCATTATCACTTAAAATGAACGTTTTTAAGCAAAAAATATGCATATTTCCTTGTTTTGACACACTTGACGATTTTTTCGACACATTTCCGGTACAGTTATCGAACACATCGTCCTTTCGGCTCTTACTATTGAGTGTACCTATTTTTAGAAACCAAAATTAACCAAAATTAATTAAAGTTCAGGGAAACTTTGAAATCAAATTGCAGGAGAGCGGCTCATCAATATCAACTATTTCATGTTCATTGCAAAAGTAATTGACTGGCATATTAAAAAAAAAAAAACAACAAAGTTTGTGCTTGTGCTGTTAAAAATATTAACAAAAATTTTTTTTTCAGATGGCGCTCAAGGCGTAGGTCAAGCAATTTTTTAGTCTTACCCTTAAACATGCCACAATTTAAAGATAGCGCTTTAGATTTTTCTTAAAGATATTGATTTTTAAGATCTTTTAAGATCAAGGGTTAAAAGTTGTGGTCTTAGAAAAAATTAGTGATCTCTATTCTTGACGACCGATGCTGAATCAGACCATTATTGCCCGAGTTCATACTTGGCAAACAAGGAGTTTGTTTTTTAGAAAAAGTTTAAGGTGCTAACTAAACGCTTGAACAAGGTGATCCGAAAGATTTCTGGAATTTCAAATTCAAAGTAACTCAGAAATCAAATGGATAGAGAATGGCTTACCAACGATTTTTTGGTCATTGGAAAAAACCACAGTAAATTAGCTTACACTGTTAAAAATAATAAATAATAATAAATCAAATATAAAAAAAGTTTTCGCAATATGAAAATGCCAATTTTACCCTGAAACATGACAAAATTTAAAGAAAAAGCTTGTTTTTATTTTAAAGATATTGATTTATAGAGATCTTAATCTAAACTGATGTAAAAGTGTAATGTTTAGAGATGTTTACAACTATAAACTGTTTGACCTGAGATGCACATCTTGAAAAATAATATCTGTAGAACAAAAATAACGTTATCTTTATAAATTATTACCCTAAGTTTAAATTTCCAAAAATCTTTCGAACCACCTTGTTCTCAAACTAATAAATTTAAAATTTTTATCAAATCGATCGATTGTGAAATGATTTTATGAATTCGTTCAAAAACGGTTCGGTTCATAAATCGACTGTTGTGTTGTCCAGAACACAAAGTTTATCAATAATTATAATCGATTAACCATCAGCCCAAAATGTCCCAGGATTGTCTTGAATAATGGGCAAACTAAATTTAACAAAATTGGAATTACATTTCTATTATTAAGGAATACCTGTTCGATTAAATACTTCAGAGGTATTGTAGTTAGCCTATAAGATCATCAAATCTTAAACGCTCTCCACGCTTTTGCTGTGAAAAGCATTAATAACCAGAAATCGTATTCATTTTATTCCACGATTTTACGGCCTTGCAATTTGGAAATTTCCTAAGGCCATACAAATCGTAACGAAAGTTCTGTTAATTGTATTATTATTCTTATTACTAAACATACATATATGTACATGAACTCATTAAATTAGATTCTTTTATGCTTCGTGCAAATTTCAATTATTTATTTTTTTTATTTTAGTTGGGTGTTTGGCGATTTCCTGTGTAAAATGTACCAGTATGTACATTCTCTTAGCTATACCGCATCAATTTTTATCTTAGTTGTAATTTGTATGGAAAGATATTTTGCTATAATTCATCCTATACAATGTAAACAAATATTGACGCCTACTAGATTAAGGGTAAGTTTCCTTTTATTATTAATTTAAACAAAATATGAAAAATGTTTATCCAAATGTGTTTGAAAAAATTATTCTCTATTCTCGTTATGCCTAGTTTACACGAGGCGAGTAAACGTGCGAGTTGAACAGGCGAGTTACTGTAGTACAGTTACTGGCAGCGTGTGAACACACAAGGCGAGCTACTGGTAGGCGAGTTACAACAACATATTTTGTTTTTACTTGCCACTTGCCTTCCCCCTCCACATTGAAAAAAGTAAATCGTATTGTATTCGGATTATTTCGACTTTTTTATGTTTATTTTCATTTTTGTATTAATTTTGTGAGAAAAACAAACAAAATCAAAACGTTTTCGAAAGTAAAATAGGTTGTTAAACAAATCGTTGGAATATATATAATTTAATTTAGAATATAGGTATTTTTATTTTGTTACGTTTTTAAAAATTTTGTATACAAACATATTTTGTTAAATTTATTAATAATATATATAAAGCATTTAATAATGATAATATCACAGTGCCAGTTGCGAAATCCACCACTCGAGGAAGAACCTAATTTAAATATATGGTTATTCCAATGTTGCAAACCGTCTTTAGCATACTCGAATAAATAAAATAAAATAAATTAAATAATAAATAAATAAATAAATAAAATAAATTAAATGTTTTTGAAATAAAATGTATATTATAGTTTTTAAATTTAAATAAAATGAAAATGAAACAAGTATTACTATGCACGGACATAAAATTAAATCTCACTATCCAGTTATATTTTCACGTACTGTCAAATTTTTTTTTTATAATCAACTCGCATACAACCGGCAAGTAACTTTCATCGTGTGAACAGTACAGGCGAGTACAGCTACTGTCCAATTTTTGTGAGGCGAGTGAACAGGCGAGTTACTGTCTACTCGCACGCAAATAGCTCGCATCGTGTAAACCACGCTTTGTGCATGTTATCTGGTTTTTTATGACATAAATAAGTAAAAAGTGTTAGCTATGATTTAATTTAAATAATTTGTTCAATTTTATTTTTGATTATATTCTAAAATCTGTCAGTTAAGAAGAGTGCATTAAACTATCTTGATATCTCATATAGCTTTTATGGTTAAAAATTAAATAAAATGAACGTTCCTTTTGAGTTATTATCAAAATATCCTAAGCCTATACACATGATTGTTTTTCTCGTTATTTTTGTTCATTTTGGCTTGTTGTTGTTATTTTCTCCATTCAAAAACGCATTCAAAAACGCAAGTAGCGCCAGATTATCGAACCAATGAGAAAATTTTAAACTTATAAAAGTTTATCATTCTCATTAGGACTAGCCGAATAGCCAAAAAAATCAATGCTAATATAAACCAAAAATTAGGTTACAACTCTAGCGAAGTATAAAAATCAAAAAATTTACATAAACATATATTTAATAGATTCAGGTTTAGTCAATTAATTTCTCTAGTGATCACTATTTTGTTATACTCTAGACATACTAGTATTGAATAACAAGCTCGTATTGGCGAGAAGAAGATGACTAGTCTTCACTTGTGTCTATTGACACATAATCAACAATTAATTCAGTAAATTATTATTTCTGTGTGGCAAAACTTCCCCTCTGATGTTCTTCTCTTCATCCCTTTTTCTGATACCAACAGATGGCCTACAGATTCTCTGTACCATCTCTTATTGCACTGTTTCATGCCTTATGTGTAGTCATTACTTTAATGCCTGGTTTCTGGATCTCGGATACCATCGTAAGAGCCTCGATCTTCATTTTCTCCATAAAATACGGTGGAGTATTCGAGTGTGCCAAATGAACAAAGCGTTCCACTGCTGAGGTATAGTCCTGTAAGCTTTCTCCACTCCGCTGCAAGCGACCTTTTTGATCCTGTATAACTCCTTTTTATTATCGCTGTCATATTTACGTTCCAATGCATGCATCGCCTCTGCATAACTTTTGCGGCCTTTTTTTTGGTACTGCCTGTAATGCTTCAGCTGCTTCCCCTTTAAGTGCAACTATCAATGCAGCAAGACGATTTTCGGCGTTCCAAACATTTTGGTCTGTTGCAGTCTCGAACTGGAACTTGAAAATACCGAAGGATGTGGTACCGTCATATGATGGTGGTTTTAATTTAATATTTGCTATCTGTTGCACCACCTGTGAAGTAACTTTAGCTGTGTCAACATCCTGCAATCTTTTCTCAAAATCGTCAACTTTAGTTACAACTTTATTCAAGTCACGCTAAAATTCTTCAATTTCGCTTTGAATTTTCTCGACTTTTACATCGAATTTTGTTGACATTTGTAAAAGTTTCTCACCCATAATTTGTTTGACTTCATCGCGATTTAAAGCTGATTGATGTTACTACTGATTTCTTCTTTATTTGCAGCCAAAATTTGATTCATTTCGTCTTTGTTAGCGGCTATATTTGAGCTTACGTCATCCAATTTTTGGTTTATATTGGCATTTACGGCATCTAATTGCTGATTCTGTTGACTGATGTTCAAACTCATCTGTTGCATCATAGCCATTAACTGCGTAAAATCACAATTTTTTCTCCACAACTAAACTTTTCTCTTCATCAGCTGCAACTAAATCACTGTTTGTTGTGATTACTCCAAACTGGTAACGCCCTACTTCTACTCCATTGGCTTCCATACCTTCTCGAAGCCGTAGCATTAATTCAGTTTTGTTTCCACTTGTTGACAATCCACGTTGTTCTAGTTCTTTCTTTAACTCAAGAACCTTCAATTCACTTATGAAAACCATTATTAACAGCTAACTAATCCGCCGATGTCACCAATGTTACGTTTTTCCAAACTTCCTTGGAATTGCCCTAACTCACAATTCGATAAACGCAATTCCCAAATCTCTTCAGAGTTCGATCACTGATTAGAAAGCACAAACACCAGGTTTTATTAAGTATTCAACAACTTAATTGTTTCACAACAATAAGAAAATAACAGCAAACAATATTCCTAACTAGAATATTCTTCCAACAGTCTCAGAAACTCCAACGGTTGATTGTAGAAATTTCCAGTAATACAACGTTTAAAATAATACACAAATTATTTCTTCTTAATAACACTTTAAACTTTATTCACAAAACTAATTTAAAAATCACTTTTATTATTATAACTTCACTATCGCAGGTTTAAAATAACACTAATTAAAAACTACAAGAGGTAATTTGCTTATATACCTTCTGCAATACTTCTAAATAATTCGAGGTCACTTTTTAGAAACCTTGAGAACATATTAGAATATTCGATTATTTTACGTTATGTGATTTGATTCATAAAATCAATTAATTTTATTCATTGTCGACCCAAGTTCTAAGAAGTACAACAACAACACTATTCATTTCATTAATTTGTTGATTTGATTTTCCTAGAAGTGATCGTAATCGTCTGGATTTTTCTGTAATCGTCTAGATTTTTCTGCAATCGTAACAATATAATAAAAAATTTTGACTTTTCGCTTCAAAACAGATAACATTTTGATATATTTGGCTAAGGAAAAGTAATTAAATCGATATCTTCGAATTTTTGTTATTGTAGAACGATACAAAAAAAACAACGAAAAAATTCTTAGATTTTTGCCATTTATCTTCAAAAACATAAAACCTGAATGTCACACATAAAATTTAACTATATATTATTATATTATTATTCAAAATCAAAATTTAATACTATAGCAAGGTATCTCGCTATAAAATACTGAATTTAAATAGTCATCAATTTACAGCTAGAAATTCAGCTATATAATCCTGGAGCAAATTTATTTATTTTATCTTCTGGAAGTTCCATTAAATACTGCGTCTAAATTCAGCCAAAAAATTCTTAGGAATAACGTCTTAACATCTCATATTTAGTAAATGATTAGTAAATCAATCCAAAGAAAAGCATCTTCATCGAAAATTCAAAACATTTAGAGTAACAATTATGCACCAAATTTAATGTATATTTCAGAACATTAAATTCATATTCAATATACAATTATAATATCTTTAAATTTAATATCCTCTAACAATTGGTGAAAAACACGTGAAATCAGCAAAAAACATGCAATTTTGGAAACGAGGTTTAATTTTGTATATTTAGGTATTGGAATTCATTGACATCATTTTTTACCCTATCTTAAGATACAGGGTGATGAAAAATCAAAAAATTGCTCGAGCCTGGTGTATTGAAATGGCTCTACAGTCAAAATTACTGGACTGATTTTAATGTTATATAACTCAAAATGTAGGTATCAAAATGTAGCTACAGAGCTAATCAAAATAATAACTCATATGGTCATATAATGGACCTTGAACACTTTCTTTTTGAAAAATAGCGGTAAAAAGTTCAAATTCGATTTTCCAGAAATGCCATTTTTTTAAATTTTTGATTTTTTAGTATGTGAAAGGTACATATGTTACTAACATTTTATAAAAATGCAACATTATTTTAATGCAACACGCCTTAAAATGTTTCATCATAAAAAAAGTGGAGGTAAAAAATTAACAGTTTTTTTTGGATTTACATATATGTTTTTATGATAAATTTTTAATTTAACTCAAAATAAATATTTTACACATTTTTTATCATTTATTTAATTTTACATTACTAAATTTCGTAGAGTTAGAATAACGTCTAGGTAAGATTGATCCATCATTTTTAGGAATGTATGAGAGATAGCCTCGTATTCCAGGAATTGTTTTTAAATTGGCGTATCTATCAGCTAGTTGATTTCGTTGTGCAAACAAAGAAACCCCCTTTGCATTCTGTCAATATATGACAGTGGTGAGTAAGTGATCTCAACAGCTTGACTGTTTGCAGGCATAATGGATTTGATTTCATCCGAACACTGCTGATGAAGATATTTATAAAAAACAACGATATAAGAAAAAATTACCAATTCGTCAGAGCCATTATAGTAACAGATGCAACCCCCCAAACTTGGTAACAATACTCGGCATAATGCAGCCTGTTAACGATTTGCAATATTATAATTGGCCTTTAATGATAAAAAGGTTCCCCATCCCTGGCTTAGACTCATATTATACTTTTCCCTAGTTTCTATTTTTTGTTGACTTAGGTGTAGTGGAAGTATTGTTTTTGTTTTATGGAGAAAAATTGACTTTTAGTTAATTTTAAATCACAATATATGTTTTGTTGACTCTCAAAAAATAAAGCTGGGCAATTTTAGTCCAGAGAGATTACTTAATATTCGATATAGTATATTTTATCACAGCAAATATTATATTATTTTTAACACAAAAATATATATTATGTGTACTTCAATTACCAGATAAGATTATAGCTTATGGAACAAGAGCCCGCGACGGCCAGACCTTCGTTATTTTATAAAAGCTGAAAGTTTTTCTGCGCATACCCCCACTCAGGTAGGAACGATTAGCGGCATATGAAGTTTGGATCATGGTGGCTTTGGCAGGGAGCAGGAAACAGAGGGGCATCCAAAGTTTCGTGAAAGTATAAAAGGTAATTTTTTTATATATTCTTCGGGATAGTATTAGAAGTCACGTCACCCATTGCCAGACATCCTGGCAGACACCCTTAAACTTTGACAAATTGATAAAGTTTAAGGGCGTCTGGCAGGGGGTTGCCACGATAGCAAGTGTCTGGCAATGGGTGACGTGATATGCATACTCCCTGCGCAGAGAAACTTTCAGCTTTTATAAAATAACGAAGGTCTGGCCGTCGTAGGCTCTTAGTCTATTAGATCAGAATATAGAGTGGCTACAGTACTGCAGTACGATCAAAAAAATCGTTTGTATGTCTTCAACTAACTACTCCTTGGTGAACTGTACCTTCTCGTTACCTGGTAAGAGCAATTCTTATGTGATGGAATTGCAGGAAAAGTAAAAGAAAAGCAACTAGAGCGAGTTTTAAGAAAGAATACGACAAAGTTATATCAACACCTCTGGAGTTATATAACTGGGCAGCAGCTCCAGGCAATTTTCAAGATAACGTGCATTTTTTCTATGTAACGGAGGCAGGTTACATTGCAAAACGAAACAACTAGCTGATAGATACGCCAATTTAAAAACAATTCCTGGAACACGAGGATATCACTCATACATTCCTACAAATGATGGATCAATCTTAGCTAGACGTTATTCCAACTCTACGGAATTTAGTAATGTAAAATTAAATAAATGATAAAAAATGTGTAAAATATTTATTTTGAATTACAATTAAAAATTTATTATAAAAACATATATGTAAATCCAAAAAAAACTTTTAATTTTTTAACTCCACTTTTCCACTTTTTGCTGAAAAATTTTAAGGCGTGTTGCAATAAAATTAATAAAAAAAAAAAAATTTTCCCCTCCTGAATTTTTTATAAAATGTTAGTAACATATGTACCTTTCACATATTAAAAAATCAAAAATTTAAAAAAATGGCATTTCTAGAAAATCGAATTTGAACTTTTTACCGTTATTTTTCAAAAAGAAAGTGTTCAAGGTCATATAATGTGAATTATTATTTTGATTAGCTCTGTTCAATACCTACATTTTGAGCTATATAACACACATGGCCAAATCGCAGATCGCGAGCCGCATGCGGCTCTTTGAAAGAACGAGTGCGGCTCTCGAAAAGAAATGAAAAAATTTAATAACATTTAAAAATTTATTAAAATTGTAATAAAGGTAATTTAATTACCAGTAAATTACCAGCTCTTAATCCTAAATATCGAAAAAGTAGTGTGTGTACCAGAGTACACAGGTAAGAAGTGAAACTTCTCTATGATATTTCATTTTTCTACTATTTAGAACCTCACAGAAATTGGGTTGATAAGGCTTAGGAAAACAAACGCCGATTATTGATAACCAATTGTTTTGTGAGTATATATATTCGTATAAACCTCTGATACACTCCAATTCACTATGACCACCGTGACCACATTACCACCATGACCACCATGACCACCTTGACCACCACGACCACCATGACCGCCATGACCAACATGACCATCATGACCACCGTGAACACCATGACCATCATGACCACTGTGACCACCATGACCACCATGACCACCATAACCACCATGACCACCATGACCCGGTTGACCATCGTGACCACCATAACCACCACGACCACCATGACCACCATGACCACCGTGAACATCATGACTATCATGACCAGCGTGACCATAATGACCACCGTGACCACCATAACCACCATGACCACTATGACCACCATTACCACCATGACCAGCATGAACACCATGACCATCATGACCACCGTGAACACCATGACCACCATGACCACCGTGACCACTATGACCACCATAACCACCATGACCACTATGACCACCATGACCACCATGACCACCATAACCACCATGACCATCATGACCACCGTGAACACCATGACCACCATGACAACCGTGACCACCATAACCACCATAACCACCATGACCACCATGACCATCATTAACCATGACCACCATGACAACCTTGAACTACCATGACCACCATGACCACCGTGACCACCATTACCACCATGACCACCATAACCACTATGACCACCATGACCACCATACCACCTTGACCACCATGACTACCATGACCACCATGACCGCCATGACCAACATGACCATCATGACCGCCGTGAACACCATGACCACCATGACCACCGTAACCACCATGACCACCATAACCACCATGACCACTATGACCACCATGACCACCATGACCACCATAACCACCATGACCATCATGACCACCGTGAACACGGTGGTTCAAAAACATAAAACCTGAATGTCACACATAAAATTTAACTATATATTATTATATTATTATTCAAAATCAAAATTTAATACTATAGCAAGGTATCTCGCTATAAAATACTGGATTTAAATAGTCATCAATTTACAGCTAGAAATTCAGCTATATAATCCTGGAGCAAATTTATTTATTTTATCTTCTGGAAGTTCCATTAAATACTGCGTCTAAATTCAGCCAAAAAATTCTTAGGAATAACGTCTTAACATCTCATATTTAGTAAATGATTAGTAAATCAATCCAAAGAAAAGCATCTTCATCGAAAATTCAAAACATTTAGAGTAACAATTATGCACCAAATTTAATGTATATTTCAGAACATTAAATTCATATTCAATATACAATTATAATATCTTTAAATTTAATATCCTCTAACAATTGGTGAAAAACACGTGAAATCAGCAAAAAACATGCAATTTTGGAAACGAGGTTTAATTTTGTATATTTAGGTATTGGAATTCATTGACATCATTTTTTACCCTATCTTAAGATACAGGGTGATGAAAAATCAAAAAATTGCTCGAGCCTGGTGTATTGAAATGGCTCTCCAGTCAAAATTACTGGACTGATTTTAATGTTATATAACTCAAAATGTAGGTATCAAAATGTAGCTACAGAGCTAATCAAAATAATAACTCATATGGTCATATAATGGACCTTGAACACTTTCTTTTTGAAAAATAGCGGTAAAAAGTTCAAATTCGATTTTCCAGAAATGCCATTTTTTTAAATTTTTGATTTTTTAGTATGTGAAAGGTACATATGTTACTAACATTTTATAAAAATGCAACATTATTTTAATGCAACACGCCTTAAAATGTTTCATCATAAAAAAAGTGGAGGTAAAAAATTAACAGTTTTTTTTGGATTTACATATATGTTTTTATGATAAATTTTTAATTTAACTCAAAATAAATATTTTACACATTTTTTATCATTTATTTAATTTTACATTACTAAATTTCGTAGAGTTAGAATAACGTCTAGGTAAGATTGATCCATCATTTTTAGGAATGTATGAGAGATAGCCTCGTATTCCAGGAATTGTTTTTAAATTGGCGTATCTATCAGCTAGTTGATTTCGTTGTGCAAACAAAGAAACCCCCTTTGCATTCTGTCAATATATGACAGTGGTGAGTAAGTGATCTCAACAGCTTGACTGTTTGCAGGCATAATGGATTTGATTTCATCCGAACACTGCTGATGAAGATATTTATAAAAAACAACGATATAAGAAAAAATTACCAATTCGTCAGAGCCATTATAGTAACAGATGCAACCCCCCAAACTTGGTAACAATACTCGGCATAATGCGGCCTGTTAACGATTTGCAATATTATAATTGGCCTTTAATGATAAAAAGGTTCCCCATCCCTGGCTTAGACTCATATTATACTTTTCCCTAGTTTCTATTTTTTGTTGACTTAGGTGTAGTGGAAGTATTGTTTTTGTTTTATGGAGAAAAATTGACTTTTAGTTAATTTTAAATCACAATATATGTTTTGTTGACTCTCAAAAAATAAAGCTGGGCAATTTTAGTCCAGAGAGATTACTTAATATTCGATATAGTATATTTTATCACAGCAAATATTATATTATTTTTAACACAAAAATATATATTATGTGTACTTCAATTACCAGATAAGATTATAGCTTATGGAACAAGAGCCCGCGACGGCCAGACCTTCGTTATTTTATAAAAGCTGAAAGTTTTTCTGCGCATACCCCCACTCAGGTAGGAACGATTAGCGGCATATGAAGTTTGGATCATGGTGGCTTTGGCAGGGAGCAGGAAACAGAGGGGCATCCAAAGTTTCGTGAAAGTATAAAAGGTAATTTTTTTATATATTCTTCGGGATAGTATTAGAAGTCACGTCACCCATTGCCAGAAATCCTGGCAGACACCCTTAAACTTTAAAAATTGATAAAGTTTAAGGGCGTCTGGCAGGGGGTTGCCACGATAGCAAGTGTCTGGCAATGGGTGACGTGATATGCATACTCCCTGCGCAGAGAAACTTTCAGCTTTTATAAAATAACGAAGGTCTGGCCGTCGTAGGCTCTTAGTCTATTAGATCAGAATATAGAGTGGCTACAGTACTGCAGTACGATCAAAAAAATCGTTTGTATGTCTTCAACTAACTACTCCTTGGTGAACTGTACCTTCTCGTTACCTGGTAAGAGCAATTCTTATGTGATGGAATTGCAGGAAAAGTAAAAGAAAAGCAACTAGAGCGAGTTTTAAGAAAGAATACGACAAAGTTATATCAACACCTCTGGAGTTATATAACTGGGCAGCAGCTCCAGGCAATTTTCAAGATAACGTGCATTTTTTCTATGTAACGGAGGCAGGTTACATTGCAAAACGAAACAACTAGCTGATAGATACGCCAATTTAAAAACAATTCCTGGAACACGAGGATATCACTCATACATTCCTACAAATGATGGATCAATCTTAGCTAGACGTTATTCCAACTCTACGGAATTTAGTAATGTAAAATTAAATAAATGATAAAAAATGTGTAAAATATTTATTTTGAATTACAATTAAAAATTTATTATAAAAACATATATGTAAATCCAAAAAAAACTTTTAATTTTTTAACTCCACTTTTCCACTTTTTGCTGAAAAATTTTAAGGCGTGTTGCAATAAAATTAATAAAAAAAAAAAAATTTTCCCCTCCTGAATTTTTTATAAAATGTTAGTAACATATGTACCTTTCACATATTAAAAAATCAAAAATTTAAAAAAATGGCATTTCTAGAAAATCGAATTTGAACTTTTTACCGTTATTTTTCAAAAAGAAAGTGTTCAAGGTCATATAATGTGAATTATTATTTTGATTAGCTCTGTTCAATACCTACATTTTGAGCTATATAACACACATGGCCAAATCGCAGATCGCGAGCCGCATGCGGCTCTTTGAAAGAACGAGTGCGGCTCTCGAAAAGAAATGAAAAAATTTAATAACATTTAAAAATTTATTAAAATTGTAATAAAGGTAATTTAATTACCAGTAAATTACCAGCTCTTAATCCTAAATATCGAAAAAGTAGTGTGTGTACCAGAGTACACAGGTAAGAAGTGAAACTTCTCTATGATATTTCATTTTTCTACTATTTAGAACCTCACAGAAATTGGGTTGATAAGGCTTAGGAAAAAAAACGCCGATTATTGATAACCAATTGTTTTGTGAGTATATATATTCGTATAAACCTCTGATACACTCCAATTCACTATGACCACCGTGACCACATTACCACCATGACCACCTTGACCACCACGACCACCATGACCGCCATGACCAACATGACCATCATGACCACCGTGAACACCATGACCATCATGACCACTGTGACCACCATGACCACCATGACCACCATAACCACCATGACCACCATGACCCGGTTGACCATCGTGACCACCATAACCACCACGACCACCACGACCACCATGACCACCATGACCACCGTGAACATCATGACTATCATGACCAGCGTGACCATAATGACCACCGTGACCACCATAACCACCATGACCACTATGACCACCATTACCACCATGACCAGCATGAACACCATGACCATCATGACCACCGTGAACACCATGACCACCATGACCACCGTGACCACTATGACCACCATAACCACCATGACCACTATGACCACCATGACCACCATGACCACCATAACCACCATGACCATCATGACCACCGTGAACACCATGACCACCATGACAACCGTGACCACCATAACCACCATAACCACCATGACCACCATGACCATCATTAACCATGACCACCATGACAACCTTGAACACCATGACCACCATGACCACCGTGACCACCATTACAACCATGACCACCATAACCACTATGACCACCATGACCACCATACCACCTTGACCACCATGACTACCATGACCACCATGACCGCCATGACCAACATGACCATCATGACCGCCGTGAACACCATGACCACCATGACCACCGTAACCACCATGACCACCGTGACCACCATAACCACCATGACCACTATGACCATCATGACCACCATGACCACCATGACCACCGTGACCACAATGAACACCATGACCACCATGACAACCGTGACCACCGTGACCACCATGACCACCATTACCACCATGACCACCGTGACCACCGTGAACACCATTACCACTATGACCACCATGACCACCATGACCACTATTACCACCATGACTACCATGACCACCATGGCCACCATGACCACAATGACCACCATGACTACCATGACCACCATCTACAATCGACATATCCATATAACATTTAGTACAATACTAAATAAATAACGGTGCATGCACAATGTATGAGGTTTTTTCTCATGAGATTTGAGCAACTGTTTATTATTATTTTTTAATAGAAATACAATGCTTTAAAATATAGGTAGCTCAATTCTCTACTAATCATGTGGAAAAAGTTAAGAAATTTTTAGCTTTTTCATTGAGGAAAAAGTATTTCAAAAATAAACTTTTTTTTTTCAAAATAAATACTAGGTCATTCAATAAGTCCGTAGGATGACACATAGATGGCGTTACTATAATTTTTTCCATATGATTTTTATTTAGTACTAACCTTCAAACGATACGTGTATAAATTTGACAGCAATCTGACTATTTATTCGTGAGTTATAGCATTTTGTGTGAAGCAACTTTTGTTTTTGAAAAAAAATGGAAAAAAGTGAATTTCGAATTTTAATAAACCATTGCTTTTTGATGAAAAAAAATACAGTGGAAACCAAACAATGGCTTGATAAACATTATCCAAACTCTGCTCCCGAGACAAATGGTAGAGAAGTGGATGGCTGAATTTAAATGTGGTCGTACCAGCACAAAAGATGCAGAGCGCAGTGGACGCCCAAATGAGGCTGTTATTCCAGAAAACATAAAAAAAATCCACAAATTGGTTATGAACGATCGCAAATTGAAGGTGCACGAAATAGCTGACATTGTAAAGGTAGCAGATGGTAGTGTTTTTACCATTTTACATGAACATTTGGGTATGCGAAAGCTCTGTGCAAATTGGGTGCCGCATGAGCTCACAGTCGACCAAAAACAACAACGAATCGATGCTTCGGAGGAGTCTTTGGCACTGTTAAACCGCAATAAAAGGGAATTCTATCGTAGATATGTGACAATGGATGAGACATGGCTTCACAATTACACACCAGAATCCAAAAGACAGTCAGCTGAGTGGACAGCAGTCGACGAACCGAATCCAAAGCGAGCAAAGACGCAACAGTCGGCCGGTAAGGTGATGGCGTCTGTATTTTGGGATACGAACGGAAAAATATTCATCGACTATCTCCAAAAAGGAACCACCATCAACAGCGAGTATTACTGTGAACTTTTGGATCGATTGAAGGCTGAAATCGCAAAGAAACGGCCACATTTGCAAAAGAAAAAAGTGTTGTTTCACCAAGATAATGCACCGTGTCACAGATCGATGAAAACGATAGCAAAATTGAATGAATTGGGCTTTGAATTGCTTACCCACCCACCATATTCTCCAGATTTAGCCCCCAGCGACTTTTTCCTGTTTTCAGATCTCAAGAGAATGCTTGCTGGAAAGAAATTTAAGTCCAATGATGAAGTAATCGCTGAAACTGAGGCCTATTTTGACGAGAAAGAGAAATCGTACTATAAAAGTGGTATAGAAAAGTTGGAAAATCGCTATACTCGTTGTATCGCCCTCGAAGGCAACTATGTTGAATAAAAAAATCGAGTTTTGTCAAAATGTTGTTTTTTTCTTACTTATCCTACGGACTTATTGAACGACCTGTTATTCATACAAACTTTCAGGAGTAAAACTATTTTGCTACTATGCTCTGTTAATAAAAATAAAATTATCAAAACAAAATTAAAATTTATGAAAAAACAACGTAACCGAAAATCGTGACGATTTTTTTAAATTTTATACTGCTTTAAAATTTCTCTCATACGCCGATAAAGAAGATTCACTTCAAAAATGGGATAATTTTCGTTTATTAAAAAAAAAATTAACTTCTTCTCCACCTATCAGTAAATTTTTTCAAAGAAAAACGCTATCCGGAATTAAAGGATGATCAATGGATTAATGACTGTGTATTCTTAACTGATATAATGGAAAATCTGCAGTTCCCAACCTAGCATTACAAGGAAAAGATAAAGTTGTTACTGATCTTATTCAAACGCTTCTGAGTTTTATTAAAAAAATTTAGCTTTTCAACGCGATTTAACTACAAAAATGTTAAACCACTTTCCAAAATAAACTCTCTTAAAATTGATGATAAGTTTTTAAAAACTGAGTGAATACAACAGTAAATATGAAGGAGCCGACATCTCAAAGCTCTGAAATATCAAAACTTTGGTCTGGGTTAAGGATTTTTATATAGTTTCGAAACATCAATACGTTACCGGAAAATTATAACAGATCATAGATCAACATAGTTTATAGTGAAAAGATGATACACTCAAGAAACTACTCAAAAACATTTCCATTTAGCGTTCAGCAATTTCAACTTTTCAAATACAAATAATCCATTATCTAACAATTTCATGTTCAATTACATTTCATGTCATACAAATAAATAATTTAATTTTTTTTCAAATAAAAGGGGTCTATTGAATTGATTATAATAATTTAAACGTTTTTTGAAAATTCTAAAGATATTGTAATAATTATTACAAAATCAAGTATTAAAACTTGTTTCAAAATTCTAAAAATATTGCAAAAATTATAACAAAATCAAAATTCAAACTTTTTCCAAAATGATTCAATCAATCAAGATTTAATCTAGCAAGATGATATGTTAAGTTGATTCAATTAAAAAACCGCTTTTTTTGTCATACAAATAATTAATTTTATTTGACAAATATTTCTAATCGAAAATGTTTCCCATTTTATGTTTCTCAGAAAAATTGGGTAAAAAATAAATTAAAATCATTCTTTTGACACACTTGACGTTTTTTTTTTTGACGCACTTATAGTTCAATAATCAAGCTTCTGTTCTCACATACCAATCCCGACCATCAACATTTCTCATTATCACTTAAAATGAAGATTTTTAAGCCAAAAGTATGAATTTTTTTGTTTTGACACGCTTAATGATTTTTTTACACACTGCCGGTTCGATACACACTGCCTTTCGATAACTGTACACATCGACCTTTCATCTCTTATTAAAGCTTATTAAAAACGATGGATTATCGATTCCTTATTATATTTTGAATAAAAGTTCCACAGGAGAAATGGAATTATTAGAAACTCAGGCACACATTCTTAAAATGCACTGCAAATCAACATAAATCTGTAGTTTTGGAAACGACCGTCTCAATCAAAGTACCCCAATTTGAAAAAAGCTGCTTGCAAATTACTGTCCATATTCGGCGCATCATGCTGTTGTGAATCACTTTTTCCAACAATGAAATTTATAACATCAAAGCAACGTTCACAACTTACAAATAACACCGTTCACAACTTACAAGCGTCGTACCGCGCTAACGAACTATGAACCCGATTTCAAATAAGTTACAAACACACATGCCATCTATTAGCAATTATAGCTGTCAGTGCCATGTTACGAAATTTAAATATATGAATGTATTAATAAATAAAGTATTTGCTTGAAGACGGTGTATGCAACTTGCAAGGAAATAAAAATTCCATTACAACTTTGATATTTTATTTTTTGTTGGCTCTCGTAACGAGAATTTATTGAAATCCGGCTTCACGTGTACCTTGGCCATCTCTGCTATATAACATTAAAATCAGTCCAGTAGTTTTGACTGTAGAGCCATTTCAATACACCAGGGTCGAGCGATTTCTTGATTTGTCAACACCCTGTATCTTAAGACAGGGTTAAAAAAAAAACTAAAAACACAGAAATTTTTTTTTTTATTGATGTCAACGAATTCCAATACCTAAATATACAAAATTAAAACCTAATTTCCTAAATTTTAACGATAAAAACATGGCTTACTAAATTTTGAAAATTTTAAATTTAAATGTTCGCCACAACTCTCCCCCCCTCCCCCCCCCCCTAGTGCCATCAAAGTGGCAACGATAAAAGAAAAGTAGCTAGTAAGATTTGGAAAGAGGAGAAGGGAAGAGTTTTTTTAATGCTCGAGTGCTGTAGCGAAAAAGAGAAAGTTTGGAGGTGTCCGAAGAAGTAGAGTAGACAGTTGTCTGTACAAGACAGTGTTTAGTTTGTGCGATGTTCGCCACAATACTAATTGCGTAATTAAGCAAAGACAAAAAATAAAGACTTCAATCATTAAAAATATAAGCGTCTTATGACATTGAAATTTCGTTACTAAATTAATGGTATTAAAAATATGCGTATAAAAAACAAGTCCCTAAAATTTAAGCTACACAACGAGGCGTCAGCCGATAAGCATCGAAAAGATAATGAAATTTTATCGTCGTGTGGAATACAACATTTTTTAGGTGGATTTCATATAAAAATCTACCTATTGCAAAAAATATCGATACATCGATAAATATCGATAATTATCGATATATCGAATATCGATATCGGATTATAATATATCGATATATCGATATATATCTATATATCGATATATGTCGATATATATCGATATATATCGATATATATATCGATATATATCGATATATCGATTTTCGATATATCGATATATCGATATTATCGATATATCGATATTATCGATATATCGATATTATCGATATATCGATATTATCGATATATCGATATTATCGATATATCGATATGTCGATATTTATCGATATATCGATGTATCGGTTTTATCGATATTGTTTTGATATCGATATTTGCGATAAGTTTTTAAATGTCGCCCGGCCCTACGCCTCTATAGGGCCGGGCGACATTTAAAAAATTATCGAAAATATCGATATAAAAACAATATCGTTAAAACCGATACATCGATATATCGATAAATATCGATATATCGATAAATATCGGTATATGGGTATATCGATATATCGATATATCGATAATATCGATATATCGATATATCGATAATATCGGTATATCGATATATCGATATATCGATGTATCGATATATTATAATCCGATATCGATATTCGATATATCGATAATTATCGATATTTATCGATATATCGATATTTTTTCCTGGCCCTAATGTCTACTAGGTTCAGCGTAAATAAAGCAAAAGTGGTAATTGCTATTTCTTTCACGAACAGCGATCTACCGCATCGCTTTGATAATATTACTTCGGTCTGAAAGACCTAAATAGTAAAATTATGAGAACATTTTCAAAATATTATTACTATTTTTGGCATTTCTTAAATGCCATAATTCTACCGAAAGTGTGTCAATAAATCGTTAAAGGATTCAAAAAAATGTTTGCATATGTTTTTGTGTAAAATAGTACATTTTCTCTATAAAAAGGAGACAATTTCACGAACGTAAAATGTTTTCATCTCGCGTAGGAAATGCAATTTTTTCTATATATAATCGATATTTATTATAAATTATTAAATAAGAAATCGACAACATAACAGTCATTCATATTCATATTCTATTTTTAATGGTTGCTGTATTTTAAAAGCTTTGAAAAATTATATGAAAATACCATAGCCAATATATACAAATTGTTGTTGGGCGAAAATGATTTTACACTAGTAGAAAAACAACCCTTTTTCTCAGGGTATTAACTATTAAGACTGCATGAAAATAAACTTTTCTACTGCTATTATAGAAAAAATGTTTAATTTGGGTTATCATGAGTAGTAACTTTGAATGTATAACTGTGTCAAATAAAAATTTTGCTACCCAATTTTTTGGGCAGACATGATATACAACATTTGATTCGTAAACGTAATTATTTGAATGACATGAAATAAAATTGAACACAAAATTGGACATACAATAATCGCGTACTTTCAATTTATATAAACAGTTAGAAAATATCAGAGGAGTTGTAAATAAAAAGTAGTTTTTTATCATATACTAGCAGGACCCGGCGTGCTTTGCTACGCTTATAAATAAAGTTTTTGTGCAGACATTTTGTTGACGTAGGAGCAATAATTTTAAAGAGTGATAATGAGAAATGATAGCGTAATTTTTAATTTTTTTTAAAAAGTATGAAGGAAAAATAATCAGCATTCTAGCTGATCAGCTCGGATGTATGAAAAATTAGCGATCTGCCAATATGTTTTCAAGTAAGCAATAAAACAATTTAAATGGCTTGTTGAATAGTAGAGGTGTGTCATCTCTATATAAAACATTATACAGAACAAAAATAGATTCACAAATGTTCACAGTGCTTATGCATTGTATTTGTTTCCGACACGAAACACACAAAAACTGTCCTATAGAGAAGTTTTTCTGAGAGAAAATGAAAAATGCTTTTAAATTGCAAAATTCAAGTGAATTACCATAATTACATAATTTACTTCAAGTGAATTACCATAATTACCATAATCACTCACAAAATCTCTCAAAATTTTATTTTTTACACTAAATAGTGAAAAGTTTTGTTATCTCATAAAAGAGAAAATTCGAAAAAACTCGTAATGATAACATTCAATTAACATTGTGTCATTTTTATTGCAACGTATTTATTTTAATATGATAAGAATTCCAAAATGTCAATTTAATTCTATTTATTTATTCGAGTACAGCTTGTGGGAACACTATGTTTTTGTTTTTCCATCTAGTGCGTACACGAATAAATCAGAAGGTTTTCCTAACGCGTTAGCCACATACAGTGTGAGAAATATGACGAGAAGCACGGATTCTCCAAATCTAGTACACATACTTGCAATAACTGTCCTTGTGCTTTGTTGATGATCATTGCAATAGTTGCACTGGAAACTAATCGTTTGAATTCAAATGCCATATCTGTTGGTATCATTGAAATACGTGGTAGCACTACATCTTCCCCTTCGAATTTTTGGAAAACTAAATAATAAATCCTTTCACATAATAATGTACGACATATAATAGGGCAATATTTAATGATAGGATGGAGGAAATAAAAATAAAATCCTTTTTTTTTTAAATTTGCAGGAAAGCAAAGCTAAATTTGGGTTACTAATTATCCTAGTGCTAGAAGCATATACCAATATCATGTAACGCATTGTTTTCCTCAATCCAGCATATATGACACACATTGTAATTCCTTTAGTACCCAAAACAAATTTTATTTAAAAAAATTGCATGTCATCGTCAAAGAATATTCCATATCTAAGACTGAAGGTCCTATCGTTGATTGAAAAAGTTCATTCGCTAGCACCCCTAAATATCCCTTATCCACTTATATCAGTGACATCTACTGCCATTGCCAGTGGTATACAATATCTCACGTTAGCTGATTTGCCAATAGCAGGTACTAAAGTACGCGGGGTTGTCACACCCATAGACACAAAATTTTAAATTTTACATATGTTCCTGCGGGCGGGAAGATATATTAAATTCATTGGTATTAATGAGCAATTTCACGAAGATTCAACAACGTTTTGACTTGACCCCTTTTAATTTTGATTATTTTTTGTTTATAGATAGTCTTTCATAAATAAAAAATACTAGTTCTCTTAGAATTTTTTTTTTCGACCAGGGGTCTTCACAGGGTGCCCCTCAATTTTTTGCTATTTTGTGATGTGAGTGCATTTTGACGAGCGATTGTAGAAAAACTACTCAATCGATTTTCATAAATGATATGTCGTTGAATAGGTATTGGAACAAAGTTTTTAAAAATGTACACTGTTAATTTTTTGAAATAATTTTTAACGGTGTAACATAAGAAAAAAACGGTGTAATTGAAAAAAAGATGGCATAGCCTTTTTTTTTTTTTTTTTTTTTTAATTAAATTGAAGCTTATTTTATATCTAACCACTTGTGAAAGTTTGGGACACGCGTTATTTTTTGTTTTAAAGATAAAATTCGTTGTGCATATGACTGTCGGGAATCAGTTTTTTTTGTTCTGAAGGAAAATTATAAAAAATGGCGTTATAAATGGCGTTATTAATTATAAAAAATGGCGTTATAAATATACTAGGAGATTTTTTTTGTATGTTAAATATCAAATATTTTATTATTAGATGAACTTTTTAAAATATTATAAAAATTATATATGTAGTACAATAAATAAAATAAATACAATTGTTAAAAACGATTTACTTATTTTACAAACAGAAGTTTCTTTTGAATAGGAAAACACTTCTGCAATTATTTTCTATGTATTAGATGGCATAAAAAAATGAAATGTTTATTTGTCACTTTTAGTAATCACTTGTCACTCGACAGTCTCAACTGCAAACAAAAAAACCGTATAAATAACTAAATCTATTTAGGAACTTTTGACTGGAGAAGTATTATGTTCGTATTATGTTATTATGGTCATAAAGTAAAAGATTGTATTTTAACATTAAATTACAAATAGTTTATTATTGAATAAACTTTTTAAAGTATCATACAAATTATATATGTAGGTTAAAGAAAATAAATATAGTTATTAAAAATTATTTACTTATTTTACATTTAAAAGTTTCTTTTGAGTTGGAAAACATTTTTGCATTTATTGTCTTAGTATTTAATGGTACAAAAGAATGAAATTTTTGAGTTCCACTTATAGTAATCGCATTTTTATATCGATTTTGTAATTTTCCCTTTGTTAATTGATATTCATTTTTATCGGCGTATCCAAAGTTCATGGTAGATTCCCATTTTAAAGCCCATTCGAAAAGTTTTTTTGGTGTATCAATAATATCTTTGCTCCCTATACTATAACGGTGTGCAACACGCTTCAGTGTACCACCAATTCCATCACAAGGTTCCTTTCCATGGCTGGTAGCATGAAAATGCCATTCTGCATCAACCTTAAAGTCTTTTTGATGGTGGCATAAGTTAATTAGGTTATGTTTATTTTTGTATTGAGAAGGTGCACCGTCAGTGTTATAAATTATTTTCGTAATGTTAGAATTTATATGCATTTTCATGAATTCAATAAGTTTTGTAATGAAAAGATGGACTGCAGTACTGTTGTGATTGTTTATATCCGAAATGAGTACAAAACTTCGGTGCTGTATATATTAACTTGCGGCACTTTTAACTAAATGACAAATGGATGAATAGTAGCTTGTGAATTATTATAATAATAGCCTTGAACCGCATCCTGAATTATGAAGCCGTAGTTTTCAGAAAAATCCCCTTGAACGAAGCACTTCCTGCTTCTAATTTTTTTTTGAAGTTATACTTCTTTGCGCTCGTTGTAAATATTTTGATGGGGTGTTAATCGAGAAACCGCGTCACGCTTGTTTAAGTTATATTTTAACCTTTATGCTGTATGGTAATAAAGACGAAATTAGTAAATCAACCTTATGCTGTATGGTAATTAGAAGTTAGACGAAATTACTAAATCAATCATATTTTATAATTATAAAACATTATTCGCCTAGTTATCTTTGATCAATTTTTTTTTTCACTTTTCGGAATTATCATTGAAATGAATAGTTAATGTATAATGTGACAAACAAATATGTACATTTATATGAAAATTATGTTAAATTATTTTTTAACAAATACATATTTCTAATTTACAACAAATATGTTCTTATGGTTTGCAATTATATAAAATATGTACATATTTCTATGCATTAGCACCAATACGATACATTTAAGCATTGTTTATATATGATTAAACAAACCTGCTTGCATTAGCAGAACTGCCCTCACATGTTCCAAAAATTGGAAATTGACGTTTCTTTTCCTCTTCTTAGAAACATTGATTAACCAAGAATTTGCATTGGAACCTTAGTACCGAAGAAAAAGATTATGAACAATATCAAAGCTACGAGTGTTTTACTTATTGAGTGAAATATGCTTCTCCATTACTTTCAAAACTATTATTGTTATTGCAAGGGATCTATAAAATATATGCAAATATGTTAACAAATGGTGTGATTTGACTGTTTTAATAATAATAAATAAGTCTGAATTTACAAATGAAATTAGTCTTATTATTATTTTTTCCAATTTTTGTTTTAAGTTGTGGGAAGGAATGTCGAAATAAGACGATGACCATAAAGCGATAAAACCCGTTAAACGAAAAGATTCAATAAAAATGGTGGTATTCTCCGGCGTATGCATCAATGTAGTAGAGTATTGCAGACAATCGATATTTATATATTTGCAAATTGCAATACGACCCTCTTCAGAACAGAAAAATTTCTGGATTGATAAATGATTATAAGTCTACATGAAATAGGACGCTAAACCAATAGCAATGAACCAGTGTACCTATTTTGTATGACGAGTACGGTGGTTTCGGAGTAAGTAATTGACAATTGTGACATCCAATAAACAAATATATTTACGCTCATCTAATTGTTCGTGACACATTGAATTATTTCAATTAAATCTTTGGAATAAAATTTTAACTTTTTTCTAACCTTAATCTTTTGCCATCCACATTTATAAAAATTATTTAATTATTATTTGTCTGTCAAATGTGTTTTAATTTTAACATACATTTAATATGTAAATTTATCTATAGCTTTAGATACATTTACTTAATGGCTTTTGCTGACTATAAAATGATACTATTACATTTTTTTCAAACTTTTTATATACATAATAAAATAAGATAAATTAAATGACATTAAAAAAAACTATAGGAGAATTTACTCAAAAAAAACAGTTTTCAACCACTTTATCTGGGAAGCACGGAAATCGCCGTGCGGCTACCTTCTAGTAATTAATAATTATTAGTTTTTTGAATAATATTTTTTTTGAATAATATTTTTTTTGAATAATATGTTTTTTTTCTTTTTGGATAACATTTTTTTTTTGAATATTTTTTTTTTATTTTTTTGACTAAGAAAACTAAGAAAAATCGACGATTTTTTTTTGAATAATATTTTTTTTTATTTATTTTTTGAACAATATGTTTTTTTTTGCTTTTTGTTTTGAACGATATTTTTTTTTTGTATTATATTTTTTTCTTTTGAATAATATTTTTTTTTTGAATAATATTTTTATTTTGAATAATATTTTTTTTTTATTTTTTTTTTTTGAATAATATTTTGGTTTCTTTTTAGTTGTTTTTTTTTAATGTATCCTCTCTGTCTGTCTGTGTGCGTGTGTGCGAGCGAATGGCCAAAGAAGTATGACTTCCACCATCTGGTCCGACGCAGACCCTACTTTTTTCCTCAATGAATGTAGATTGCTGTTTTGCTATAAAGTTGTGTGGTATCAAAATTTGTAAACGGTAAACAAATTTTTTCATAAATTCTTCTACAGTTTCTATTAAAGTATCCAAATTGCATCGATCAGTGGTATTCCATTGTTGATATTTGACTTGAAGGATTCCTTTAACGTCAAAATCATTTAGTAATTCCAGTTGTTGAAGTTTTTTTGAACATTCATTGCACTTCAAAGTATGACAATCTTATGTTAATTCACCACATGAAACAAAGTCAATTAATGTTTTATAATTCTGGAAAGCAGCATCAGTAGTTCAAGACATCTTAGAGTGTTGAATCATTAGTTTCATATTTTGATGTATGGTACACACGCACACATTATGAACTCCTTGGGATAATTTTATACATTCTTGTGGTCGAAGGGACGTGAATTTAGTAAATCCTATTTTCACATCAGGAAACTTATTTTTAAACTCCACATAAGCTTCATTTAATGTACATAGCAATAAGCGCTTTTGTGTTTTTATGCGCTCATCTCCTTTTTTAAAAGATATTGCATCTCGTTTGCCTGGCAATAATCTCCTGATTTCATCACTTTTATAGAACTGCTCCACAACATTTGTATCTGTTGTGGATACACCTCTTTTATCAGATGAATGTTGAAAATTATTTTCATGTAGAGTTTTACTTTTTTCAACCAAATGACGCGTAGCATTACTGTTGTTTGTTATTATAATTATATTGTTATATTGTTATTATAATTATATTATTATATTTAAAAATATAATAATTTATATTATTATATTTAAAAAAAATTCTACGAGAAGTCGTATTTTTCATATATCAAAGGCTATCTATAAACTAAAAATAAACCAAAAAGGGTCGAGTCAAAATGTCGCAAAATTTTGCTGAACTTGACTGAAATTGCTTTTTAAAAAGTTCATCTAATAATAAAATATTTGATATTTAACATAAAAAAAAATCTGAATCTAAAAATCGCCATTTTTATAATTTTCCTTCAGAACAAAAAAAACTTATTCCCGACAGTTATATGCACAACGAATTTTATCTTTAAAACCAAAAATAACGCGTGTCCCAAACTTTCACAAGTGGTTAGATATAAAATAAGCTTCAATTTAATTAAAAAAAAAAAAAAGGCTATGCCATCTTTTTTCAATTACACCGTTTTTTTCTTATGTTACACCGTTAAAAATTATTTCAAAAAATTGACAGTGTACATTTTTAAAAACTTTATAAAGACTTTATAAACTTTATAAACGACATATCATTTATGAAAATCGATTGAGTAGCTTTTCTACAATCGCTCGTCAAAGTGCACTCACATCACAAAATAGCAAAAAATTGAGGGGCACCCTGTGAAGACCCCTGGTCGAAAAAAAAATTCTAAGAGAACTTGTATTTTTTATTTATGAAAGACTATCTATAAACAAAAAATAATCAAAATTAAAAGGGGTCAAGTCAAAATTTCCCAAAAATTTGCTGAACTTGCGTGAAATTGCTCTAATGCATTGTTACCGTTTGCAAATCACTATTGCAAACGTGTTGCCGACATGGTGCCACCATTTTAAATCATGATTGCTATCCGTGTTTGATTATACATAAGCTACGCTTCTTTGTAAAGTATATTTGTGCGAATTCCATTTCGTAATTCCAATATATACAATTTTGATTCACAAATGTTATTGTTGGTCAGATTATACTTTCATTTCTCAATTTCATAAAATTATGTTCGTCGTAAAAAACATTGATCAAAGCAAGCCAAGTTTATAAAACGATATTTAAATAAAAACCGAATTAAAATAATTATCAACATTTAGGCCACACCCCTTAAGTCCTGGGGTTCCATTTATTTACATAATATATAGCCTATGTTCATCTGGCATAATATGCCAGATGATTTCAAATAGTGAAAGAATTTTTCAAATAGGTGCAGTGGTTTTGGAGATTATCAAATACGAACAAACAAACAAATATTAATTTTTATATATATAGATTGAAGTTAATGAAAAGAACCCAACAAACGCATAGCCCACTTGCATTACCAAAGCGTTTATTGAAATAACGTCCACAAGCCGTATACTAGCGAACGTATGTTACCGCTGTCACAGTTCCTAATCGTACTATGTTACTAAATTGAACGAAACCCGAATCTTACGATGCGGCAACAAATCTTCTTTTTCACCATCGTTTATTTAAACGTCACAAGTGTATGAAAGTTCGCCCTTGACTGTGATGAGTAAATCTTTAGAACTGGATCAGTGGTTACCGTCTCTTTCAACTTTATTATATCGACTCGTTTTGACTTGGGTCCAGTTCAAGCGCTGTGTCTTCCATCATATAGGGTATAATACCATTAAAGATGAAAAACAAAATACTATTTACTATGTATATATAATATCTAAAATATTACTTTCATTTTTATATGTCTTATAATCATTTTTATTTTTGGTTTTGAGTTTCAAACATACTATAAAACTCAAACCACACATGTTGAATCTAAAGGAATATTTAAACTTGTAAAACCACGTAACCAAAAAAGTATATAATCAATACGAACACCACAATTTTTTTATTTCTAATTAAAGGCTAAAATCTAATATGTATATAAATTTTTGTTTATCTATGTATATGATTTTCTTAAAATAGTTAGCATTAATGAAAAACACTTTGCGGTATCGGCTTTTGTAGCTGATGAGCATAGTTCAATTTGTCTTTTAAATTTTAATATCATTTTAGACAGAAAATAATATATATTGATGATTTTAGACTGTAAATTATTTATTTAGTTATTATAAAAATCATTTATTTCAACCTTATTTTTTGTCTATTAAAACAATAAAAAACAATATTTCGGCACATAGCCATTTTCAAGTTATAAATTCAAATACATAAAAAATTACAAGAAATTACACAAATTACAACATTTGAAAAATAGTACATTTTGCTACAAGAAATGATAATGGTGCTCTTCCGTGAGTGAAAATTTGTTCACGAGTCGCGTTAGCGTCCAGTGCGACAATTTCACGAAAGCAAAATGTTTTTCAGAGTAAAATGAATTGCAACTCTAGAGATAGATACCTGAAAAAAAATTTTTTTAAATGTTAACCGGACATGACAAACCGGAAGTTGTTATATAGAAATATTGGAAACAGTAGTGAAACCTTATATATACCAAGTCTTAATAAGTTATTAAAGATTGAAATAAGCAAATGTTCGGGAGACGCTTCGCCATTTTATACAAGTTTGAAGTGAATCCAGATCTTCTATTTTCAAGTGCATCTGCATCATTTGAATTTTGAATAAAAGTAACTTTTTTTGTGCTTTTAATCCTCTATAGATGACAATAGACTGTCAACCGGGTGCCCTTCCCTGTATCAATTTTATAATTCAATCAAAGTTCTTCTCAAATTTCAATTTAAAACTTTAAATCAATCGATTCGTTTTATATGATCATCACAGAAAGCGTTTTTCTAATTTACCAATTATATTATTTGACTGTCTGTTAATTTAAAAACCAGAGTTTTTGACGGCTACCACCATCGATTCGTACAAACACCTTTTGCGTTTTAAGTTGATTAATTAACGCGTACGTTACTACACAATTCATCTTTGACATATCTTTATAGGATTGTTCTTGCCCGAAATTGAATAGAACAAAGTTTTTGTTTCAATGATTCTTATCGCCGTTGGAACATATAATTTAAAAGTACCAAAAACTTATTGCTTTAGAAATATAAAACTAATTTCAAAATTAAATTATTACAAAATATTTGTTTTATGTGAAAATAATATTACACTTCACAGCTGCTTGTTCCTGCGGTTGTTTTCGTTTGAGTATGGAATAAATATTCCTCCTAATTCGTTTATAATGGAAATTGAAAATAAATTTGCAAATAAAAAGTTATGAGCCTATAAATTTGGATAAACTTTTTATCTGTACAATTTAAGGTTTTGCTAATTTTGTTGTTCAACGAAAATATTTTCTTTTGTCTTTGAACAGTAATTATTGTAGTTTTTAGTGTTATCGTGAGGTTACATTGGTGATGGGGTATTGTCTAATCAACTTAGACTAAGAGAATGAGGATACAAACAAGTTGTTGACTTGAAATATACTTTATTAATAGTAGTTTAATCAATGAGTGAATAATGAAGTAGTTTATTCTTAAGCAAAAGTTTAAAATTCGAGCGAGGCACGAGCGAGATAAAAAAAACTCCAAAATGGATTTATTAAAAGTAAAATACTATATTTCATTGGGCGGATGAAAAAAGATGCATCATAGAAAAAAACGAAGACGCTTTTCTCTAAAATGAAGTAATTTAAATTGAAAACAAATATGAATGAATAAAACAAAATTATTTTATTTACAAATTAATTGAATCTTTTATAAATATTTCAATACGCAATTGCAGAATATTGCAGAAATTTTTCAAATTTATAAGTAGACAACCGCCATTTATCACTAATAAAACTATATTTCACATCAATTTTTGTTTTTTGTTCTTTTCAAATCCTAATTTATAAATTGATTTAGAAAAGTGAAAAGAAAGAAAACCACATTATTTTTATTCAAACTTTATAAGAACCAATACATTATTTTTTTTACAGGTTTCGATACATTCTAACACTTCTATGATTAATAAAGAAAGGTTTTGACTTAGCATAATACGCTTTTCGTTTATTATCAAATAAAACAAAACTTTCTTTACTAAAACATATTTGATAGTCTAATAATGGCCCTAAACCGGGCATTCACATACAACGGAAACAGAAACAGAAACCGAATTTCATACAAATTTGACAGCAACTGAAACAGAAACCGAATTTAGAAACAGAAACAGAAACGGAAAATTCGTCTGTTTTGTCTGAAACGGAAACAATTAAAATTGAATTGTTTCAGTACCGAAACTGTCACATGACCAGAAACTGTCACATAATATTAATTATTATGTTGAATTGTGATAACAAAAGCTTTGACTTTTGAATTTAATAAATAGGTTTAATAAATACAAATTATTTGTTTTTGTTATCCTTCAATTTTATTATTCATAATGGATAACAAATTCACAAACTCAAACAAAATTCGGTTCCCGTTTCTGATATTATTCACCACCGTCAACCAAATTAGAAACAGAAACAGAAACTGAAAATTTTCAGTTTCAGTTTCGGTTTCTGTTTCTGTTGTATGTGAATGGCTTTATACAGATGTGAATGGCTTTATACAGAATGGCTTTATACAGATGCACGGCTTTATACAAATGTTGAAGTTTACTATGAATTGAATAAATTGATTTACGCTGCCATCTGAAAGTAGGCTTATAAATTTTATTGAATTTCGTTTCTTTTCCCCCTTTTGCAGTGCCATTGCAGCAAATACCGGAACAAAATAATCGCTCAATAACATATGATAGTCTATATGGGCCCTACATGCATGATTGAAAAGTCGATAAAGCAGGTTTGACAGTAAATTAATTAATTTACGCCGCCATCTGAAAGTTTGCTTATGAACTATCCATATTTAACATTTAATTCGTAATTAAAAAATATTTAGGCGTTTAATCAAAATAAAAACTATCCTATCTCTCAAGTTGGACCATTATACACACACTGAACACAATTTTATTAAGATTGGTTAGGTTGTTGCGGAGTTTATCGCGGACAAACATCGTGACACGTGATTTTTATATATATAAGATATAGATATTTATATTTATATATATATATATATATATATATATATATATATATATATATATATATATATATATATATATATATATATATATATATATATATATATATATATATATATATATATATATATATATATATATATATATATATATATATATATATATATATATATATATATATATATATATATATATATATATATATATATATATATATATATATATATATATATATATATATATATATATATATATATATATATATATATATATATATATATATATATATATATATATATATATATATATATATATATATATATATATATATTTATATATATATATATATATATATATATATATATATATATATATATATATATATATATATATATATATATATATATATATATATATATATATATATATATATATATGTATATATATGTATATATATATATATATATATATATATATATATATATACATATATAAATTTTTATTTTTTTGTTTTTCCGTCTCCGCTTATCATTCATAGTCGTTGGCACCAAAATTTTTCCGAAATTCCGAGATGAAGCCCATTGCAATAGGTAGATTTTTATATGAAATCTACCTAAAAACCCTGATGATAAAAACCGCCCTTCTCATACAATCAACCAAGTTCAACTAAACGAAATAAGTTAATAATGTTGAAAAGATTCTTGGTCCTAATTTGGTACTTGTGCGTAGTTTTAGGTAGATTTCATATAAAAATCTACCTATTGCAATGAGCTTCATCTCGGAATTTCGGAAAAATTTTTGAGCCAAACGACTATATATGATAAGCGGAGACGAAAAAACAAAAAAAAAAATTTATATATATATATATATATAATTAAAAAAGTTTTTTGGTTAAAGCCAATTTTTGAATTATTTATTATTTATGTATCGACAATTGTTTCGGTTTATTATAAAACCATCTTCAAGGATATGTTATAAACAAAAATTCTTTTACAAAAAATAAACCACTAATAATATTTAGACAAAAAATTGACATAAATATCAAAAAAAATTAAATATTGTTTTGAAAAACTGACAATATAAAAAAAACGCTAGCTATAATTAAAAATATAAAAAAAGAAAAACAAACAATTATACAATGTACAAATTGAAAAAAGACTAAAAAATATGGTACTGACGATTGAAAATTTCTTTTCCAAATTACAATTTCTCAATATTTTAAAAAATTATTTTTAGTTGCGTAGAACAAAATCATAGGTGTTATTTAAAAAAGCTGTATCAGTTTGTATGTTCATACAATTATTATGTTGTTTAATACGTATCATTTCCAAAATCCGACGTTTGTTAAGGTTTTTTTCTCTATCCAAAATTTTAAAATTTTGTAGAGGTAAATTTACGCTACAGCTTCTTTTGTGGCTAGATAATGCGCTCATATTATCGATATTTTGTTTTTTTGCGTCATTAAGATGTTGTTTGACTCTTTACCAAAAGATAAGGTTCAAGATTTTCTTACTAAATTTAATTGTTTTAACAACAAGATTCAGTTTACTCTTGAAACAGAAGTTGATCGTTGTTTACCGTTTTTGGATTTGGTCATACACCGATTAAGTAATGGACAGCTAGCTACTGATTGGTTCCACAGAAAAACATGGTCAGGTAGATATTTAAATTTTGATTCGTGGCTACCACAATCTTATAAAAGAAACACGGTTACCTTAATGGTCCAAAAAATTTTAAAATTATCTGATCCAAAATTCCATAGCAAAAATTTTAAATTACTTTTTGAAACACTTGAAAAAAACAATTATCCAAAAAATTTTATACGAAAATTAGTTAATCAACAAATTTATGGCAAAGAAAGAAACATATTGGAAGAAAGATCTATTAAAAACAATAACAAAATTTATATGACTTTACCATATGTAAAATGTCTTTTTGAGCAAATTAAACATTTGTTGAAAAAATTTAATTTTGAGGTCGTGGGAACAGCCAACAAGACGTTACATAACACTATTTTTACAAAATTAAAAGATAAAATTCCTATTAATCTTCAATCGAATTTGGTTTATCAAGCTGATTGTGGATGTGGTAAATCATATATAGGGCAAACAAAACAGTATCTAGGAAAACGAGTCAAACAACATCTTAATGACGCAAAAAAACAAAATATCGATAATATGAGCGCATTATCTAGCCACAAAAGAAGCTGTAGCGTAAATTTACCTCTACAAAATTTTAAAATTTTGGATAGAGAAAAAAACCTTAACAAACGTCGGATTTTGGAAATGATACGTATTAAACAACATAATAATTGTATGAACATACAAACTGATACAGCTTTTTTAAATAACACCTATGATTTTGTTCTACGCAACTAAAAATAATTTTTTAAAATATTGAGAAATTGTAATTTGGAAAAGAAATTTTCAATCGTCAGTACCATATTTTTTAGTCTTTTTTCAATTTGTACATTGTATAATTGTTTGTTTTTCTTTTTTTATATTTTTAATTATAGCTAGCGTTTTTTTTATATTGTCAGTTTTTCAAAACAATATTTAATTTTTTTTGATATTTATGTCAATTTTTTGTCTAAATATTATTAGTGGTTTATTTTTTGTAAAAGAATTTTTGTTTATAACATATCCTTGAAGATGGTTTTATAATAAACCGAAACAATTGTCGATACATAAATAATAAATAATTCAAAAATTGGCTTTAACCAAAAAACTTTTTTAATTAAATAATTTGCAAGCCAAACATCATATCATACATAATACTCCCATTTGGTGAAAACATGGGTTTAAAAAGAAAAAATTTAAACAAAAACTTTTTTAAATTTCTAAAAAGAAAAACAAACATTGATATAATGAAAATAGTCGCTCAATTTTTTACTGAAAAAATAAAACTAGCAAAAATTCAAAATAAGAAGTATCTTCTTCTGCGTTTTAGAAAACAAAGAGTTTTACCCTCAAACAGACGTCTCAAAAACACTTCCAAAATAGATGACAAGATTTTTGAAAATGCTGAACAACGGTTTCTGTTCACAGTACTAAGTCAAGAAATTACCGAAACTTTTGGAATGATTAAGAAAACTGAGAAACATATTGAAGATTTGAGAACTTTTATTATAATTAATTTATCTCCTGACCTGTCATCCATGATTTTTGAACGAGCAGAAAAACAATTCAAAGATGTTTTTGAAGAAATTAAAATCAAACATCGTCGGAAAATTGACAACATTTTAATGCCAAAACGAATAAACTTAGTTAATGTAAGAGAAAACATCACTCATGAAATGGACCTTGAAAATTCGACTGTAGAGGACACTCAAGCTACAAATTTATCAGACGGTAAGTGGTTAGTTAACCTTTCACAACAACCAATACCTGAAAATATAGAAAATATTTTGAAACTCGGCGAGAAATTTGCTCCACCTGTTACTTCTAAAACAATACCTTTTGACAAGATAGTATGCGGTGTTGAAAGTGTTCTGCTTAATTGTGAAGACCGTTTTGATGATTTAACGAAGTCTGATCTACGTAATCGTTTGGTCAATATTTTGACAAATTTTAAAACTAAAACTACCCACAAGAAATTACTTTCTAATGAAGAACTAAAGCTACTGTATGATTTAAAAGAAACAAAAAATTTTGTGAATAATAACCAAAACATAATTGTTGTAAAAGCCGATAAAGGAAATATCACTGTTGTTATGGAAAAAAATGATTATGAGTTTAAAATACAAGCTTTATTACAAGATGAGTCTACTTATCAGAAAATAGTAAAAGTACCAATCTCTAGTGTACAAACCATTCTTAATAAAATTGTAATGTCATGGGAAACAGAAATGCGAATAACTGAACAACAAGGAAAATGGTTGAGATCGTATAATGGTATTCCTGCTACTTTGTATGGTTTACCGAAAGTTCATAAGATCGGTATACCTCTTCGTCCAATTGTAAGTTCTATTGGAACCGCTCTTTACAACTTATCATCATTTTTATCTGAAATTTTAAATAAATTTGTGGGAAGAACTAACACTTTTATAAAGAATGCGGAAGATTTGAAAGAGAAACTATCAAAATACCATTTACCAGAAGACTACATTTTAATATCGTTAGATGTCGTATCTTTGTTTACTAATATTGATAGTAATCTTGTTGTTCAGCTTGTTAAACAAAATTGGACTGAAATTAAAAAACTTAATAAGCTTAAATTAACGAAAATGCAATTTGTGGAAGCATTGGAGTTAGTATTAAATAATTGTGAATTCACATATAATCAGCAAGCTTACAGACAAATTTTTGGTAGTCCAATGGGTTCTCCTGTGAGTCCCTCTTGTGCGAATTTGATTATGGAGTATGTTGAAGAAACCGTTTTAAAAAATATGGAAATAAAACCACCATTTTTCTTCAGATATGTTGACGACATTTTAACTGCTTTACCAAAAGATAAGGTTCAAGATTTTCTTACTAAATTTAATTGTTTTAACAACAAGATTCAGTTTACTCTTGAAACAGAAGTTGATCGTTGTTTACCGTTTTTGGATTTGGTCATACACCGATTAAGTAATGGACAGCTAGCTACTGATTGGTTCCACAGAAAAACATGGTCAGGTAGATATTTAAATTTTGATTCGTGGCTACCACAATCTTATAAAAGAAACACGGTTACCTTAATGGTCCAAAAAATTTTAAAATTATCTGATCCAAAATTCCATAGCAAAAATTTTAAATTACTTTTTGAAACACTTGAAAAAAACAATTATCCAAAAAATTTTATACGAAAATTAGTTAATCAACAAATTTATGGCAAAGAAAGAAACATATTGGAAGAAAGATCTATTAAAAACAATAACAAAATTTATATGACTTTACCATATGTAAAATGTCTTTTTGAGCAAATTAAACATTTGTTGAAAAAATTTAATTTTGAGGTCGTGGGAACAGCCAACAAGACGTTACATAACACTATTTTTACAAAATTAAAAGATAAAATTCCTATTAATCTTCAATCGAATTTGGTTTATCAAGCTGATTGTGGATGTGGTAAATCATATATAGGGCAAACAAAACAGTATCTAGGAAAACGAGTCAAACAACATCTTAATGACGCAAAAAAACAAAATATCGATAATATGAGCGCATTATCTAGCCACAAAAGAAGCTGTAGCGTAAATTTACCTCTACAAAATTTTAAAATTTTGGATAGAGAAAAAAACCTTAACAAACGTCGGATTTTGGAAATGATACGTATTAAACAACATAATAATTGTATGAACATACAAACTGATACAGCTTTTTTAAATAACACCTATGATTTTGTTCTACGCAACTAAAAATAATTTTTTAAAATATTGAGAAATTGTAATTTGGAAAAGAAATTTTCAATCGTCAGTACCATATTTTTTAGTCTTTTTTCAATTTGTACATTGTATAATTGTTTGTTTTTCTTTTTTTATATTTTTAATTATAGCTAGCGTTTTTTTTATATTGTCAGTTTTTCAAAACAATATTTAATTTTTTTTGATATTTATGTCAATTTTTTGTCTAAATATTATTAGTGGTTTATTTTTTGTAAAAGAATTTTTGTTTATAACATATCCTTGAAGATGGTTTTATAATAAACCGAAACAATTGTCGATACATAAATAATAAATAATTCAAAAATTGGCTTTAACCAAAAAACTTTTTTAATTAAATAATTTGCAAGCCAAACATCATATCATACATAATACTCCCATTTGGTGAAAACATGGGTTTAAAAAGAAAAAATTTAAACAAAAACTTTTTTAAATTTCTAAAAAGAAAAACAAACATTGATATAATGAAAATAGTCGCTCAATTTTTTACTGAAAAAATAAAACTAGCAAAAATTCAAAATAAGAAGTATCTTCTTCTGCGTTTTAGAAAACAAAGAGTTTTACCCTCAAACAGACGTCTCAAAAACACTTCCAAAATAGATGACAAGATTTTTGAAAATGCTGAACAACGGTTTCTGTTCACAGTACTAAGTCAAGAAATTACCGAAACTTTTGGAATGATTAAGAAAACTGAGAAACATATTGAAGATTTGAGAACTTTTATTATAATTAATTTATCTCCTGACCTGTCATCCATGATTTTTGAACGAGCAGAAAAACAATTCAAAGATGTTTTTGAAGAAATTAAAATCAAACATCGTCGGAAAATTGACAACATTTTAATGCCAAAACGAATAAACTTAGTTAATGTAAGAGAAAACATCACTCATGAAATGGACCTTGAAAATTCGACTGTAGAGGACACTCAAGCTACAAATTTATCAGACGGTAAGTGGTTAGTTAACCTTTCACAACAACCAATACCTGAAAATATAGAAAATATTTTGAAACTCGGCGAGAAATTTGCTCCACCTGTTACTTCTAAAACAATACCTTTTGACAAGATAGTATGCGGTGTTGAAAGTGTTCTGCTTAATTGTGAAGACCGTTTTGATGATTTAACGAAGTCTGATCTACGTAATCGTTTGGTCAATATTTTGACAAATTTTAAAACTAAAACTACCCACAAGAAATTACTTTCTAATGAAGAACTAAAGCTACTGTATGATTTAAAAGAAACAAAAAATTTTGTGAATAATAACCAAAACATAATTGTTGTAAAAGCCGATAAAGGAAATATCACTGTTGTTATGGAAAAAAATGATTATGAGTTTAAAATACAAGCTTTATTACAAGATGAGTCTACTTATCAGAAAATAGTAAAAGTACCAATCTCTAGTGTACAAACCATTCTTAATAAAATTGTAATGTCATGGGAAACAGAAATGCGAATAACTGAACAACAAGGAAAATGGTTGAGATCGTATAATGGTATTCCTGCTACTTTGTATGGTTTACCGAAAGTTCATAAGATCGGTATACCTCTTCGTCCAATTGTAAGTTCTATTGGAACCGCTCTTTACAACTTATCATCATTTTTATCTGAAATTTTAAATAAATTTGTGGGAAGAACTAACACTTTTATAAAGAATGCGGAAGATTTGAAAGAGAAACTATCAAAATACCATTTACCAGAAGACTACATTTTAATATCGTTAGATGTCGTATCTTTGTTTACTAATATTGATAGTAATCTTGTTGTTCAGCTTGTTAAACAAAATTGGACTGAAATTAAAAAACTTAATAAGCTTAAATTAACGAAAATGCAATTTGTGGAAGCATTGGAGTTAGTATTAAATAATTGTGAATTCACATATAATCAGCAAGCTTACAGACAAATTTTTGGTAGTCCAATGGGTTCTCCTGTGAGTCCCTCTTGTGCGAATTTGATTATGGAGTATGTTGAAGAAACCGTTTTTAAAAAATATGGAAATAAAACCACCATTTTTCTTCAGATATGTTGACGACATTTTAACTGCTTTACCAAAAGATAAGGTTCAAGATTTTCTTACTAAATTTAATTGTTTTAACAACAAGATTCAGTTTACTCTTGAAACAGAAGTTGATCGTTGTTTACCGTTTTTGGATTTGGTCATACACCGATTAAGTAATGGACAGCTAGCTACTGATTGGTTCCACAGAAAAACATGGTCAGGTAGATATTTAAATTTTGATTCGTGGCTACCACAATCTTATAAAAGAAACACGGTTACCTTAATGGTCCAAAAAATTTTAAAATTATCTGATCCAAAATTCCATAGCAAAAATTTTAAATTACTTTTTGAAACACTTGAAAAAAACAATTATCCAAAAAATTTTATACGAAAATTAGTTAATCAACAAATTTATGGCAAAGAAAGAAACATATTGGAAGAAAGATCTATTAAAAACAATAACAAAATTTATATGACTTTACCATATGTAAAATGTCTTTTTGAGCAAATTAAACATTTGTTGAAAAAATTTAATTTTGAGGTCGTGGGAACAGCCAACAAGACGTTACATAACACTATTTTTACAAAATTAAAAGATAAAATTCCTATTAATCTTCAATCGAATTTGGTTTATCAAGCTGATTGTGGATGTGGTAAATCATATATAGGGCAAACAAAACAGTATCTAGGAAAACGAGTCAAACAACATCTTAATGACGCAAAAAAACAAAATATCGATAATATGAGCGCATTATCTAGCCACAAAAGAAGCTGTAGCGTAAATTTACCTCTACAAAATTTTAAAATTTTGGATAGAGAAAAAAACCTTAACAAACGTCGGATTTTGGAAATGATACGTATTAAACAACATAATAATTGTATGAACATACAAACTGATACAGCTTTTTTAAATAACACCTATGATTTTGTTCTACGCAACTAAAAATAATTTTTTAAAATATTGAGAAATTGTAATTTGGAAAAGAAATTTTCAATCGTCAGTACCATATTTTTTAGTCTTTTTTCAATTTGTACATTGTATAATTGTTTGTTTTTCTTTTTTTATATTTTTAATTATAGCTAGCGTTTTTTTTATATTGTCAGTTTTTCAAAACAATATTTAATTTTTTTTGATATTTATGTCAATTTTTTGTCTAAATATTATTAGTGGTTTATTTTTTGTAAAAGAATTTTTGTTTATAACATATCCTTGAAGATGGTTTTATAATAAACCGAAACAATTGTCGATACATAAATAATAAATAATTCAAAAATTGGCTTTAACCAAAAAACTTTTTTAATTAAATAATTTGCAAGCCAAACATCATATCATACATAATACTCCCATTTGGTGAAAACATGGGTTTAAAAAGAAAAAATTTAAACAAAAACTTTTTTAAATTTCTAAAAAGAAAAACAAACATTGATATAATGAAAATAGTCGCTCAATTTTTTACTGAAAAAATAAAACTAGCAAAAATTCAAAATAAGAAGTATCTTCTTCTGCGTTTTAGAAAACAAAGAGTTTTACCCTCAAACAGACGTCTCAAAAACACTTCCAAAATAGATGACAAGATTTTTGAAAATGCTGAACAACGGTTTCTGTTCACAGTACTAAGTCAAGAAATTACCGAAACTTTTGGAATGATTAAGAAAACTGAGAAACATATTGAAGATTTGAGAACTTTTATTATAATTAATTTATCTCCTGACCTGTCATCCATGATTTTTGAACGAGCAGAAAAACAATTCAAAGATGTTTTTGAAGAAATTAAAATCAAACATCGTCGGAAAATTGACAACATTTTAATGCCAAAACGAATAAACTTAGTTAATGTAAGAGAAAACATCACTCATGAAATGGACCTTGAAAATTCGACTGTAGAGGACACTCAAGCTACAAATTTATCAGACGGTAAGTGGTTAGTTAACCTTTCACAACAACCAATACCTGAAAATATAGAAAATATTTTGAAACTCGGCGAGAAATTTGCTCCACCTGTTACTTCTAAAACAATACCTTTTGACAAGATAGTATGCGGTGTTGAAAGTGTTCTGCTTAATTGTGAAGACCGTTTTGATGATTTAACGAAGTCTGATCTACGTAATCGTTTGGTCAATATTTTGACAAATTTTAAAACTAAAACTACCCACAAGAAATTACTTTCTAATGAAGAACTAAAGCTACTGTATGATTTAAAAGAAACAAAAAATTTTGTGAATAATAACCAAAACATAATTGTTGTAAAAGCCGATAAAGGAAATATCACTGTTGTTATGGAAAAAAATGATTATGAGTTTAAAATACAAGCTTTATTACAAGATGAGTCTACTTATCAGAAAATAGTAAAAGTACCAATCTCTAGTGTACAAACCATTCTTAATAAAATTGTAATGTCATGGGAAACAGAAATGCGAATAACTGAACAACAAGGAAAATGGTTGAGATCGTATAATGGTATTCCTGCTACTTTGTATGGTTTACCGAAAGTTCATAAGATCGGTATACCTCTTCGTCCAATTGTAAGTTCTATTGGAACCGCTCTTTACAACTTATCATCATTTTTATCTGAAATTTTAAATAAATTTGTGGGAAGAACTAACACTTTTATAAAGAATGCGGAAGATTTGAAAGAGAAACTATCAAAATACCATTTACCAGAAGACTACATTTTAATATCGTTAGATGTCGTATCTTTGTTTACTAATATTGATAGTAATCTTGTTGTTCAGCTTGTTAAACAAAATTGGACTGAAATTAAAAAACTTAATAAGCTTAAATTAACGAAAATGCAATTTGTGGAAGCATTGGAGTTAGTATTAAATAATTGTGAATTCACATATAATCAGCAAGCTTACAGACAAATTTTTGGTAGTCCAATGGGTTCTCCTGTGAGTCCCTCTTGTGCGAATTTGATTATGGAGTATGTTGAAGAAACCGTTTTTAAAAAATATGGAAATAAAACCACCATTTTTCTTCAGATATGTTGACGACATTTTAACTGCTTTACCAAAAGATAAGGTTCAAGATTTTCTTACTAAATTTAATTGTTTTAACAACAAGATTCAGTTTACTCTTGAAACAGAAGTTGATCGTTGTTTACCGTTTTTGGATTTGGTCATACACCGATTAAGTAATGGACAGCTAGCTACTGATTGGTTCCACAGAAAAACATGGTCAGGTAGATATTTAAATTTTGATTCGTGGCTACCACAATCTTATAAAAGAAACACGGTTACCTTAATGGTCCAAAAAATTTTAAAATTATCTGATCCAAAATTCCATAGCAAAAATTTTAAATTACTTTTTGAAACACTTGAAAAAAACAATTATCCAAAAAATTTTATACGAAAATTAGTTAATCAACAAATTTATGGCAAAGAAAGAAACATATTGGAAGAAAGATCTATTAAAAACAATAACAAAATTTATATGACTTTACCATATGTAAAATGTCTTTTTGAGCAAATTAAACATTTGTTGAAAAAATTTAATTTTGAGGTCGTGGGAACAGCCAACAAGACGTTACATAACACTATTTTTACAAAATTAAAAGATAAAATTCCTATTAATCTTCAATCGAATTTGGTTTATCAAGCTGATTGTGGATGTGGTAAATCATATATAGGGCAAACAAAACAGTATCTAGGAAAACGAGTCAAACAACATCTTAATGACGCAAAAAAACAAAATATCGATAATATGAGCGCATTATCTAGCCACAAAAGAAGCTGTAGCGTAAATTTACCTCTACAAAATTTTAAAATTTTGGATAGAGAAAAAAACCTTAACAAACGTCGGATTTTGGAAATGATACGTATTAAACAACATAATAATTGTATGAACATACAAACTGATACAGCTTTTTTAAATAACACCTATGATTTTGTTCTACGCAACTAAAAATAATTTTTTAAAATATTGAGAAATTGTAATTTGGAAAAGAAATTTTCAATCGTCAGTACCATATTTTTTAGTCTTTTTTCAATTTGTACATTGTATAATTGTTTGTTTTTCTTTTTTTATATTTTTAATTATAGCTAGCGTTTTTTTTATATTGTCAGTTTTTCAAAACAATATTTAATTTTTTTTGATATTTATGTCAATTTTTTGTCTAAATATTATTAGTGGTTTATTTTTTGTAAAAGAATTTTTGTTTATAACATATCCTTGAAGATGGTTTTATAATAAACCGAAACAATTGTCGATACATAAATAATAAATAATTCAAAAATTGGCTTTAACCAAAAAACTTTTTTAATTAAATAATTTGCAAGCCAAACATCATATCATACATATATATATATATATATATATATATATATATATATATATATATATATATATATATATATATATATATATATATATATATATATATATATATATATATATATATATATATATATATATATATATATATATATATATATATATATATATATGTATATATATATATATATATATATATATATATATTTATATATATATATATATATATATATATATATATATATATATATATATATATATATATATATATATATATATATATATATATATATATAAACGATATGAGATATAACGAAAACGACTGGCACTCTCAGGGTCGCATTTGTTGAGGTAGATCAAAAATATTTTCTGTACTTGTGTGTTCTAATAATATCTCGAACGAGTTCGTGAATCAGCAAAATCCAACACGTGGTTAAGAAACTAGAGGCTTTTTTCTGAAAAAAATTGATTTTTTAAAACCGTTATAACGGCTGTTCGGATACTAATATTTCAAAAAATTTAACAAATTTAAAATCTTTAGAATCTTTTTTATCACTTTCTTTTAAAAATAGACCTCTGCAGTTAGAAGTTCCTGAGTGAGCGGCTCCAACAAAAAAGTTTGCAAAAAAAATTTGTTTTTGAAACAACCGGCACTCTCACGGTCGCATTTATAAGGCCAGATCAAAAAACCTTTTCTAAAAATGTGCGTTTTATTAATATCTTGGACAAGTTCGTAAATCAGCCCAATCCAACACATGGTTAAGAAACTAGAAGCTTTATACTAGAAAAAAACTCTGTTTTTTAGATCCGTTATAACGGCCGTTTGGATTCTTATATATTTAAAAACTTCATAAATTTAGAGTTTTTGAAACCTTTTTAATCAGTTTATTTAAAAAAAAAAGACCTCTGCAGTTTGAGGTTTCTGAGTGAGCGGCTCCAACAAAAAAGCTTGTAAAACACAAAATGCGTTTGAATCAACCGGCGCTCTCACGGTTGCATTTGTGGAGCCAGATCAAAAAGCCTTTCTTAAAAATGTGTGTTTTATTAATATCTTGGACAAGTTCGTAAATCAGACAAATCTGACACATGGTTAAGGAACTTAAGGCTTTATACTAGAAAAAAAGTGGTTTTTTTAATCCGTTATAACGGCCGTTTGGATACTAATATTTTTAAAATCTTCATAAATTTAGAATTTGTGGAAACATTTTAATCCGTTTCTTATAAATATAAACCTCTGCAGCTAGAGGTTTTTGACTTGTTGGCTTCAACAAAAAAGTTTGCAACAATCCCCAACTACAATTTCCAAAAACCTTATAACAGTCAATGTCAACCTTATAACAGTCAAAAAAATAAAAGACTTGAATAGAAGAAATTAATTTTTTTTTCTTAGAAATAAACTATTTTGATATTTTGCAGTAATTGCACGACATATGATAGAGAGTAGGTTTGTGTCATAAATTGTCACACACATGTTCTGTGGTAGATTTGATATTTGTTTGTTGCAAAATTGGATAGATATGATTTTGCTTGTAGGAAGCTAATTTTCTTTTTAAAATTTATTCGATATCTGTTTGAAATTAGTTTGTTTTGTTTAAACTAATCTGATACATCAGATTCTACTGGCACACAAAACTGTCTGATCTCGAAATCTACCTATTTCTAGCGGATATTATTTCTTGATATATTTAGACCATTTGTTGGATTAAATTTTTTTAATTATATTTTTTTCATTCTTTAAAAAAATTTTTTATGTTCTAAAATTTTGTACATTTTTCATTTGTTTTGTATTTTGATGAATATTAAAGAAAATTTTTTATGTATTACTTCGGTCTGAAAGACCTAAGTATTACATTCATGAGCTCAAAGTGAAATTCTTACCCCCACTTTTTTTGAAATTTCTCGACGTTTTAGGACCTCCTGATTCTAAAAAAGCAAAAAAAAAAAATGTATGTCTGTCTGCCGGACGGCCGTCCGCCGTCATTACCTACGCTGCAGGGAAAACCGCTGGAGGGATTTCAAAAATTTTTTTTTCTAAAAATAGGTATACTCAAGGGACAGGTCCAAAAGGACGCTGTGTTCGATAACTGTACTGGAAGTGTGTCAAAAAAATCATTATGTGTGTCAAAAATAGCAAATTTTCATATTTTTGGCTTAAAAAACGTTCATTTTAAGTGATTACGAGCAGGAACATTAAATTTGGAGAAATCTTGATGGTCGGGATTGGTATGTGAGATCTAAAACTAGATTATTGCATTACAAGTTTGTCAAAAAAATGTTGTCAAGTGTGTGAAAAGAAAGATTTTTATTTATTTTTTTACCTAATTTTTTGGAAAAAAATTAAATTAATTGTTTGTTTGAAATGAAGTTTTATTATTATTATTGAGAATTATGGCATTATAAGTTTGTCAAAAAAATGTTGTCAAGTGTGTCAAAAGAAAGATTTTTATTTATTTTTTTACCCAATTTTTTGGAAAAAAATAAAATTAATTGTTTGTTTGAAATGAAATTTTATTATTATTATTGAGAATTATGGCATTATAAGTTTGTCAAAAAAATGTTGTCAAGTGTGTCAAAAGAAAGAATTTTATTTATTTTCTACCCAATTTTTTGGGAAAAAAATAAAATTAATTGTTTGTTTGAAATGAAATTTTATTATTACTATTGAGAATTATGGCATTATAAGTTTGTCAAAAAATGTTGTCAAGTGTGTCAAAAGAAAAGTTTTTATTTATTTTTTACCCTATTTTTTTAGAAAAAAATAAAATTATTAGTTCGCATGACATGATATTTTATAATTATTATAGAGAATTATGGCATTATAAGTTTGTCAAAAAATGTTGTCAAGTGTGTCAAAAAATGATTTCATTTAAGTTTTTAGCCAATTTTTTGGGCAAAAAAACATAGCTGTTTTTATGACGTAAATGTAATTTAAAATGAAATTGGACATGGAAATTTTTGAATTTGTTATAGTTTTTGAAATATTTTTGGAATTTTGAAAAAGTTTCTACTTTTGATTTTGTAATAATGTTTGCAATATTTTTAGAATTTCGGAAAAGGTTTTAATTTTTGATTTTGTAAGAATTTTTGGAATATTTGTAGAATTTTGAAAAATTTTAATTTTTGATACTATTATAATTTTTGGAATTTTGGAAAAATTTTCAATTTTTGATTTTGTAATAATTTTTGCAATATTTTTAAAATTTTGGAAAAAGTTTGAATTTTTAAGAATTTTTGAAATATTATTGGAATTTAGAAAAAGTTTAAATATTTGATTTTATTCTAATTTTTGGAATTTTGAAAAAGTTTGATTTTATTTAATTTAACAATATTTTTGGATTTTCATTATAATTTTCCGGCAACGTATTGATGTTTCGTGTTAGTTTTGTAATAAATTTTTAAACAGAGATAAAAAATACTTGTACTTTAACAAAGAGTTATGTTTGATATACATAGCTGCCCAAAACTAAAAACCATGTCCTCATAAAAGTTTTTTGCCAAAAACTATATCAAAATCCTTTACCCAGACCGAAGTCTTGATATCTCAGAGCTGTGAGATTTCAGCCCCTCCATATTTTCTTATTGAAATTTGTATATATTATTTTTTAATTTTATAGATATTGTACACATAATTGAAAATTTTTTTAATGAACATTTTATTTTGCCGACGTTTCAGAGCTAGGATTGGCTCCTTTTTTAAGGCGATTTTGTCTTGTATTGTTGAAGATGTATATACATCCCAGATGTATATGTATCCCCATTTCCTATATACATCTTTAACAATACAAGACAAGAATGAAAAAAATATAATTAAAAAAATTTAATCCAACAAATGGTCTAAATATATCAAGAAATAAAAACTACACACTATAACGAAATAAGAGAATTTAAATTAAAACTTGATTTTTGAACAAAATTTATCAAAGCAATTGTGATTATAATTTAAAAATAATTTTAATGAAATCAAAACAATTTGACCAATTGGAATCATACCAATTGAATAATGATAATTTTTTTAAAGGAAAATTTTCATTAGACAATAGGTTAAGTTCATTAGGCTATAGGTTAGAAAACAATACAATAATACATACTATTATTATCGAAAAAACATACAAATAAAGCTGATATAATTAAATGGAAGAGAATAAAATATTTTTTTTAACAATTTATGATGTTTTACTTAGAGGCAAAATTTCCACTGTTGATTTTACAATTTAAAAAAAACACTATTTATATTTTATATTTATAATAATTTTTCTTTTTAATTAATATTTTCTCTAACATGTTTCGAATAAAATTCATATTCAGAGAGATTGAATTTGCAACTACAACCAGTTGCAAATTCAATCTCTCTGAAGATGAATTTTATTCGAAACATTTTTTTTTTTTTTTTTTTTTTCCTTTATCTCCATTTAGGAGCAGAGGGCGTCTACTAGACTGGACCATCTAACTCTGTTGGGGGCAATCGCTTTCAGTTCACCCCATGTCTTGCCAATTTGTTTTGCTTCAGCTAGCACCGTTTTCTTCCATGTCATGGGTGGTCTTCCAACTCTCCTTTTACCTTGTGGATTCCACTCTAGGGACATCCTTGTTATATCTTCGACTGATTTTCTCAGTGTATGTCCTATCCATCTCCATTTTCTTTGTTTTATCTCGGTCTCAATGTCTAGCTGCTCTGTCTGCCGTAGAAGCTCCTGGTTACTGATGGTGTTTGGCCAGAAGCATTTGATCAGTCTTCTCAGGCATTTGTTCACAAACACCTGTAGTTTATTTGTGATCTTTCTTGTTTGTTTCCACGTTTCACACCCATACAGCAGTACTGACTTCACACATGCATTGAACATTCGTAGCTTTGTCTTTCTTGACAGGACGGATGCATTCCAGATCTTGTGAAGCATATTGAACGTATTTCTGGCTTTGTTAATACGCTGACTGATATCTTCTTCAGTCCCGCCTGTTTTTGCTACAGTACAACCAAGGTACACAAATTTGTCAACTTCGTCCACTTGTGTATTGTTGATGGTAATTGGTGTTATCGTTTTGGTGTTCAATCTCATAGCCTTTGTTTTTCTGATATTAATGTTGAGACCGACTTCATGTGCAAGGGTTGATAGCTTCTGTATTTTCTGCTGCATGTCCGTATGTGTGTGTGTAAGTAGACAGATGTCATCTGCGTAGTCTAGATCATTGAGCCGTCTTGTTGTATTCCATTGGATTCCATTTGGACTTGCATCATCGAGCTTTCTCATGATACTATCTAGTACTATTAGGAATAGTAGCGGGGATAGTACACAGCCTTGCCTCACTCCTCGGTGGTTGTAGTATTCATCACTTTGCTGTCCTTTGTATTGTATTCTGTTTGCAGCATCCCGGTACATTTCTTTGATTAGATCAACTATTTTCTTCGGGATGCCAATTTCACAAAGTGTCTTCCATATCGCGCTCCTGTTGATTGAGTCGAAGGCGCGTTCGAAGTCCACGAAGAGGAGATACACAATGGTGAATTCCATTCATTTGATTGCTCAATGATGATACGGATTGTGTTGATATGATCGGTACAGCTTCTTCCTGGTCTAAAGCCGGCTTGTTCATTTCTTAGTTTCATGTTAATTGATGGAGATATTCTTTCGAGAATGATCGTTGCTAGTATTTTCATTATTGTGTTGAGCAGAGATATACCTCTCCAATTTTTGCATTCTCTTAGATCACCTTTCTTTGGGATTGTTATGGTTAAACCTTCTTTCCATTTGGTTGGTATTTTACCTTCGTTCCATACATCAGCTAATAGTGGTGTTAGAGCTTCTGCTGTTGTGTTTACATCTGCTTTGAGTAATTCTGCTGATATATTATCTGTACCAGCGGATTTGTTGTTCTTGAGTTTCTGTATGGCATCTCTAACTTCCCGTTCCGTTGGTGGATGGGTGCTAATAGTTTCGTTATAGTTGTCATCCGGAGACTGCAAGTTATTTTCTTGTTGGTGGCAGTTGTCTTCGAAGTATTCTTTCCATCTATTTAGCTGTTGTTCATGAGTTGTGAGGGTTTGACCAGACTCATCCTTTATTGGTGGAGTGTTTGTATATTTGTTGGTGACCTTTCTCACGCATTTGTGTAGAGTGCGCATATTTCTATTAGCTGCTGCTGTTTCCGCAGTCTTGAGAATGCTTTCTGTATATCTTCTGCGATCATTCCTTGCCATCTTTTTAACTTGTTTTGCTGTACTTTCATATTTGTTGCGGATCTCGGTTGTGTTCTGGTGACACAACTGCAACTTGAGCTGTCGACGCTCTTCAATTTTCTTCCATGTATCATCACTAATCCATGGTTTCTGTGATTTGTCTTGGTAGCCTAGCACATCTGTAGCAGTTTTGACGTAAGCTTCTTTAACTTGTTCCCATTTTTCATCAATGCTGGTGGTTTCGTTGTTTGGTAGATTGAGCTGGAGCGACTCTTTGAAGATGTTATTTGTATTTTTGTCGCTCAATCTATTGATGTTAAATTTCCTCTTACATGACTTGTTGTTTTGTTTTACAGCGGCTGGTTTGATTTTGAATGTTGCAACTACCAGTTGATGGTCGCTGTGTATGTCTGCTCCTCGTTTTGCTCTGACGTCTTGTAGTGAGGATAGAAACTTCTTATTCACCAGTACGTGATCAATTTGATTCTTGGTTCTTCCATTTGGTGATGTCCAAGTGTATTTGTGTATGTTCTTGTGTGGGAACTTGCTGCCTCCTATGAATAGTTGATTTGTGACACAACAATCGATGAGCCTTTCTCCATTATTGTTACGTGTTGATTCTAGTGCATTTTTGCCCATGACTGATTCCATTCCGGTGTTGTCGGTTCCAATTTTGGCATTGAAATCCCCTTGTATTATTTTGATGTCATTTCGGTGTGCACTAGCCAGCGTTGCTTGGAGCTGTTCGTAGAATTCATCTTTTGTCGCATCATCAGCTTCTTCGGTAGGTGCATAGCACTGTATGATCGTTGTGTTTCTAATTTTCGATTGGAATCTTGCTGTTATTATTCTGCTACTGATTGGTTTCCATTCGAGAAGTGCTTTCTTTGCGTTAGGTGTTGTTAATATTGCTACGCCTTGTTCATGTGTGTTGGATTTACCAGAGAACATCATATAGTTTCCTTCACTTGTTGTTAACTCTCCGCTGTTTTTCCATCTAACTTCACTGAGTCCTAGTATCTCGATGTTGTATTCTTTCATTACTTTCTCAACTTGTGCTAACCGCGATGTTTCTATCAGAGTTCTGACATTCCAGTTTCCTACTCGTGTCCGGGTACGATAGCTAAGGGTCGATATTTTATTATTCCGGTTTGTTTTGCTTTGTATCTTTCTAGTATGCGTTTCTTTAATCATTTGAATTTCGGATTCACCTTTCGGATTAACGGGTGATTGGGCCATCGAATCCTAGCCAGTTTCCAGGGCTGCTGGATAAGGTATACTGGCATACCGTGGGCGAGATATTCCTGCTTCAATGTGATTCAATCGTATTTCCATATTTTTTCTGGTGAGGTTCCCAAGCGGTCACCCGTTTAAGTTCGCACCCTTCCCAGTGTTGCTTAACTTCCTTGTAAGTGATGTTGTTGACTTATCCACTTCTCCATCTCGCCCATCTCGCCTTATTCGAAACATGTTAGAGAAAATATTAATTAAAAAGAAAAATTGTTATAAATACAAAATATAATTAGTTTTTTTTTTTAAATTGTAAAATCAACAGTGGAAATTTTGTTTCTAAGTAAAACAACATAAATTGTTATAGTGATTTTGCCGCACTCCGAAAACAAAATATAAATAGTTTTTTTTGTTGAATTAATTTTTTTCTAATCAGTTATTTTATTTTGTTTGCAGCTAATAATTGTGGGTGTGTGGATCACTTCAGCCATTTATTCAATACCAAAATTTATTTTTGTAAGAACAATTACAAACACGTTGAGTGATGGAACAACGGAAACAATATGTATATTACATAGAAAATTGTACGATTCAGAATTATTCGACTTTATAAATTTTATATTACTTTACGTAGCACCACTTCTTGTTATGATGGTAAGTTGTATACATTTTTTTTTATATCGAAAAATTAAAAGGTTTATTAAATTTACATAGAAGTTAACACTTACTTTGAGTTTGAGTTTTATTTACGTTCTCTAGCATACTGAAAACCGAAATTATAATTACTTGAATTTATTAAAAATATTATTATGATCAGATTTAGAAAAACTCTTATTTTTGACATATCAAAAAACATCCTTACAATGGAGGCGTAATTATCTAGGTTTTCTAGACTACAGTTTAACATTAAACTTTTTTTTTTTTCAATAACAGATTTTATACAGTAGAATAGCAGTTGCCTTATGGAAAAGTTCACGTGGGTTTGAAAGACCCACAACAAGTCAATGTAGTCCAAATTCAACATCAAACTTAAACAGTCAATTAATTCGAAAATCTAACGCTGCCAAATATGAGAAACGGGCTGTAACAGCAACTGAAAGTCAAGCAAGTTTTTAAACTAAATAAATTTCGGAACTAAAACAAAGCTAAATTTATTATCGATTTATTCTTAGGTCTCAGTGGATTCTGAGAAAGGGTTTGTAACTACAACATGGCGGTCACACAGTTTTCGTCGGCATGGCACACAGCTAACTCAAATTTCGCATTCGTCCAACAATGTCCTTCGAGCGAGACGTGGTGTTATTAGAATGCTGATGGTTGTTGTATTAAGCTTTGCGTTATGTAATTTACCGTTTCACGCTAGAAAAATGTGGCAGTATTGGTAGCAAAAATATTAAACTTTATTTTTTGTAATAAAGAATCTAATATGCCAATCTTGTTTTTTTATTTCAGGTCAAATGATTATCAAGGGGATTCAAACTTTAACGCTTTATTTACGCCGCTCACATTTCTCGTAACCTATTTCAATTCTGGTTTGAATCCATTATTGTATGCATTTCTAAGTCGTAATTTTCGTAAGGGAATGCGAGAGTTATTATTATGTTCCATTAAAAAGAATAAAACTAAATCAGGACATCAAAAGGTACCGTTGCAGGTATGTTAATCAGTTAATCAAAACATTAAGTATATCAGTCGTCATTAAAAATGAATAACAGTTTTTATTTAAATAAATCTAAATCTTTGTTTTATTGTAACCAATATTTCTTTATACACGTACACGTTTATTGTAGATCAACCGTTTGTGAAGTGCTTTGAAATATTTTGTATGTCCCACGGGGTATATTTACTTTTAAATATATTTGCCATATTAATTTTCTTTAAACTTTTATTGCAAACGTTCTGTTATGAATTTTTGTTTGTAAATTTCGTTTTGATTAATAGAAGTTTCGATTTATTGTTGTCATCTGTATATAAATTAAAAAAAAATGAGAAGATTACCCATAAAACATTTCAAATTATATATGTATCTTTTTTTCATTGGTATAAAATTTTGTTATTACCAAATGATGTTAAAATATTTGAGAAAATTAAAGTACTGTTAGGTCAAACAAATTTCCTCAAAGTCGACTATAGTAAAAAGGTTTTGTATCACATTTTACAAAAGCTTAATGTAAAATTGAAAGTGTAATTAATTCTAAAAGAAGAGATATTAGAGATATTCAAACTGACGAGTAACGAAGACCTGATACTTTCCGCAGTAACTGTGGCCTAGCCAGCCATTAGAGAAAGTGTGGGTTAGTTGGCAAGTTTACTGACTGAAATTGGCTTAACAAGGTAGTCTGATATTATTAAGTTGGTTACAAGCATTGCATTTTATAAGCTTTGAAGATTCAGTCGAATCTTTTATGTTCTTACAGAAAAACCTCCAGGATTTTGCAAAAAGTTCAATTGACCAAGCACTGTTTCTTAGAAAACTGTAGCTAAAGCATGGAATTTGCTAGTAGTATTTCTCTACTGGAAAGAAATCAAGCTGAGACAAATATGACTGGTTATTTCTTGACATTAACTATATAGAATAATGCTGTGCCATAAGAACTAGTGTAATATCAATCAGAATCGGTTGTCTTAGATGGTAAAGTTCCAGTAATTTATTTTTGACTCTTTTGACTCTTTGACCTATTAAAAGCTGGCTGAGATTTCGAATGCTTGGACTAAACTAGTTATTGCGACTAGTTGTCTCAATAATACCTCAATAGTACTCAAAAATACAATCTTCCAAAACTCTAAACGAAAACTGGTTATTTATTTGATCTACAATTGGTTTATGATTAGAAAACATTTGTTGTTTAGTTTAGTTTTAGATAGATTTCACATAAAAATCTATCTATAGCAATGGGCGTCGACTCAAAATTTCTCGGAATGTTTAATTACATTCCATGTCATCCAAATAATTACTATTATTACAATTATGTTTTATGTCTTCTAGTCGAAAATGTTTCCCATAATATGTTTCTTAAAAAAATTGGGGATCAAAATATATGAAAATCATTCTTTTGACATACTTAAGGATTTTTTTTACATACTTATAACACATAATCAAGGTCTTGGTCCCACATACAGTTGCCGATCATCAAGACTCCTCCAGATTCAAAGTTACTACTCATTGTCACTGAAAATAAACATTTTATGAGCCAAAAATATGAAAATTTGCTATGTTTGGCACACTTAATGATTTTTTGACACATTTCCCATTTGACACAGCTATCGAACCCATCTCTTCTCCCATCGTCTTTTCGGCTCTTGCGATTAGGATAACCTATTTTCAGAATTTTTTGAATATATTTTTGAAATCGCTACAGTACTTTTCTTGCTTACGTAGGTTGTGACAGCCGGCAGACAGATGGACAATTCCTGTTTTGATTTTCTTCTAATTGTTATGGCCTATCATTTCGGGAAACGACGTTTCCTCTTGACTCCATTACTTTGGAGAGTATGGAGACAATAGCAATCAGCCTATATTTGAATGGGCGTGTCGGTCTTAATTTCTTTTTTATGGGATTGGATGAACAATAACGGTTTTCCAAGAACATGGAAAAGTGCAATTTGTTATAGAAAGATGGAATAGTCTATATAATGATTTAGTTATAAAGAGTGATGACAGCTTCTACGTACGATGACTGGTATACCGTTTGCACCCGCTGACTTTTTTACACTTAATTTTTTAGGAACCTTTGATACAATTTGATTGCCAAAAACCTGGTTGCCAAAACGCCTATTTCATAGAGTATGTATAAACCTATTGGAAGAGAATGTGACAGATGATTTGAAGTTGGTAGTTGTGAGGCGGCTACAAAATAAGAAATTAAAAGATCAGATTTTTTTCAGATGTGGAAAGAATTATCTTGTGTGATTCGAGGGGAGGAACTTGTGATGCTTTTTGTTTTTTCCCATGTAAATTTTTTGTACCAAGCTAGCAAATGACCAGAAAGATTTAGGGTTATTATTACCGTTCAGGATTTCTTGGATTTTGTCACGGGTTTGCAGGTCGTCTAATCATTTTGCATTGTTTATAGCATTTCTGCTATGTGTTTGTTGAAACTGTGCATGAGTCCTATGTTTGAATTCAATTGCTGACCGGCAGGTTTCATTAAACCATGAGATGTTAACGGTCTTCAATTGAATGGATAATAGAATGGAACAGTTCATAGCCGATCGAATGGCGGATGTTATTCTCAATGCAATTGAATTTATATTTTTATCTACAGTCAAACTAGTCCAATTGAGATTGGTCGAAAAGTCGTTCATAGCACGCCAGTTCACATTCATATAATGTCATAAAGTTCATGGATGTGGAGTATTATTTATTGCACATGCTTTGTTTTGAATTCTGCCCTCACCAGGCAGTGATCAGATGAGGCAGTAGGCGGATCGACCATAATTCTATATTTCGGGGTGAATAGAAAGGAATAGATCCAAAAGATGGGGTATGTGACATCTAATATCAGGAATGCGAAAAGGTTTGTCAATTAGGTGAGTGAACAAGTTGAGATCTTCCGTTCCTAGTAGTATATGAAGAATTTTTCTATGGAGTCTGATAGGGATTAGTAGAATTGTATGAGTGAGATGAGATATAGCTTTTAAATGAAACAAAAAGTACAACTAGAAATATTAAATTAAAATTTCGGACTGCTCATTAACATAAGAAGAATAAAAAGAATTGCAAAGCTAAAATTAATTATCCAAATAACAAACATACCAAAAAATAAAAAATACAGTTAGCATATTTAAAGTGTTGCTCCATATGAAATGTTGTCGATTAAGACCAATGTTCCTTAGATAGACTTTGCAGAAAAAAAAGTTTACTTAACCGTTTTCCTTTCATTTTATTTCTTTGCTGTATGACTCCAGATGGAACTACAATGGTTCTTTATTTTAAAGCAATCTATACGTCCAGCTTGGGAAACTGAATTCTTAGATCATGCCAGATTTTCAAAGCATTTTCGTTGTGTCTTCTTCCAACTGCACTATGCAAGTCAATAAATAATTTATCAGAAATTCATTATTCAGAAAATAAGATTGTGTATCTTGTTTATTAAAAAACGATCTTCCCATAAGAAAAAACTATCTTCTTGTTTTTCAGATTGATCTGAATCAGATGCCGGCATTTCAATATTTTATATTTAGCATTTTTCACAAAGTTTTTATTTTAGCAACTGCTGTAGAGTAAGCAAGAGCGTCCCTGAAGTTCATTCTTTTTAGCTTCGGCTCCACTACAATGACTATAGCGATAAAATTCACTCTTTCTTTAGCACCCACTCGTTTTTCAATTTCATTAATTAACAGCGATTTTAATTCTTTAACGCGACGAACTGATGGAATCAACTTGCTACCAGTGCAGCTTCGAGCGGTCGTAAAACTTGTCATACATAAAATAGAATTGCCAGTTCTGACACACTGAGCATATGTGGTCCCATTTTATGCCGAATATAGTTATATCATTGACGACACCCCGTAAATCTACCCAATCATATAGTAAGGACTGTTTTATCTTGTCGCAACTTCTTGAATTAATTTTGTTTCCTTATTTGTTGCTTTTCTTAATTCGTTGCTTGCTATATTACTTCGCTTGAAGTTTGAACCATGTTACAATGCCCTTGATCTTAAGTATTAGTTTTCGTAGGAAACTGTTGTACTGTATTTTGCGGAACTAAATTTAAAGTATGCGCTAAACACGATATAATATGTGGAGGTCCACACCAAAACGCTACATTTCCATTTTCTTTAAAAAATAAATTGTGTACTAAGATCGGCTCCAATTTCTGAATTCGATCGAAAACTCAAAAATTTATCTATGCTTAAATTAGAACAGTTTTTCCCCTTTGAAGAATAGAGCTTGCTTTAGACATAATGTAATCAGCGTAATGACATAATCAAATTTTCTTGAACTGCGTTGGAAAAATGTAATAATGGAAATATAGCGTTTTGGTGGGGACCTCCTCATATGTTTCTTACCAAAATCAGCTACAACCAACTAATTTTTAGCATTCGTACAATTTTTAAAAGGAAAATGTGAAAAAATTACAAATTAATAAAAAATCAAAAAGCTACACACACTTGCCAGAGCTAGTTTTGCATTTGTTGGATGTTTTTATAAAAAACATCGATACATCGAATAGAAATATTATTTTAAAAAACATCGGATACATCCGATTTATCGTGTGTAAACATCGAGTAAATTCAATACATCGATGTTTAATGAATATTAAATACCTACCCTACCTCAACTACATCATTCTATAACTTTACAGCTGTTGAATTAATTTCGGTGTTCAATTTGCCATGTAATTTTTTCCCACGGCGAGGTTAAGACAACTGCATTTCAATTGGAAGTAAAACTTGTTTTTTTCAAAGTAAATTTCTTTTAATCCTTGATCCACGTGTATTACAACCCCGCGTACTCCAGTCTTTGCTATTGACAAACCGAGCTAACGTAAATATCACACACCACTACCAAGAATAGTGAGATATCACTAGCCAAGGGATGCTGGCAGATGAACATTTCAGTCAACGGCAGCACTCTCAATCTAAGTTATGGAGTATTTTTTGATGATGCCAAGCCTGCTAGAAAACTTAGTCTGCATATAACTTATCATCTTATCATGAAATATTAGCCTATGTCATATTTTATTACGTGATAGAATTTACTGTATAGTTATTCAATGTTTAGAAGAAAACGAGGTTTGTTTGTTATGAGTGGGTGACAAGGTAAAGGTTAGTATATGATCTAGGTTAACTCGAAAATGAAAGATCTTCATTTCAAAATTGGACAAAACCGAACACCTGTTAGATTAAATCTTCAATAACTTCCAATCCGCTAATTTAGAGGTTGACATTTATATGAGAAGAAACTCAGACGCTTTTTAGTGAAAATGGGCAAAGTGGTGGAACCCTCCGGAGCACCTGTTTATTTAAAATTAGAACCACGCAAAATCTATAACATTAGTAAGCCATTAGTTGAAGCATTTTCTGGATTTAAGCTCACTATATATGCAGAAAATTTTGTTTCAAGAGCTGTGGTAAAGCCAGATTAGCCATTGCGTCACAAATAATTATAAAATCTTTCTCTCATGAGCTCAAGGAAGTGGTGTTAGTCGATAAAAATTCAACTAAAGTGTAAACAATTAATGTATGTATACGCATACAAGATAAACTTTCCTTTTATAAATCATTTCACAAAGTTGATCTACAAACAACTCAAAAACAAAATTTTTTATTTATTTTTAATCACACCAACACCTAACCACAACATCTTTTTCATTAATATTTTTTATTTCATACTGATATCTAAAACGACATTTTTCGAATTATTTATGGTACAAAAAGTTGAACTTTAACATCCTTATAAAATTTTATAAAGTCCTAGGACGTTAAAGTTCAACTTTTTGAGCAAAATTTAAAACTCATTTCTTTTTAAATTCAATTGTGTCGACTGTCGGCACTTGGCGAAACATTTTAATATAAATTAAAAATTAATAACACTTGTTTTTATTTCGCAAATATGTTTAGTTTTTTATTTTTTATTTTCTAAAAATTTTTGCTCAATGCATTTCGGCTTACGCCATTATCAAGAGCGATTCAAAAAGTTTATGAAGAAAAATTTTGATTTGAATCAAAAATAAATGAAAAATGAATAACTAGATTAAATAATTTATATAAACAAATTGTTAAAACACTTAATTAAAAAGTAGGTAAATTTTCTTATTAAATTGGTGATAAAGGAAATAACATAAATTTGTTGATTTAATAGTTTCTAAAAATTATGACCGAAAAATAGATCTGGATTTGTAAAAGGAGAACAAATAACGTCGGTTTGAGAATTTAATAAATTTTTGTTAAAGTGCATTGCTTTACGTATTTCAAAAGCTTCCAAAAGATCAAGCTTAAGACCTTTCGTTTCATATTGTAAAATTTGAATATTGTTGTTATTTATAAAATTACTAGTATGATTTTCCTCAATTAAATGATTAGAAAAGGTGGAAGATGTTTGTCCTAATCTTAACCTACGAAAATGTTCAGCACATCGAACATGAAACTGACGACCTGTTTGTGCGAGTGGACTCGGCATGTTCATTATGTGAGTACCCTATCCCAGAGATTAAAAAAAAATTTGACCTGCTACCGACAGCAACACGTACATTCTATTGGTAATTCTATCCGTAATTCTATTGGCCTAAAATTTTCAAATGTGATAAAGCAAATATATTAATATTGAGATTGATTATCGGATGTTTACTCAAACAATTAAGAAATAAAATTAATATATTGTAATCACAAGATACCTTTGAAATACTTAAGCCATTCAGATAAAGTAAACTTCTACATTCATTATATGAGATTAAATATGAGTTTTTTTCATACTCACTCATGTCGTATGTGTCTTAAAATTACACTCTAAGATGCTAAATATTTGCGTTTATATTCCTCTTTTGTTTTAAATACATACATAATACAAGCGTTTGTATTATTCGAATTTTGATGTGATGTTTATAATCCGTACTGTTGAAGTATTTTCTAGCTATTAATTCAATCAAAAAATGATAAGACACAGTAAGAATATTTCAACAAAAATGTTGAATAACATCATTATACTGTTCTAAAGTGGTTATGTTAATGTGCTATCAAACTTGACAAACTTGACAAATAATTGTTTTCTAATTTTTGGCTTAAATTACCTGTGTAAAGTATTTTACGCCATAATTTTGTTTCAAGGACGGGGTTTGGATAAATTAAATTATAAGAAAGCTTTTTTAATTTCTTACGTAAAATTTTGTGAACTAATGTAGGATTATGGCCATTATTAAAAGTTATGTTCGAAATAACATTTAGTTACTTTTAAAAATTAGCTGCGGAAAGAGGGACTTTAATAAGTCTATCAACCAATGCATGAATGGCTGAATGTTTTATATTTGACGAATGATTAGAAGTAGAGTGTATAATAGAATCTGTACATGTTGGCTTACGATAAATATTAAAAGAAAATTTAGCAAATGAATGACTTATACTTATATCAAGAAAATTGATGCAATTTTCGACTTCTTTTTCGATTGTAAATTTAATAGAAATATGTTTATTATTAATTATTTGAAGAAACGACTCTAATTCCAAATCAGTTCCAGTCCAAAGACAAAGAATATCATCAACATAACGATACCAAAATAAAACATGACTAGACAGTGGAATTGATAAATTTAAAATCTCGATCTCAAAAAAGTTCATAAGAATTTCTGCCAAAAGTGGGGACAAAGGAGATCCTATTGGTAGTCCGTCTGTGAATTTATAATATCTATTATCAAAACAAAAGGAATTTTGCTCTACACAAGTTTTGTACAACATGGAGAACTCATTTCGAATGTCATCAGATTGAACGGAATCATTAATAATTTTGAATACAACAGTATTTAGAACGTTAATAGGAATAGATGTAATTAAGCTGGTTACATCAAAGGAAATTAGTTTTGAAGATGAAGGAACAACAATATTTTTTATTTTGTCAATAAGGTCAATTGAATTTTTAACAGAATAATGTGAGAAAAAGTTTGTATGTTCAATAAAAAGTTTGTTAAATTTTTGACAAAGTTTATAAGCTGGTGCATTGCAATATGAAACTATTGGTCTGGTTGGCATATTTAATTTATGGAGTTTAGGTAATCCGTAAAGGACAGGAGCAGAAGGGTTCATTAATTTGAAACGAAAAGCAGTTTGTGGTGGGATTAGTTGTATACATGACGAGAGACATTTAGACACATTAATCTTAAATTTACTCGTGGGGTCAGAGCTCCACTATCACTAATAAAATCAAAAAATTTTCAGAATAAAGATCTTCTGATAAAATTACTATGGTATTTCCTTTATCTGCCTTACATAAAACTGAATTTGTGTCTAAAAGTTTAGTTTTTATATTATTAAATTAAGTAAGTTTTCAAAATCTGGAGTCTATCAACTATCTTGTTCTGACTGTGATGCACTCTATATTGGACAAACAGGTCGTCAGAGTCATGTTCGATGTGCTGAACATTTTCGTAGGTTAACATTAGGACAAACATCTTCCACCTTTTCTAATCATTTAATTGAGGAAAATCATACTAGTAATTTTATAAATAACAACAATATTCAAATTTTACAATATGAAACGAAAGGTCTTAAGCTTGATCTTTTGGAAGCTTTTGAAATACGTAAAGCAATGCACTTTAACAAAAATTTATTAAATTCTCAAACCGACGTTATTTGTTCTCCTTTTACAAATCCAGATCTATTTTTCGGTCATAATTTTTAGAAACTATTAAATCAACAAATTTATGTTATTTCCTTTATCACCAATTTAATAAGAAAATTTACCTACTTTTTAATTAAGTGTTTTAACAATTTGTTTATATAAATTATTTAATCTAGTTATTCATTTTTCATTTATTTTTGATTCAAATCAAAATTTTTCTTCATAAACTTTTTGAATCGCTCTTGATAATGGCGTAAGCCGAAATGCATTGAGCAAAAATTTTTAGAAAATAAAAAATAAAAAACAAAACATATTTGCGAAATAAAAACAAGTGTTATTAATTTTTAATTTACATTTCTTTTTATTTTAATAAATTTCCAGTATGAAATAAAATTTTGTATTTATCTCAAACGAAAAGTGTTTTTAAAGGTACTCACTAGTAAACAACTAGCTCGTACTTTAAAGTTTCACTTTTCGTTCTAGATAAATAAATAACTATTATATTTTGCTAAAAAAAACGAATCACGTCATCATGTTTCTTATAAATGTAAAGATCATTTTCACAAATCATTTTTAACATACGAAAAAAAAAACAAACAAAATTTTCATCATCTATAGAACCATTCTTTACCAACCGATTCGACTCATGTAGGAACTCAACCATGATCCAGAAAACATTTGATTCCCAATCGGCCAACAGCTATTCGTATTTAAATTATTTGGATTCATTCATTCACAACCAGCTCCATCTACATAGTAAAGTTAAATTATGTATAAGAAAACTTTTTTTTCAGCTTTATATTTATTTTTTCTAAGTAGATAAGTATTTTTATATTTATATTAAACAATGTTAAATTTCTGTTAATTATTTTCTTGATATAAATAAATAATTTAACCTTAAACAATAAATTTAGATAATCACCAACCAACCGATAAACTAATTAAGTTAATTACCTGGACCATTACCAAAAAAGTATAATTTAATTATAAATGGAGTACAAAAAGGGTTAATTTGAAAATAAATTATGATAAAATAAATTAATAAATAAAGATTAGAGATAATGCTTTCATGCTTATAAAGATGAAAGGTTAACAAAATCAAAAGGGAAATATTTGAGTATATATATGTATATGTGAAGTTAAAACTTTAATTAAGCTCTTAATTAGAAACTTAAATGGTAGACGACAGGATAAAGTGTGAACAAGTAATTTTTCTATAGAGCTGCCCAAATCTTCAATTTTTTTTGTATAATTTAAGTTTTTGTATAATTTAATTATTAATATTTGTTTTATTATTCCTCGAAGCTGATACTTTTAAATGGTCTAGTTTTGATTAAAGGTTCACAAGCAAAAGAACTAAATTGTTTTATATTGTTGACGTATGTAAAATAACAGCGTAAACAAACTTAAACTTAAACTTAACTTAAGAAGATACCACTTTTAAAATATATTTTTCACGCACAAATGAATTGTAAAACGTCTACGATAGTTCACCAAAATATGCCAAAAACACATCTTCAGAATAAAAATTTCCTGCTTTTTGTTCTTACACCAATTGATATAACAGGTAAGCTTTTTCATAACGACTTTAGATTTGTCAGGTAACAGATCTAAAGTTAAATTGCTTGCTGCTTCTTTTATTTGAGGTGAAGTGCTAATTATATCACTTTCATCACTACTGCTCATTTTAAATTATTTTTATTTAAAAATAGATATAAACTCTGTATAAATTTTAAATTTATTAATTTATAATTTTAACTTGACGTCCGATACGTTTTTTAAACAACAAATAAATGATTCCCTGGCAACTTTAATCGTATTTGTTGGCAGTCATTAAAAGAATAGTATGTATACTTTGTGCAGAAAGTAACATTGCTGCCCAGGCATGGCAATTTTCATGCACGAGCAGCAATCTAGTATTTTCTGCTCTTAATATACAATATACTATTACAACCTAGTTATCGAGGCTGAAAGTTGAACTTTACGTCCGTTAAATAAAAGCGCGTTGCTATATAAAACATTGCTATATTATTCTACTTTATCGCCTGTAAAATAATCGCCCGTAAAATAATTAAAATAATGATAAAATTAGAACAAATAAATAATAGTATATTATGCTACGATCATGTAATGACGGTTATTAATACACGAGCATTAACCGGGGTACGAGTATATGGTATATGCATGGTATATGGTATATGCGAGTGCATTAATAACCATTACATGAAAGTGACATACGCTATTTTTTCTACACCCGGTAAATAACGAAGAACGAAAATTATAATGAAAATTTTTAGCCTTAGTTTTATTTTAGTTTAAACCAATGAAATTCTCTAAAATGTAATGACATCATTCAATTTCACCAATAACATTTGAATTATACTAAGTTTTATTTTTTTTTTTATTTAGCGTATGGTTTTTTTGGTGATACATTAAAAATTAAACTTAAAAATAGGTAGACTCTTTATTTATAAATTTATTTATTTATAAAATATTTATACTAGGTCATTCAATAAGTCCGTAGGATGACACATAGATGGCGTTACTAGAATTTTTTCCATATGATTTTTATTTAGTACTAACCTTCAAACGATACGTGTATAAATTTGACAGCAATCTGACTATTTATTCGTGAGTTATAGCATTTTGTGTGAAGCAACTTTTGTTTTTGAAAAAAAATGGGAAAAAGTGAATTTCGAATTTTAATATAGCATTGCTTTTTGATGAAAAAAAATACAGTGGAAACCAAACAATGGCTTGATAAACATTATCCAAACTCTGCTCCATCGAGACAAATGGTAGAGAAGTGGATGGCTGAATTTAAATGTGGTCGTACCAGCACAAAAGATGCAGAGCGCAGTGGACGCCCAAATGAGGCTGTTATTCCAGAAAACATAAAAAAAATCCACAAATTGGTTATGAACGATCGCAAATTGAAGGTGCACGAAATAGCTGACATTGTAAAGGTAGCAGATGGTAGTGTTTTTACCATTTTACATGAACATTTGGGTATACGAAAGCTCTGTGCAAATTGGGTGCCGCGTGAGCTCACAGTCGACCAAAAACAACAACGAATCGATGCTTCGGAGGAGTCTTTGGCACTGTTAAACCGCAATAAAAGGGAATTCTATCGTAGATATGTGACAATGGATGAGACATGGCTTCACAATTACACACCAGAATCCAAAAGACAGTCAGCTGAGTGGACAGCAGTCGACGAACCGAATCCAAAGCGAGCAAAGACGCAACAGTCTGTCGGTAAGGTGATGGCGTCTGTATTTTGGGATACGAACGGAATAATATTCATCGACTATCTCCAAAAAGGAACCACCATCAACAGCGAGTATTACTGTGAACTTTTGGATTGATTGAAGGCTGAAATCGCAAAGAAACGGCCACATTTGCAAAAGAAAAAAGTGTTGTTTCACCAAGATAATGCACCGTGTCACAGATCGATGAAAACGATGGCAAAGTTGAATGAATTGGACTTTGAATTGCTTACCCACCCACCATATTCTCCAGATTTAGACCCCAGCGACTTTTTCCTGTTTTCAGATCTCAAGAGAATGCTTGCTGGAAAGAAATTTAAGTCCAATGATGAAGTAATCGCTGAAACTGAGGCCTATTTTGACGAGAAAGAGAAATCGTACTATAAAAGTGGTATAGAAAAGTTGGAAAATCGCTATACTCGTTGTATCGCCCTCAAAGGCAACTATGTTGAATAAAAAAATCGAGTTTTGTCAAAATGTTGTTTTTTTCTTACTTGTCCTACGGACTTATTGAACGACCTGTTACGTCTGGCCTACTGGGATATTAAAAATTATCATTCTAATTTTGAAATAATTAACTGATATCACAGTATGCCAACGTATAATTCATAAAATTATATGAAGAAATGAAAAATGGCAAAAATTTTTCTAAACGAATTCCCCTCGTTCGTTGATAAATTCTCATAATTTTTTGAAAAATTCCTCAAGCAAGTGGTATTGATAATAGCCCTCGGCCTACGGCCTCGTGCTGTTATCAATATACTTGCTTTCGAAATTTTTGGCAAAAAATTATTTCGAATTATCACCGCCCTTGGGAAATTACAAATGAAAATCTCAATTTTCAAATTTCAAAGTTCAATTTTTTTTCCCATATGAAAATTTCAACAAACGTCAAATGCATAGCATGTTTGATTGAAAAACTATGGGTTTCTTTCTATTGATTAAAAATCTGTATCGTAATAAAATCTGTATCGAAATGAATATCATTATAAAACGGCTTTTGGTCATATATAAGTGTATTTTTATAGTACGGGTGTAGAAAAACGATTGTATAAAGTTTATAGTGAAAATCATTGCATGTTTAGTTTTTTTCGAATTTTCAAAATGTCTACGAGTTTAAAAACTCAAAAAATAATTTATTCTTCAATTAAGTTGAGCAGATGTGCGTAAAACGTTGAACATACACTCAGGCTGAAAGGAAGATTACGCCTTTGGTTCAATAAAGCCCTTGCTTCGCATCGGGCTTCAATATGAACCGCAGGCGTAATCTTCTACTTTCAGTCCTCAATATGTAAATAACTATTACATCAATTTAAATTTTTTATTTTGTAAGCCAATATTTCTCAAAAAAGCACATTATTTGAAAACATGTTTATTTATTTCAAATAATTGATTTCTAATCCAAAAATATTGAAAGTAGGTTTTAAATATTATAAAAGTAATCTTTTAAATCTACACAATTCATTTAAATTTTTCAATTCAACGGTATATTTTGGATTTTTCTCAGAGAAAAAATCAGTTTTTCTCTTATACGAGTTTCAGAGAGGGATTCGAACCTTCCTCATCAGTACCATAATACGAATCCGTTTTTGGCAGATACGGTGTTCAACTACGCCACCGTTACGGTCATCAGAGTTACGGTCAGTGACACTGGTTTTTATTCTAGAGTTTTATTTAAATGTATATTTGCAGAGGGAAAAAAATAAATGTATAATTTTAAAAGTATATTTCTTTGCTCGTACATCGTACAAATGGAATGCTTTGCCTGAATCAATAGTCTCGGGGGCAATCCACAAAGGTTTAAAAAAAAACGTCCACCTACACCTCAGACCGCATGTTATCGTAGACCAGGGGCGTCAATTGGGTAGGGCTGGGGGGGGCATTGGCCCCCCCCAAGGATCTGATACTATCAGTACATCGATTCAGTAAAATCATCCAATCGTGATAGAATTATACACTATAAAAATTTCAATGCACTGTTATTTTGTAAATTCGTCTAATTTTTAGAAGATTTACTTAACTAATATATCAATTTTATCGCATACTATTAATTGAAATATATCTGATAAAATAATTATTACGTTACATATTATTTTGGCCCGACTAATATTCAAACCGTTATCGTTCTTTGTATCAAGGACTAGAGCGCCACCGATACGAAAGGCGGTCGTATTGCTTCTAATCTTCTTATGAAATCAGTTTTATAAACAAAACAAGATCGTTCTTCCAAAAACGCCGTGGGTGCGTATTTTGACAAAATTCTATCGTATACTATAAGGTGCGCGGCATCACCGCTTTTAGAAAAACGATTGTGTTTTGTTTATAAGATATTCGTGTCTGAGCCAGAGGAAACAAAATATTTCATTAGTATAAGGTTCCTCGAGAGTTTATAGTGCAGTATTTAACATTCAAATTTCAATTGTTATTGGCCATTGGTAATTTATATAAACTTAAAAGTAGGTACATGCAGGAGAACACAACCTAATTATACCCCACTTATTTGGAGAAACCTGACTGTTTGGCCTTGTTTTCTATCTATATCATATTGTACAAACTTTACAAGACTTTTTTAAAAACAATAAATTAAAAACAATTTTAAATGTAAAATCCTATAACATATCAAAAGTTTTCTTGATAGTTGTGCTAATTTTTATTAAATGAATGAAAATAATTACGGGAGTAATTTAAATTTATTGGGTTGTTTCCAGTGATTTTATAATAGTGAATGTTTTATAATGGACAAACAATATTTTCTAACGACACGAACAAATATTTAAGTTATGTAAATATTTTCAAAGTATGTTATGAAAACTTGCTGACAAATTCTTTTCGCCATATGGACTATAATTTTTAATTCATAAAGTAGCAAAAATTATATGTTTAGTTGGTTATAATAAAACCCAAAACGTCAATCTTTGTTCATTTTTTTTATACAGTCACAGGGAGGGAGAAACCATTATTTTTTTGTGGTAGGATTTTCTTATAGATTTAAAAGAAGTTCGCAATAATTGTACAATTTAGAATCAAATGAAAAATTTACGCACGTTTATGGGTAGTAAACTGACCAGAAGTCCCACGCTGCGTGAAAATGTCACACATTTCATTGCGTTGTCCCACGGAGAAATCTGTCCCACGAAGCGTCCCACGAAACAAATATTTCCACCACATTTGCCCGCATTATCGAAATAATCAAAAAACCTTATATCTACCTACGTACAGTTTGCGCAATATCTTAGTCAAAGCAATGGCTTCACAGTTTTTTCTTGCAGTTTGTATAATGTTATGTATATGTTGATTTAACCATATTGAGAGAACAAACCAGTGCAATATTTTTTTTACTAAAATAGTGTTTTAACTATAATTTTCTTAGAAATAACTGTCACTTCAATAATTTACATATCTTTTAATGTCTAACAGATCTACCTCAGCGAAAAGGTTTCTTTGTTTATAGAAACATCTCCCCGGTGTATATACGAGAGATCGAAAGTATATTATGTAAAACAAAATACAAAATATTTCACTTAAAAAGTCTCAGTTTTGCGTGAATGAATTTATCATAAAAAGTTAAATTTTTAAACCAGAGTTTACAATTTTCCTTTATTCGAGCACTCATTTCAATCCTTTGAAATAATATTCAAAAATTAAAATCTTCATAACTTGAATATCGTTCTTACTCGTAAGAGTAAAATTTTTGTTTTTTCGATTTTACTCCTTTGGAGCAGATTACATTTTCCTGTTCTTTCATTCGATTTGCAAAAGAAGAAAATTAGTCACTCTAAGTCATCCTTTATATTCATTTTTCTAACAATACATGGATAATTGAATGAATCATTCGAAGCATTTTACATTGGAAAGCATCAAATTTGACGCAAAAATAAATGTTTTGAGTATTTGAAAGAAAATATTTATTTCAATTTAGTAGCAAGAATGATATTTTATTATTTTTACTCCTGTATGTGAGAGTGTTATATTTTTTTTAAGCTACGCACTCTGAAAGAACAAAGTAAAGGAGTGATATATGTAGCGTTTCAAACTCTGTTTAAAACACACTTTAACTAGGTAGCTCAAAAGTAAAATTATTATTTTCTAATTTATAATCCTTTTTCTCAATAAAGAACAAACAAAGCAAACAGCATAAAAACTTGATAAATGGTATAGATTTGCAAAAGATAGAACGAGAGGTATACTGTATACCTCTTATACTTACGGAATACAGAAAAGATATTAATTATTTAGTAAAATTAAAATAAATTGTTTCAATTGTTTTGCAGTTTTTACTTGTGTAACAAAAGTTTTAAGCTAATTTAAAATGTAAATTTATACTAATTTTTAAAATTATATTTAAAAAGTTCTCCTGCAAATCAAGACGAATAGAAAACGTTTACGTAAATTCTTATACGATATTAAATTGGACTATACTTTTATAAAAAAATCAAAATATAACGACGCAAAAGTTTAGTGTATTACCAGTCGGAGTGAATTTGCAAATTAACAGTGGACATTATGATATTAAAAGACATATAGATACATATAAACATAAAAAAACGTTGCTATAAGCCGCCAGCTCCAGTAGCTTAAACAAGTTTTGTTGTTATTTTGTTGCAATTTACGCTGATAACACGAACACCAATTTTAGTGGTGTCACGCCAAGGGGTGAAAATTTAAAAACAGGCTAAACTCGAATTTGAACCAGAGTGTATTGGGTATTTGATTCGCAGCCCATATTCTAAATAATGCAATAAGAAGTGCTGCTGATTTAAATGGCAGGGTTAAAAAGATTTGGATATTTTACTGTCTTTACTGAAGATGTTGAAGGAGTTCTGCGGCAAAAGTAATGTCGAACATAGCCAACTTATTAGATACAGTGAAACTCGCTGGCTGGCGGTAATGCCAGCACTAGAAAGAATTTTCAAAATGTACGAACCACTGCAAGCACATTTCCTAACGGTTGAATGTCCAATTAAACTAAAAGAATTTTTTGAAGAATTAAGTGGTAAACAAATAGTTAAGGAAAGCATTGAATAGTAAATTTATGCACAATCTAGCTAGCACGTTTTCACCGTTCCACTTTCTCGCAATAGAAATTCTAATTAGTTAGTATTTGGAAGAATGTCCCACATTTTAACGATTTTGCTCTGGTCAGTTTAGGGTAGACATGACTCTTTCTCTCTGAGACAAATAAAGGAAAACAAACAAACAAACAAACAAAAAAACGATTCGACATAAGAGGAGTCACGTAGGGATTGCAATCCCGTGGTGTTTTATGGATCCTGGGACTATGTGACTCATAAATTTTAAATCCCGGGAAGCCCGGGATCGTATAGAAAAACCATCCTTTTTTTATGCTGCACGATCTGCTGACGTTTACAAATTCACTCTCTGAACAGTTACAAAGCAAAGATATAATAATTTCTAGCACAAGCGCTTTAATTAAAACTACTTTCTTGATGCTTAAACAATGCAGAGATGATACTAAATTTGAAATTATTTTTAACAAATGAAGGGATTTTGCCGAACTTTGCGGCATTCTCTTCGATGAAACAACACCAGAAGACTAGCAGATTAACCAATGTAGCTCAAAAGCATTTTATTTTTATTTCTAAGTCGATGCATTGAAATGCTTTTAAATATATGTGTGTATAAAAATCAGTACGTTATGTTTTACGAAAAAAATCTTTTTACGTCATTTAAATTCTCGCCCCCCCCAAGATTTTGGTGAAATGACGCCACTGTCGTGGACCTAGGTATTAAAAGGTATTTATGTGTTGTTGTGACACATATTGTAATGCCTTTTTATTAAAAAAAATATACGGCAGACTATGTTTGTATAAGTATAAGTATGTATATTAAACTAGTTTAGAATTTTTAAATAACTAGACTTGAGTTTTGAAAAGGTTGTGAATTATTAGGGATTTTTGGTGAGCATTTAAACTCAAGAAAATCATTTGAATTTTCCAATTTGAAGGTTGGATAGCATGTCTGCCAAAACGGATTCGAATCATGGCACTGATGAGGAAGGTTCGAATCCCACTTCGAAACACGTATAAAAAAAAAGTGGTGTTGTCTCCACTAAAAAAATAAAGTCAACTTCCGGATTGAAAATCAAATGATTTCCTTAGCTACTTTAGCTTAAGTGCTCATAAGAAATTGAAAAATCGTAAAAACAGTATCGAAACCTTTTTGGAAATATTTGTATATGCGAATTTAGTAGTAAATTTATCGACAATGACATGTCGCTTAAGCCGTTGAATCTATTTTTGAAATGATCAGGTAGTCCTTACAGTTATATTCATATTCAGTTATATCTTACAGTTATATCCTTACAGTTATATTCATATAGATCAAGTCACGATTAAATAATTAAATTTGTTTATGAAATTGAAAAGCCGGGATGAATAAGAATCGAAATAATATTATTTTTTTCTTGTGGTGTTGAGCTTAAAGATTGCATGTGTTGCATTATGTTAGGCAAACACATTTAATCATGTTTCCACTCTTCATATTGCGTTTTATTAAACATTTTTAATTTTTCTGAACGATTTAATTGCTCCAATTAAATCAACGTAAATGCTTAGGATATTACAAGTAAATATCGATTTTATTCGAGATCTTTAAGAAAAGGTCTGTTAAACTAAAATAAAAACTTAGTTTTCAAAAAACTAAAACGAAACTAATAAAATTGAACATATAACGGTAGTAATGAGGTCTAAAAGCTCTGAAGTACACAGACCCAAGTTGGGCGCCATTGTGTCCTGTCTTTTACTGGACATAGAAGTCCAGCATGGGACCTTGTACGCTAAATTATACTACACCAAAAACAACTACCTTACCATCGGGTAGTTCGCATAGTGACTTTTAACGTTACCAAAAATCATGCACTAAAATTTCGAAATTGAATCATTAAAGGTTAACCAACAGCATCAGGGCTCTTCATCTATCCACATGTGATCCAAACACCGTGGCGGTGCAAATAGATAGACAGATAGACAATAGATTGAATTTAAAAATTCTTCAACAAGTTTATTTTTGTTTTCTTAATTTTGTGTTTGTTATATTCTTCTCCTTGTACAGTATTTCACTCACCAGTAGTCAAAAAAAGAAACAATGTTTCAGCAAATCGAATAGAGCTTAATCTAGAAACCTTAATATCACGGATTGACATCATATTTATTGGATATAGTCACCAGGCTTGCGACCATATAATTTGATGATTACCACATATTTATACTTTATGAGGCGTCCGTCCTTGACGGGTTCGACAACTTTTGTATCTGCCATTTTTCTCGAATCGACCGCTAACTATTGCCACAAGATCTTGTAAATTTACTACCACATTTTTTTTTTATTAATAAGGGGTGGAAATTTGTTTTAGAAAACGAGGGGAACCTTGTGCGACAAAAATTTGTCTCCTATTGTCAAGTTCGACAGTTGAAATTTTGGCATGTTTGGATTACAAAAGATACAAAAGATATAAAAAGATTTATTAGGGATGTTTGAGATCAATTAAACTAAAGTAAGTAAAGAAGTAATTGGAATTTTTTCAATTCAAAGGTATGGTTGGAGGTTTCTCAGAAAAAAACCCCACTTTACATTTTTCGTGTTTCGAATGAATTCGAACCTTAGTGCCTTGTTCGTTCCGTCATTAAACTCCATATTATGGAAATTTTTTTACATTATACATGGAAAATCAAATCAAAACCCCGAAAAAAAACAAATTTTTAACCCGACCATTTTCGATTATCTTGAAACTTCGGTGATTGTTAATATAATAAAAAAAAAATAAATACGTGTTTTTTATTTATTTTTTACTAGTTTTGAAACAGGGTGGCTTGAAATTTCTTAAGAAATTTAATGACAATCAAAGATTAAAGTTAAATTGTATTAAAACAGTATATTGTTATTCGATTTGAATTTGAACCTTTATAAAATATTACACTGATAAAAAAATTTATGTTTTTGTATGAGTTTTTTTATTTTTCAAACCTGGATATTTCAAAAAGTACCTTTTTTTTATGTTTAAAGATTAATTATTCACGAAAATTACAGACAAGCGTTATTTTTTGTTTTTGAGAAAAAGGCATTTTAAAATATTATTAGTTTGCAGATTTTTGTACTTCGTGTCATTTACTAAAAACAAGTTTACCGATTCTATTGAACTTTTTGTACTCTTAAAAGGTATTGAACGCTTTGTTAAAAAAAGGCTTTGTTAAAAAAATTATCCTGACAATTCAACTCACTAAATAAAGTTTCGATAAGGTCCAATAAAAACGCTTCATTTACTATTTTTTAATAAATCAAAACGAATTATATCGATTATTTTTCTCTGGTGGGAAGGAACAGCCAATTATAGTGAATATTTTCGGCCTTCTTAATATATTAATTTAAAACTAGAGATATTGAGATATTTTTTTGGCTTAATGAGATAACATTTTTTTATTTATATTTTTGTTTAAAAGATAATTATTAGTTTCTAAAAAAAATTTTTCTACAAATTATTCAATAATACAAAATTATATACAAATGCAATTTGCAAATAATAAAAATGTCCGTTTTCATTCATAAATGATTGCATGTTTATGTTTGTCAAAAATAAATTACAAATTTATAACATTTATGCGCCTACTAAGATGAAATAATATTTAATTTTGTTTGACAACAAATGATTATGTTGTATGAAATAATATTACTATTTCTGTTCGTTAAATTGTCTGCTAAATACAACTCGTCATCAAATTATTAGTCGATTATTTTTCAACATAACCACTCATGTCATTTGAGGTTAAAAATTTACTCATGCCATTTGAGGTTAAATTTAGGTTAAACCTCCGTAATATGGTTATGAAAAATAATCGACTATTATTTGACGACTCGTGATATATATGACAATTCAACTCACTAAACAAAGTTTCGATAAGGTCCAATAAGAACGCTTCATTTACTATTTTTTAACAAATCAAAACGAATTGTATCGATTATTTTTCTCTGGTGGGAAGGAACAGCGAATATTTTCGGCCTACTTAATATATTAATTTAAAACAAAAATTCACATACAAAATTATGTGAAAATGCAATTTGCAAATAGTAAAAATGTCCGTTTTCACTTTCATAAATGATTGCATGTTTATGTTTATTTGTCAAAAATAAATTACAAACTTATAACATGCGCATAAATGTTACTAATGCTATGCTACTAAAATGAAATAATATTTTATTATGTATGATTATGTTGTATGAAATAATGTTACTATTTCTGTTCGTTCAACTGTCTGCTAAATACAACTCGTCACCAAATTATTAGTCGATTATTTTTCAACATTACCACTCATGTGATCTGAGGTTAAAAATTTCCCATATATATATATATATATATATATATATATATATATATATATATATATATATATATATATATATATATATATATATATATATATATATATATATATATATATATATATATATATATATATATATATATATATATATATATATATATATATATATATATATATATATATATATATATATATATATATATATATATATATATATATATATATATATATATATATATATATATATATATATATATATATATATATATATATATATTATATATATATATATATATATATATATATATATATATATATATATATATATATATATATATATATATATATACATATATATATATATATACATATATATGTATATGTATATATATATATATATATATATATATAAATATACATATATATATGTATATATATATATATATATATATATATATATATATATATATATATATATATATATATATATATATATATATATATATATTATATATATATATATATATATATTAGACTGGTCGTTAAAAACTAAATTTTCCGAGACGCCCCCCAGAAAAATTCTTTGTGGTCAAAAAACCATAACGGTTTTATTTTTTTTTTTTTTAAGTGAAAAGAACACGTGCCGCAAAATCATCGAAGTTTATTTTTTGATAAAATTGTTAATATCTCATAAAATATGCAGATGTCAAAAAAATCACATAATCATTTTTGCAGGAAATTTAATTCTCTACAAAAAAGTTCCAAGTCATTTTTTTCCTAAAACCTATATTTCTGATGATATTTTGAAATAAAACTTGAAATTCTTCGAAACTCGTAAAACCAAATGATGAAAATTTCGACGAAAAAGTACTAATTTTGATTTTTTTTGTCACGATTATTTTTTTATACATTTCATTCTATAGCATGAGAAGAAAATTAGGAGTTTTTCGTCACCTTTATTTTTTATGTTTTTTAAACAACGAAAACTTACAAGTTCATTTTCAAAATATCATGAGAACTATACGTTTTCGGGAAAAAATGACATAGCCCTTTTTTGTAGAGAATTAAATTTCCTACAAAAATGGTTATGTGATTTTTTTGACATTTGCATATTTTATGAGATATTTGAAAAAATCTACGAATTTTTCAAAAAATCAACTTCAACGATTTTGCGGCACGTGTTCTTTTGATTTAAAAAAAAAAAATAATGCCGTTGTGGTTTTTTGACCACAAAGATTTTTTCTAGGGGGCGTCTCGGAAAATTTAGTTTTTAACGACCAGTCTAATATATAAAAAAAAAAAAAAAAAAAAAAAAAAATATATATATATATATATATATATATATATATATATATATATATATATATATATATATATATAAGATTAAATTATAAAAAATGTTCAAAAACATAAATATTGCAAACCACATCTTAATTTAAAGTGTTCAAGTAACTTAAGAAATATACCTTGTTATTTTAAATTAACAAAGTTAATTGCAGAAAATAGTGATACTGTTGAAGAGTATGCAACTGAAGATGAGTCACTCAACCTAATTCAATTAATTAATCAAGCTCTTGAATTTTATAAGGATTATGAATGCTAGGAATCCAGGATTCTGTTGTGATCAAAGATCAAAATTCAGATAAGCAGCATTTACAGAAAAGATTATTGTTATCATCAATAAAAGAAGCGTATTTAGAATACAAAAAACGACATCCATTAGAAAAAGTTGGATTTGGGAAATTTATGTCTTTGTCCAAAAGAGTGCATTCTATTAGGAGATGAAAGCCGCCAAAATGTTTGCGTTTGTGCATTGCATCAGAATATGAAGTTAATGTTTGAAAAGAGTAAACTAAAATTGATGAGAATTAATGAGGAAACATTCACGACATATAAGGATGTAATATTATTTGTTATGTGAGGAAATAATAAATGCTACATATCAACATGTTCCATGTCTGAAAAAGCTGCATGACGAATTGATCAACTTCTTTCAAATATCAGGCATCATGAGAGTGAATTATAGAAAATGGAATAATACAGATCGATGTGATTTGGATACTGTTATTGATAATCCCGAAGAATTTACCGACAAATTTGTGGAGCATTTATAATTATAATTCCATTCCACATCATTTTACATCACAACAGAAAGCAAATTTTTTTAAAACAAAAAAAGAAAAAGTTTATAATGATTTGGACTTTTACCACAACATAATATATTATACTATCGGAAAGCTCAAAAAAATATATGAATACTGTAATATTACACCGGTACACTGAATTTATACGACAAACTAATTAACACTTGCAAATCTCTTATCATGAATCACAAATAATGTAAAAACTATTAATTGGTTAACAAATAAAATAATTTAGTTAAAAGAAATCCAAAAAAATTATATAAATTAAAATTCAATACAAAGGCTTACATTAATTTATCTTGAATGTTGTCTTCTTCATGTTTTATTTTACGTCTTCGTTTATCTTCTATGAAAACTCCCTTTATTAACAATTCCCCAGACATTTTATCAAACATAGTAGGTATTGCAGTTTTCTTAAGACGTATCCTTAACGGTGAACTTTGATCTAAACAATTTTCCTCAAAATGCTGCGAACAAATTACATCATGTTTCTGCGGCTTCCAATGTTTTAAATTTAGTGCTTTTAACCATGCATTTAAATATTTTGTATCGGTTGGAAATCTGTGACATGTTATTTTATTTCTATTATGCTTTTCGTAACGATTTGAGCTCACACATTTACATTTACATTTACATATACAACATTTTATAACCATTATTATTTAATTAAATTTTCAAAATCTTAATGTTTTCAAATTGTAAATAAAAACTTTATTTAAAATAATTTTATAAAATATTTTTATTAATTTTATACAAAATAATAACAATGATTAATCACCATTTGTTTATTATTATTAATTTACTGAGCACTTATCAGTTTGATTTAATTTTATATACTAATTGTAAATTTATACTAATTCACTCGATCCAAACAATTTGATCGTTTATATATCATATTCTTCCAAATCTTCTTTTTTTTTATTGATTAGTTAGACATGTTTAGCACACTAAATATGGAATATTCATTATTTAGACTCTTTGAATATCCGAAGATACCATATCAACTATAAAGGAAGGAGATGAGGAAAATGGAAGGAATGGGGGATATGGGGATAACTATACTAATTGCAGAGGCGTAGCCAGGGAGGGCGGGGGTGCGGTCCACCCTGGGTGTCACCCGTTTTGGGGTGACACCCGACCGTAAAAAAACTTAAACAAACCATCACAATGGTTTTCAACGTTTCAATCGTTTTCAACGATAAATCACTTAGAAACCATTTTAGCCAGGTTATCCATTTAATTTTGATTTATATATTGTGATAACTTATAATGTGTCCTATAAATGTGTCCTATTGGTTCAAAAAGAATCTATTCTACTTTTTAAAATGTTTGAGTTATTACGTAAAATAAAATTTTAACAATATGTGTGTATTTCTTTTTTTTTTTAATCGAATCAACATGTTGAGCATTGAATACAATCACCACAATTACTCAATAGCTTTGAATATTCCTATAGATACCATATTAACCGTTTTCTTTTACGGTACATTATTTAGTATGCAAGAATGATTCTTTAACGACCATTTCTGAAAACACATATGCTGAATAATGTATAGGAAAAGTGGTCTCCGTCGATAATGTGGCACCCTGTGTCGATAGGGTAGCACCCTTGAGTTCTGTTCTATTCCAAAATTATGTCTCTATTCCAAAATTATTTCTAAAATATCAGCTTAAACTTACTACCTAATATGTTTTACATTTCAAACAAATTAATTGCAAACACCTAAGGAAACTAATAAACAATCAAATCACCATGTTTGTAAATAATCTCAAATTAATTTTTTTTCCTTTATCTTGAAACTCGTAAATTGGAATTGATCGTTTTCGAATGGACACATAAATAATTACTGTGGAGTAAAATGGTAGTTATGCAATTACTATAGTTTTGAAAATTTTTATAGGTAGATACATACTCATCCTGTTTGTTTTCAGTTTTATAATATTAATGATAAAATTTAATAAGACAAAAATATTTAATAACATTGCAATATTGCAATAAAGAAATCATTTGTCAAATACATAAGTGTATTATTGCTTTGGCAAAATTAACAAAAATTGAATTTATGTTAATCATATCCATTTTTTAATTGTGATACATAAGAAGATATGGGACTAATTGGACAAAATCTGATCTGATTCCGGATCTTGGACATCTGTCCAATATGACGAATTTAAAAGGATAGATTGTACACATTGTACAAAACCTGGGCATCATTGGATTTTTGTCCGTCATCTGGAGTAAAACGTACCTCTAATAATTTCGAATTGTAATTGGATTTTTTCTGCGATATTCGTCTTACTGATTGTAAATGGTAACATTTTGAACATTTTACATAGAAGGTTTTATAAGATATATTTCGTTTACGTTCTTGACTATATTATAAGAAGAGCATATTAGTAGAAAAAACGAAATTTCTAAACGAATTTTATGTTTTTGGGCATATTATCATTATTGAGGATGAAGACTGACTTTAGTTTTACTTCGGTCTGAAAGACCTAAGTATTACATTCATGAGCTCAAAGGGAAATTCTTACCCCCACTTTTCTACTGATTCTAAAAAAGCAAAAAAAAAATGTATGTCTGTCTGCCGGCCGTTATTACCTACGCTGCAGGAAAAACCACTGGGATTTCCAAAACTTTTTTTTCTAAAAATAGGTATTCCCAAGAGACAGGTCCGAAAGGACGCTGTGTTCGATAACTGTACCGGAAGTGTGTCAAAAAAATCGTCAAGTGTGTCAAAACAAGGAAATTTGCATATTTTTTGCTTAAAAAACGTTCATTTTAAGTGATTACGAGAAGGAACATTGAACTTCGAGAAATTTTGATGGTCGGGATTGGTATGTGAGACCAAAATCTAGATTATTGCATTATAAGTTTGTCAAAAAGATGTTGTCAAGTGTGTCAAAAGAAAGATTTTTATTTATTTTTTTACCCAATTTTTCGGAAAAAAAAATTATATTAAAATTTTGTTTGAGATGAAATTTTATTTATTATTATTGAGAACTATGGCATCATAAGTTTGTCAAAAAAATGTTGTCAAGTGTGTCAAAAGAAAATTTTTTATTTATTTGGGTAAAAACCCAATTTTTTAGAAAAAAAATAAAATTATTAATTTGTATGACGTGAAAATATATTATTATTATAGAGAATTATGGCATTATAAGTTTGTCAAAAAAATAATGTCAAGCGTGTCAAAAAATGATTTCATTGATTTTTTTAGCCAATTTTTTGGGAAAAAAGCTGTTTTTATGACGTAAATGTAATTGAAAATGAAATTGGACATGGACATTTTTGAATTTGTTATAGTTTTTGAAATATTTTTGGAATGTTGAAAAAATTTTCAATTTTTGATTTTGTAATAATTTTTGCAATATTTTTAGAATTTTGGAAAAAGTTTTAATTTTTGATTTTGTGATAATTTTTGGAATATTTTTGGAATTTTGAAAATTTTTGATTTTTTGTAATTTTTGGAATTTTGAAAAAAGATTCAATATTTGATTTTGTAATAATTTTTGGAATATTTTTAGAATGTTGAAAAAAGTTTGTTTTTATTATAATTTTTACAATATTTTTGGAATTTTGAAAGAAATATGAATTTGTGATTTTGTAATATTTTCTCGAATCGCTAAATTGAAGGTTTTTGAATAGTTTGCTGAAAATGAAAATGAAATTGGACATGGACATTTTTGAATCTGTTATAGTTTTTGAATATTTTTGGAATTTTGAAAAAGTTTCAATTTTTGATTTTGTAAGAATTTTTGGAATATTTTTAGAATTTTAAAAAATTTTAAATTTTTGATTTTATTATAATTTTTGTAATTTTGGAAAAAGTTTCAATTTTTGATATTGTTATAATTTTTGCAATATTTTTAGTTTCGGAAAAAGTTTCAATTTTTGAATTTTTAAGAAATTTTGGAATATTATTAGAATTTAGAAAAAGTTTAAATATTTGATTTTATTCTAATTTTTGGAATATTTGGAATTTTGAACAAAGTTTCAATTTTTGATTTTGTATAATTTTTGCAATATTTTCAGAATTTTTGAAAAAAGTTTAATACTAATATTTGATTTTGTAATCATTTTTGGCATATTTTTAGGATTTTGGAAAAGTTTGATTTTATTTATTTTGTACAATATTTTTGGAATTTTGAAAGAAATATAAATTTGTGATTTTGTAATATTTTCTCGAAACACTAAATGGAGAGGTTTTTGAGTAGTTTGATGAGTGTAACTAAAAACCATGTCCGCATAAAAGTTTTTTGCCGAAAACTATATCAAAATCCTTAACCCAGACCGAAGTCTTGATATCTCAGAGCTGTGAGATTTCAGCCCCTCCATATTTTTCAATTCGTTTTAATTGTAAGTTAAAATTACATAATGCCAATTTTCACGAGCTTTACATTTATGTATTTTAATTTTATTGAAAAACGGTCTCGTAATTTTTAGAATAACTCAATTTTAAAAAGCGGAAAACTTTGGAAACGCAGTTCATAAAACGATAGGAGACGCAGTCTTGCTATTAATAGATAATGAAAAACAGAAGTGGAAACACCTTGTATCCAGATAATTTCATATAACTTTGTTTTTATCTAAAGAAAACCTAGCATTTCGTGGATATGATGAAGGAAAAAGCCTTTAAATAAAGGCAATTTCTTAGAACTAATCAAACTACTGTCAAAGTATGATGTAGTATTAAAAGAACACATATTGAATGAAATATTAAAAAAAATATAAATATTTTGGAATTATGTTTGATAGCACACCTGACATTCCACATATTGATCAAATGTCAGAAGTGATTCGTTATTTGAAAATTGATGATAGAAAAGTGGAAATCAAAGAAGTATTCCTTGGACTTTTTCCTTTACATGGAAAAAAAGCCGCTGCTTTAAGCGATGAAATTCTTAAAAATCTTGAAAATGACGGTTTAGATGTTGTGAATTGTCGTTCCCGAGGTTATGATAATGCAGCTGTTATGAGTGGTATCCATGAAGGAGTGCAAAGCAAAAAACAACAAAGCAAGTAAGTAAAGAAGTAATTAAAATGTTTTCAATTCAAAGGTATGGTTGGAAGTTTCTCAACCTTCCTCCTCAGTGCATGGTTCGAATTCTTAGGCCAACACGCTATCGATTACGCCGTTGAGGTGATAATAATTTCGAAGTTGACTTCGAATCACTTATTTAATTTGCTTAAGTTGAATTTTAAGTTGACTCCATATTATGGAAATGTTTTACATATTACAATATAATTTTTTCGTTCTATGAAAATTTTTGTTGCTTATGTTGACTCCCCCCCCCCCACGTTTATTGGCTTTTTATTAATTTTGACAGTTTTCATTCTTGGGGTGACACCACAATATCCGCCCGGGTGCCACCCATGCTAGCTACGCCACTGACTAATTGTTTTACATGACGATGGACATTTTCTTTAAATCCCTGAGGGGAAAATTCATCGGGAAATACAGAGGAAGGCATTGAGTTCAATAATTTGGCTACTCTATTAAAATACTCGTTCTGGAAGGACACAGTTCTACAACGAGGTATTTGTACAACAAATGGATGGGATAACTCGGCAGCTCTTGTTTGTCGATTATACTGCGCACACGATGGAAGGATATTTTGAATTTCCTTAGAGGAGAATTCACTAAAGTTGTATTTATAGTAGATTGACAATTCAGCCACATTTCTTCTGTGCTGGAGTGAATCAACCTGGTCCGTTAGTTCGGTATTACCGATCAACCGTATTGCTCTTCTCTGTATAGAGTCTAGACATTTTATTGTTGGCTGACAAGCACCTCCCCAAACATGACAGTAGTACTCCATACATGGACGAATAAAGGACTTGAAGATTAGCAAAATTTGCTCGGGATTGAAATATTTTTTACATCGACTCAAGAATCCCAATTTTTGCATTGCAGATTTACCGCGGTTGAACACATGTTTATTCCATTTCAGGTTATTTTAAATACAAACTCCAAGAAGTCTAACTGATTCAACCTCACGCAAGTCCTCATGGTTTATTTTAATAGTGAAAGTTTTATGTCGCTCTATTCGTGAAAGACGGCATAGTTTGGTATTGTTTGGATTAAATGAAACAAGATTACGATCACCCTATTCCATTATACGATCCAGATCTTTGTTGATAGAATCAATTAGCAGCTCTCTCAGTGGAAACTGCAGTATGAGATCAGTAGGAGATTCATGTGATGCATGCAATGTGCTGTCATCAGCAAAACTATGGATTGGGTGCACTATGGAAATAAGTAAGTCATTAATGTATAGAAGAAACAAGGTTGGCTTCTGTTTCATTTTCCATCATGTAACAGCAGTTTCCACTAATACAACCAATCATTCATAGAAAACTTGTATTTTTAATTGAAATTGAGTTTATTTAAATCATCAAAAAAATGTTTAATTATACAGTGGTATAAATAGATGTCTACGTTTATTACCATTGAAGAAAATTAATAAAATTATTATGGAATTTGAAAACTATTATTTTAGAGTAAAAATTGAAAATAGTCCGTCGTTACAAGTTACTGCCACATGAATTTTTGGTACAAATGGATTTTTCAGAAAATTATTCATTCATTATTCAAGATGCTGTACAAGGGTATCACTGAACAAATTCACAGGCTACGATACACCTTTTCATCATATATTACAAAGATTCTTGTAATGTATTGGTTCATAAAAGTTTTATTATAATATCCGATTATAATACACATGATAGCATAGCTGTTGCAGTTTTTATAAAAAAATGAAAGATTTTCTAACATGCAATGTAGACATTGCAATCAATAGAATGATTTTGGTATCGGATGGCGCAGACTCACAATACAAAAATAAATATGGATTTATAAATCTTTCTCATTTTGAGCTTGACTACGGGATTAAAGCAGAATGGCACTTTCATGCTACAAGTCATAGCTAGGGCTCATGTGATGGTATTGGTGGAACGTTGAAAAAGTGCGCTTAACGATACAGCATTGCCAATAAGGACACGATAAAAACTGCAGAGGACTTATATAATTGGGTTACAACACAATGGCAATCGGAAATTAATATTGAGTTTTCTTCAATGTATACCCCGTTATTTATTCACGTTATTATAGTTATTTTTCACTCCTTTTAGAGGTTTAAGTGCGATCGGGTGCTCGGACTAAGTGTCAGTTGTGGACGTGGGAAGTAATCTTGGACTTTCACAAGTGTTTTTAGATCGCTCGAAACGGGATAGGAAAAGGAAAATGCAGTGAAACTCGACTACACCCTGCAACAAAACTATTTTCTCTACATCATCTAAAAGGAAAAAAATCAATTATTCATTAGATAACTTAATTGTTTTATTTAACAAAGCATAAATGTTCATAATTGTATATATATTCAAAACAAAACAAAAATATACAGTTATATATGTTTTTTACGTTATTAAAATTTATTGTCTTGTTCTTTTCAAAAGAAAAACAAAACTTACACCAATTCGGTTATCCAGATTCCAGAAGCGCTTGTGGAACCCAATAGAAATAACAAAACTGAAAATAATTAAAAATTATAAAAGAAAAGAATGTAAAAATAAAAGAAAATCGAAAAGAAAATATTCTAATTTAAAATGAAAATAAAGGTAAACAAAAATTATAAAATTAAAATGATTTTAATTGTATATAGTTGATCTTGTATACAGGGTGAGTCGGGAGGAACGGACCAAACTTTAGGAGCGTAATATACTCGCAAAAAAAATATGAAAAAATACATATGTTCTTATTCGATAATCATTTGTTTTCAAGTTATAGCGTTATACCTAATAAAGATAAGTTAATATATTAACGGTTTCCTAATCATAGCGTTCTTTTAATAAATGTTCAAAACTACTGCCATTGACTTTTAAACATTTTCTGCTTCGTCTACGAAGATGATCCGTTGCCCTTCTAATTGCTTCATTGCTTCATGTCTTTCTTCTTTAAAATTGGCTGCGCTATAACTTGAAAACAAATGAAAATCGGATGGGTTTTTTTACATTGTTTTCGCGTGTATAATACACTTCTGAAATTTGGTCCGTACCTCCCAACTCACCCTATATAGTTGAGTATTTAATTATTGTTTTTGGTGGATAAGAATCCTCCGACCACCATGTTTAAAAGTCAAATAAAATGAACTGGAATTACTTCTGTGTATATTGCGTGATTTTATAACGTTTCTGACGTAATAATTATTTTATCCTCATACCGTTTACTTTTATTCGAATATTGAATTTTTCTAGTTGCAATTGAAGCATTACATTCCTTTTTTTTAGAAGCACCAATTTATTTCAGAAAGATATTTGGTATAATTGAATGTGATTATCAAAAAATTTAGTGTATTTCACAAAAATAATAGTAATATATTATAAACCATACGAACGGATTAATCAATGTTTATATATTTCCTTGATTATGAATTAGTTTTGATGATCTTCAATTATGAGACCTATGTGTTTGTTTAATTCACAAAATAATGCCGGTTGGGTACTTTAATAATTTCAACATAACAAACAGAAATCTGTTTTTTTATTTAAATTGATAAGAACATATTACAGTAATAGTTCCGTTACGTAATTCAAATCGTTTACAAAACGATTACTTTAAAGATTTTTCACGTTAACAGTATATATGTGGGTAGTTATTATTAGGGTAGTTATTATTAGGGTATTTCTACACACGAAGGAAGAAAACGGAGCTAATTACGGCACGACATGTTTTTTGCGTATAAGTTCTGGCAACTAGTTTTAGTTAAAGTTGATGACGTTCTTTCAACTTTTCTGAATGTGGCCAGTCAAAAAAAAAAAAAAACAAAAAAAAAAATCAAAATTAAAAAATATTCTTCTTAATCCTAAATTAACTCCGAATTATCTCAATATTATCTCAAAATACGAAATAAACATTTATCTAAGTCTGCCCGCTTTCAAATCTTCCAGGTGACTGAGAACAGGGGACTGATAATTTATCAGTATTTCGCTTAAAAATGACAAAATTACGTCTAAAAAAAAAAATAAACGGATTCTATACCAAGGCAATACATATTCACGACGTATAAAATTACAAAATTACCTGTAATTAAAATACTTTTACGAAAATACTTGCCAGGGGACTGATAATTTGACTGGACAACACACGATCTTGCTACTAATGATGACTGTTTTGAATGATAAAACCTCGGACTAAGTAAAACACTTGCAATATTATATTTATTGAACTTTTATTAATTCTTGTGACGAGCGATAACTTGATAGAAGTATGAATTTATAATATTTTCAATGTGTTTTGATTGGGCAGGAGAATAATAACAAATTGGTGGGACAAACTTTAATAGGATATATCTTATATGAAATATAGAGTAATGTTATGATTATTTACACATTATTAAAGCATCATTATTCAAAACTATTACTACAGAGTAAAATTGTCTCTACACACTTAGAATCATTGATTATTTAGTTTACCAGCTTTGAATTTCAAGGTGGGACACGCCAGGGGACTGATAATTTGACGTTTTGAATAATTTTTTTTCTAAGACATATATTTCGAAACGGGTTTATTTTGGGTGACCAGCTAGACATAGTCATAGACAAATAATAATATAAGACAAATGAAGTAGAACAAAAAATTGGGAATGTTTTTTTATTTTACTTTTGGATATTACCTATCTAGTGACACCTGTACTCAAGTAGATGATTCGTAATATTTAAAACTAGGGGGTGTCCCGCGGGCTCCACCCCAAAAATTTTCAATGAAAAATATTGATAAATAAGCCGGTGACTTTGAATCTCCACAGGCGCCTTGAAAAAAGTGGTTTTGTGGTGAACATTATAACTCGTTACCGGATCATCTGAATCTACAAAATTGATATGCATTTTAAAGTTGATGTATTTCTCGAGGTAATCAGGAAGAGTTTTGTTTTCTTTTCTATTTTTTGCAGCACTTGGAAGTGAAAAACGTGATTTTAGCTCAAAAAATCGCGGTTAATTTGTTATTAAAAAATAGAAAAAAATGAAAAAAAAAAAAAATTCTTCCTGATTACCTGTTGATTTATGTGAAGAAGTAATGTTCAAATTTTCAAAAGGATCGGTTCAGCAGATTTTGAGTTCTAATGTTCACGATCTTCAAAAATGACGTTTTCGGGAAAATCAGGTATCACGGCCGGTCGTTTGAAACGCTGTAACTCGGTTAGTTTTACTCGGCTTGACTTAAAATTTGCACACAATATTCTCGACATATTGTTCATTCAGAAAAAAAAAATAAAAAATTAAATGCAAAAAAAATAATTTTAAATCCATACCTCCCCCTTCATGAAAGTTGAACATTAAGGTAAAAGAGAAATAATATTTAAACAATCACACTAACAAAGCGAATTAAAAATATCAACATGTGTTTCTTAGATCCTATTAATTAAATGAAATTGCTAATTTTATGAATAATTGCTAAATTAAATCGAAAAGTTATAAATAAATATTTATTGTTATATTGCAAAATATTTAAGTTGTTTAAAATTAATTTAATAAAAGGAACAATAAAAACTGTAACGCCACATTACATTACTGAAAGACCTAAGCATTACATTCATGAGCCAAAAGTGAAATTCTTACCCCCACTTTTTGGAGCATTTCTCGACGTTTTAGGACCTACTGATTCTAAAAAAGCAAAAAAAAATGTATGTCTGTCTGCCGGCCGTCCGTCCGACCGGCCGTCATTACCATTACGCTGCAGGGAAAACCGCTGGAGGGATTTCAAAATTTTTTTTTCTAAAAATAGGTATACTCAAGGGACAGGTCCGAAAGGACGCTGTGTTCGATAACTGTACCGGAAGTGTGCCAAAAAATCATTATGTGTGTCAAAAATAGCACATTTTCATATTTTTGGCTTAAAAAACGTTCATTTTAAGTGATTACGAGTAGGAACATTAAATTTGGAGAAATCTTGATGGTCGGGATTGGTATGTGAGATCAAAAACTAGATTATTGCATTATAAGTTTGTCAAAAAAATGTTGTCAAGTGTGTCAAAAGAAAGATTTTTATTTATTTTTTTACCCAAGTTTTTGGAAAAAAAATCAAATTAATTGTTTGTTTGAAATGAAGTTTTATTATTATTATTGAGAATTATGGCATTATAAGTTTGTCAAAAAATGTTGTCAAGTGTGTCAAATGAAAGGTTTTTATTTATTTTTACCCAATTTTTTAGAAAAAAATAAAATTAATAGTTTGTATGACATGATATTTTATTATTATTATAGAGAACTATGGCACTATAAGTTTGTCAAAAAATAATGTCAAGGGTGTCAAAAAATGATTTCATTTATTTTTTTAGCCAATTTTTTGGAAAAAAATGTAGCTGTTTTTATGACGTAAATGTAATTTAGAATGAAATTGGACATCGAAATTTTTGAATTTGTTATAGTTTTTGAAATATTTTTGAAATTTTGAAAAAGTTTGTATTTTTGAATTTGGAATAATTTTTGCAATATATTTAGAATTTCGGCAAAAGTTTTAATTTTTTTGTAAAGTAAAAAATTAAATTTTGTAAAAAATTTTGTAAGAATTTTTGGAATATTTTTAGAATTTTAAAAAATTTTTAATTTTTGATTTTATTATAATTTTTGGAATTTTGAAAAAATTTTCAATTTTTGATTTTGTAATAATTTTTGCAATATTTTTAGAATTTTGGAAAAAGTTTGAATTTTTAAGAATTTTTGAAATATTATTGGAATTTAGAAAAAATTTAAATATTTGATTTTATTCTAATTTTTGGAATATATTTGGAATTTTGAAAAAGTTTGATTTTATTTAATTTAACAATTTTTTTGGATTTTGATTATAATTTTCCGGCGACGTATTGATGTTTTGTGTTAGTTTTGTAATAAATTTTTAAACAGATATAAAAAATACATGTACTTTAACAAAGAGTTATGTTTGATATACATCGCTGCCCAAAACTAAAAACCATGTCCTCATAAAAGTTTTTTGCCAAAAAATATATCAAAATCCTTAACCCAGACCGAAGTCTTGATATCTCAGAGCTGTGAGATTTCAGCCCCTCCATATTTTTAGATTTTACGTTTTGACGGTTAAATTTTTTCTTTAAACTATTATTCTATCGATCAAAAGTAAAATATCAAATAGCTATCTGTCATTTTAAAAAAGTATTATTCTATCCGTTTACATCGTAACCATGAACATAACTATTTGATATTATTCTAGTATTCAACCATGGTGTAAGCTTAGTGAAAGAGTGAAAGTGTCTTTATAAGTCCGATATAAAACTGCTTTTCACAACACGTATTGAAAATTAAAACCATTTCCATTTTTATGATTTTAAGATTATTAAACACTTTCTAATTCTCATTCAGAAAATGCTAGTAATATAATTTAAGAAATAAGAACTGAACGTGCCAGGAAAAATTTAGTTGAGTGCTTTAATGCATACCTTAATTTTAGAGTCATAAAGTAAGAAACATTAAAATATCGTTTCGTTTTTTAAAAAATTATAGTTAGTTTCAATTGATTAATAATTTTAATTAGTTAGTTTATAAATCATTTAATTTATAATGAATAAGTTTTATTAGCTAAAAGAAAAAGTTTTTACCGTAGTAAATCCATTGTCTGTACTTATGTGCAGTGTAAACGCTTAAGTCGGATCGTAAATTAAATTTCTCGCTACTCGACTAAATTGCCCGTTCCTCGATTAAATTACTAACTAAAGGTCTGACTAAAGCTTATGTTTGTGTGAATATTCGACACGATTCATTCATTTCTACTCATTAAAAATTAAAAGGCTGGTTGGTTGGTATCTAAAAGTTTTTTAAATAAATAACTTAAATAAACATTTTTATTTATAAATCGTCTTGATTAAATATAAATAAAAATAATTTTAAAAACATGTAAATAAATATTAACTGCTTCAAAAGTAAATACAGGAAATAATATAATCAATTAGCATAACGATTTTTTTTAGTTTTAATGAAAAAAAAATCAATGTTCGATCATATGTGATCAATAAAACAAAATGACTAATAACTGAACTATTTTCATCTAAAAATTTTATGACAAACAAATGACAACGAACGGTAATTTTTCTATAAATTCTGCACATCTTCATTGGTCAAGACGAAACAGTTTTTATACATATATAATAAATTAACAACGAACAAAATTAAAATCATCTAAATCGTAAACTTATAAAAAATTAAAATAATTATCAATTCTGTGATAGGTAACAAAAAAGAAATTAGAAGTAAAAAAGTTAAAAATATCTCTATTACTAAAGGCAGATATCAATTTACCTGTCAAAACTATTAAAATTATTGTAGTTAGTTACTTAACAAAACAATAATATAAAAATTAAATAAATTAATGTATTATATTATGTTATTTACTTTAAAATTAAAATATTGTAATTTAATACTAAAAATTAAAGAAATAATTATAAAAATATTTTGTTATTTTAAAATTACATTACTTTTAATAAAGAATTGTCTTTTTAAAATTTATTTATTTATTTATTATTTATTTTGAATTTTGAGATTTTAATTTAAGAGATTGATAAACAGTATAATTTTCTAAAGGTAAGTTTAATTTTTAAATTTGTATTGTATATTCTAAGAATCTAAGGGATTGATCAAATGAATCTTAAAAAACTAATTAAACTAGGAGAGCCCGGCGTGCTTCGCTACGCTTATAAATAAAGTTTTTGCGTAGACATTTTGTTGACGTAGAAGCAATGATTTCAAAAAGTGGTAATGAGATATGCTAGCATATAATTTTTAATTTTTCTTTTTAAATATATAAATGAAAAATAATCAGAACTCAAGCTGATCAGTTCGAATATATGAAAAATTAGCGATCAAATAAGTTTTCAAGTAAGCTTATTTGATCTCTAACTTATTTGATCGCTAATTTTTCATATATCCGAACTGATCAGCTAGAGTTCTGATTATTTTTCATTCATATATTTAAAAAGAAAAATTAAAAATTATATGCTAGCATATCTCATTACCACTTTTTGCAATCATTGCTTCTACGTCAACAAAATGTCTACGCAAAAACTTTATTTATAAGCGTAGCGAAGCACGCCGGGCCCTCCTAGTATTTATTAATTATTTCATTTCCACACGCATAAGAAAAAGTAAAGAGATGTCAAGAGCCACCCGGATGGAACGAAGTTCCTTTCGATTAATTAGTGAAGGAATGGTTGTTAATAAAAAAAAATTATTTTTTTAAGTTTGGGAAATTCGGGAAATTTGGGAAATTTGGGAAATTCGGGAAATTTGAGAAATTGTTTCTTTAATTTCTAATCAATAGAAAATAAAAAAATTAGTGAAGGAATTGTAATAAAATTTTATTTTTCAGGGTGTCAAGTGTGTCAAGGGTCAAGGATGTCTAGGGTGTCAAGGTTGTCAAGGGTGTCAAGGGTGTCAAGGATATCAAGGGTGTCAAGGGTGTCAAGAGTGTCAAGGGTGTCAAGGGTGTCAAGGGTGTCAAGGTTGTCAAGGGTGTCAAGGTTGTCAAGGGTGTCAAGGGTGTCAAGGGTGTCAAGGGGTGTCAAGGGTGTCAAGGGTATCAACCATTAAAATATTGTCGTACTAATGATCGTACTTTTCGTGAGAAATACTAGCATGTAGCAAATGCCACCGTGCTCACCGGGCCCACCCCACAAAATGTCTACGCAAAAACTTTATTTATAAGCGTAGCGAAGCACGCCGGGCCCTCCTAGTATCTATTATCAAGAGATGCACCACGTACATCAACACTCATACCATTATCACGTCGACGATACAAAGGAAAACCATTCACAGATTCTTTAGTATTTTCAGAAAAGGGTTTTGGAAAATTCTTACTACATTTACCATCTCCCATACAAGCAGAATTGGGATTTAGAGCACCACATGGTCCATGCATCATATGAAGTTTCACATATTCATGTAATTTAGGAAAAAGAATGGGATCAGAGATTTCAGTACATACAAATTTATTAATCATTTCATTTCCATCAATTCTATCTTCATCTGACAAATTTAACAAACACATCAGGCAGGAAATAAAGCACCAGTACGATGATTAAAAATATTATGAATTATGAATTTTAAAGTGATACCACGTGCAATTAATTTCTTCATTCACAACATTCATTTCACCATTAACACCATTCATGACACCATTCATTTATGAAGAAAAAACAGAAAAATCGAACACGGTTATTATGAAATATTTCTTTATAGAAGGCTACAGACCTACAATCAATTTGTCAATCAATTCGAAAACGAAAATAAACGAAATAAAATTTAGTGTAAAAATCCCCTAAATTTTATTTCGTTTATTTTCGTTTTCAATTGATTGACAAGTTGATTGAAGGTCTGTAGCCTGCTTATCTTGTTTTTCACAGAAAGAACAAATCAATTTTATGAATTGTTTCTTTAATTTCTAATCAATAGAAAATATTTAAAAACAAAGAAAAATAATAATTAAATCAAAGAAAATCAAAGGAAAATAATAATAATAAATAAACAAAGAAAAATAATACGTCTATCCACTCCTAAATCAATGCATAAACTAAATTGAAATTTGAAAAGATAATATAAAATACTAAATAATAATAATAAAAAAAAGAAAAGACTTGGGCAATTCCATTTCATATTGTATAGGGAGGCCGTTAAATTCCAAAATACATTTTAATTCGTCTATAACTTTTTTATTTATGATCCGATTTGTGTGAAAAATCTTTAAAATCTAAGTTAGACTAATATCAGTTAGCAGTGAAAATTTTAAATGAATCCATCTCGAATAATTAAGCCTTAGGCTCCAAAAAGTTTTTTTTAGCGTACTAATATATAAGATATATTTCGTTCTTCACCAAAGTATCGTATTCTTCTCGCATAAAATTAATCAAACGAGAGCTACTGAGTTACTGAGTGATTTGCTTCAAATTTTTTATAGTGGAAGAGAGAATAAAACAAAACGTTTTGTAGAAAGTTTATTGTTTTCGAGAGTAGTTCTCCCTTTATAACAAGGGGTAGTTTTTGAAAACCACATGTTTCATATATGTAAAATTTAATGTATATCACCTACTAGACAGATTTAAACAATTTTGATTTAAAAGTGAAAATATGTCCTTTTTATTAAAATAATTACAGTAACAATTTTAGATAATTCATTATAAAAAGTTAAAAAATTTAAAATAATAGGGGTTGGAGGGTTGATATCTCCGTTTATTTTTATGTTTTTCCTTATGATTTTATAATTTCATTATTTTTGAAAATTGTAGAAATTTTTTTAAAAAAGTTCGGTTTACCGATAAAGACTTATTAAAAAATTTCTATAATTTCCAAAAAACATCAACAAAATACAATTTTCTGGATTTTTAACTAAACAACAGACAACAACTAAAGCATATTGTTGCCCTTATAACCAACAAAAAAAACATTCTTACAGATCCCATTGAACCATTTCTAATATTTGTTCAAACGGAATTCAGCAAAAAAAAATAATTTTTTAACTTATAATTCATATTTTATTATTATAAATGAAAACACCGGGAAAAAGTTTTCACGGAAATTAAAACTAAACTTATATTATTATTAATATTTTAAATTAAAATCTTAACTAGAATATTTTTACAAATGTAATACTTAGGTCTTTCAGACTGAAGTAATAGTTTCAAATTCCGAGTGGTATTCAATTTTTTTTCAAAATAGCAGCACGTAAATATAAAACTATAAAATTAAACAAATAATAAAGGTTGGAGCATTGATATCCCCATTGTTTTTTATATTTTCTTTCATAATTTTGAATCTTCATTTATTTTTGGAGGGTTGATATTCCCGTTTATTTTTATGTTTTTCCTTATCTTCTATATATATAAAATTGAAAGTATGTATGTTTGTCGTTTATGCATTGATAAACCATTCATCCGATCATCATGAAACTTTGGGAAGCTGTTGTGTTCACTTGCGCATAGGTAACAGGTAAATTTTTTTTTTGAATGGAACCCCAGGGTCATTATAATTATCTTAAGAAGTTCTGCCTAAATGTTGATAATAATTTAATTTGATTATTCTTTAAATATCGTTTTATACGGTTAGATTCCTTTGATCAAATTTTTTTGTTGAACATAATTTAATGAAATTGAAAAATGAAAGTATAATCTGAAACAATTACATTTGTATATCAAAACTATATGTATTTGAAGTAAACACATAATGATGTTACATATTTTATCATCTATACTAAATATGTTATTTGTTTGCAATTGTAAGTAAATTGAAATACATGTTTCTTCAACTAAGAAAGATAGTTGATAACATCGATTAAAAGCTCAAAATTATGAAATGGAATTCGCACAAATACTATACAAAGAAGCATAGCTTATGTATAATCAAACATGGATAGCAAGTATGATAAACAAACTAATTAAAAATGTGGCCCTTAGCCGGCAACACGTTAGCAATAGTTGCAAACAGCTATAATGCATTAATACCAATGAATTTATAATATCTGCCCGACCGCAGGAACATGTGTAAAATTTAAAATTTTGGATCTATGGATGTGACAAAGCCGCGTACTTTAGTACCTGCTATTGGCAAATCAGTTAACGTGAGATATCGTATGCTACTGACAATGGCAGTAAGAAATCACTTATATTAAGGGGATAAGTAAAATTTTAGGGGTGCTGGCGGATGTACTTTTTTCAATCAAGGATAGTACCCTTAGTCTTAGTTATTTCACGATAACGGTCTATTTTTTTTAAATAAAATGTGTTGGGTAGTAGGAATTACAATGTGTGTCACAACAACACATAAGAACCTTTTAAGAAAAAGGTCCCATAACAACATGCTTTCTAAGGTGTTGATGGACTTAATTTTTTTATTTTTCAAAAGCATGAGCTTTTTGCTTGCTCGAACAAATGAGCTTCCATATAACTATTATATATGCTGGCTTGAGGTAATTATGTGTTGTTGTGGCACACCTATTGTGTTGTTGTGGCACACCTGTGCGACAACTATTTGAGTAGCTACTGAGAATATTCAAGAAATCTTGAGAATCTTAAACGTGATCCTTAGGAATTGCCACAAAATCTTGAGAATCTTCTGAATATTGAGAATTTTCAAAGAATCTTGAGAATATTTGAACGTACAGACTATCTTCAGATAATCTAGAGAATCATGGGAATCTTGAAAATCTTTAGAGAACCTTTATTGAAATGAAAATCTTTAGAGAACCTGAAAATATTTAGGACACTTATTTTCTTTAAAGTTTATTCACTCCAATATCAATTTCGGAGTGACGTGAGTGATCCATTATTAATGAATGAAATTATATTTGTTGAATATAAAAACTTTTTTTTTTAACGAATTAAGTTGTAAATCCTTTGTTAATGGACTTATAGAGTCCGAAACTAGTCAGGAAATACAAATAAAATTAACGATAAAATTGAAGTTTTGCCTGTTTGTTTTTGTTTTAATTTCTTTTGGGAAAAAATAATAATTAAAGGGTTTTTCTAAAAAATTTGTCGTTAAACAGTGAGTGAAAGTAATAGGTGATTACAATTCGTTAAAAAAAAAAGTTTTTATATTCAACAAATATAATTTCATTCATTAATTTATTCACTCCAATTACATATTTTCATTTAAAACCAAAAAAAACGAATATTCGTAGCATAATAGCTATTTATGTACCAAGGGCGTTATGTAGGTTATTACGCCCGGAAAGCGACGTAATCTAGCCCGAGGGCCTTTGGCCCGAGGGATGGATGTCGCTTGATGGGCGTAATACCCAATAACGCCAGTGGTGCATACAAGATTTTATGCTTCACTTAATAAGCTAAAAACTAAGAAAGAATTTAATTTGTTAGTCTATATTGCTATGCAAAAAAATACAAATGTATCCCAGTATGCCAAGAAAATAAATATTTTGAAGTTTAAATTAATTATTTGTTGTTTGTGCGTTGCTATAAACAAATTCTCCCAAATTTTGTAGCGTAGTTTGCCATGAGAAAAAACAGTTTGAAGTTTCAAATAATTATTCATCAGAACTCTGAATTAGTCCTAAACAATAATGGATTTGCAATTGCCAGAGTTTATTAAGCAAAATGCTCAAAAAGCAACGGAATCTTTATTGCCAATTAAATCCAAACAACAATATGATAAAGATTACGGGATTTTTCGTTCATGGAAATCAAGAAATAAAGTACAGGCAGTGAATGAAAATGTGTTGTTAGCATACTTTCAAGAATTGGTAATTCTAATTTGTTTATACATTTTAATAAGTAAATTTATTAATTCAATTTTTTATTTAGTCTGAAAAGTATACCCCGAATTCACTGTGGACCAAATACTCCATTTTAAAATCTACCCTTACAGTTTACGAAAAAATTGATATTTCAAAATATAACCAATTGCTTTCGTTTTTAAAAACAAAATTAAGAGGTTATACGCCAAAAAATCTCAAGTTTTAACCGGCAATCAGGTTATGGCTTTCATAAAAGATGCTCCGGATGACGTTTATCTGTTGCATAAGGTAGTTTTGGTTATGGGAGTCTTTGGAGGCTTAAGAAGAGACGAAATGGTAAAAATGTCAGTTGAGGATGTAACTGATAAAGGTTCCGTTTTGATTGTAAAAGTGCCAGAAACTAAAACAGGTACGTCAAAAGACTTTACAATCATAGATGAAGAAGAAATGGGTGCTCTGAAAATAGTCCGACAATATATGAATTTAAGGCCAAATAAAACAAATGGGACACGTTTTTTTCTGAACAGAAAGTGTACAATGCAACCAGTTGGAAAAAATACGATAGGCAGTGTTCTTAAAATAAGTTCTTAAAACTAGAAAACCCTCACCAGTTTACTGGTCATTGTTTGAGACGCACTTCGTCTACTCTCTTAATTGAGGGGGGTGCGTCTTTCGAAACTCTTAAATTGCACGGCAAATGGAAGAGTGACACTGTAGCACAAGGCTACATAGAAGAAAGCATCACTTCGAAAAATAGAATTTCCAACATGATTGCAAGTGCTGTAGGTTCATCTGAAGGAGAAACAAGTGCTATTTCTAGTTTTGAAATCATCTCGAATGTTCAAGAAAAACCATCAACATCATCAACCTACCCCATATCAAATAAAATGATAACTGTATCGGACAATCTTTCCAGTAAATCTGTTGATTTTTCTGGCAAGTTTGAAAATTGCCATTTTTACTTCGAAAAGTAACATTCTGTATTGAAAATTTTGATTTAATTTGAATAAAAATTATTAATTAATAAACATTTTTTAAAACTTTTTAAATTAAAAGCAAAAATACAATTTACGACAAAAACAAACTGTCTAGTATGCCATGAGGATAAACATTTTGAAGTTTAAAATATTATTTTAGTGTATTAAGAGCGGGCGTTATGAATTCATAATGCCCTCTCATAACGCCCCGGTTTTTATGGATGCGTTTATATATCGCGTATCCAAGACTTTATAATAACATTATATGCATGTGAAGCATAAAACATATTTAAAACAAAAAAAAACACAAAAAAAAACAAAAAAAAACTGTTTTAAACAATAAAAAACGCGTTTTAAACAAAAAAAACAGTTTTTTTTGTTTTTTTTAAAAAAAACAGTGTTTTTAACCAACGCTGTATATATATATATATATATATATATATATATATATAATATATATATATATATATATATATATATATATATATATATATATATATATATATATATATATATATATATATGTATATATATATATATATATATATATATATATATATATATATATATATATATATATATATATATATATATGTATATATATATATATATATATATATATATATATATATATATATATATATATATATATATATATATATATATATATATATATATATATATATATATAAATATATATATATATATATATATATATATATATATATATATATATATATATATATATATATATATACATATATATATATATATATTATATATATTATATATAGGGTGTTCCTTAGCTATATGGGGAAAAAAAAATTATGATATATTTTTGGTCTCACCCCCTAAATCGGTGTGTATATGTATAAAAATGAACTGCAAGAAATTTTAGGTCAATCAAATAAAGTGAACCCGTGCCGACTTGAAGTTGAACTTTGGTTCCATATGAAATAATCGAAAAAAAAGAAAAATTGTTGCTGCACTGTTTTAGATTTTACTCAAACTTTGTGGAAATATTCTTAAGGGCTCAAAAAATCAAAATCCACAAGGATTTAATTTTCGCACGCGCCACTTCCGGTCCACACAAAATAAAGCACTTGAAAAGTCGTATTTTTGTGTTTTGTGGTCTTAGCTGTAAAACTTTTTAAATTAAAGATATTGATTCGATCAAGGTGGCATTATGAAGCTGAAAGATTGTAGTTTTTAAAACAAAAATAAAACTGTAAGAAACTGTTAGCTGTAAGTATGAAGCTGTAAGCTGCAAGAAACAAATGGCCATATAATGTTGGCTTCTCTTTAAACACCTGTACACCCGCGTCAGGAGAAAATAACAAAACAAGCCTTAAAGTTTTTGAAATTTAAAGGTAAAAACTAAATATCCTGCTAATTCCAAATTTTTGTTTTTTACCAAACACGTCCAAATTGTAGCCTGAAATATGCAAGTTTGCTGAAATTTCAAAATTTCAAGTAAAGAGATTTTGCATTACGAGTTGACTGAACGAGTCGATTTTAATTTTTTATACTATAACAATATGTGCACTTTGATATTTGAGAATATTTAGAGTTTTATATTCAACAGTGCAGACACTCACTCAAATCAATAAAATACACGTATTTTCAATACTCTCTCATTTTTCAAATATATAAATTATCTCAATTTTTATATTTGTTTTAAAAACTACAATCTTTCAGCTTTATAATGCTACCTTGATCAAATCAATATCTTTAATAAAAAAAGTTTTACAGCTAAAACCACAAAACACAAAAATACGACTTTTCAAGTGCTTTATTTTGGGTGGACCGGAAGTGGCGCGTGCGAAAATATATATATAGGGTCATTCCATTTTAAAGTCAAAATTTTTATTCTTCACAAAACTGTAACTGATCTATAATTTTTTTTTCATATATTTTACTATAAGATATGGCAACAACTGTGAAAATTCCAATATTGTTATTTTGTTTAGAATGCAATTAAGCGCATGGTTGTGAAAAAGGCTTAATTTACGTATTAAAATATATCTAAAAAGAATATAGCATAGCACAAATATAACAAACCGAATTGCTTTAGACTTTTTATTTTCTGTAATCTAAAGTTTGGAGT
>CAVNZG010000830.1:0-38698 GCA_963693315.1 Diogma glabrata
CGGTTTGGTAAGTCTGTTTTCGGTTACGTTTTATTTGTTTCAAAACCTTCCGTTTTAGATTTCGGTTAATCAAGCCGTGAAATTCTAGTAGTGATGTATAGCTTTAAAACAAATGTTCTTTTCTCATAATAATATTTTTAAAATATTATCGTTTACTTATTTTATTTGTCTAAGGCATAGGGGTGGTTTTTAAGAGGGGAAAAGTTGGAATACATATTAAACTATGTTCGAGAACATAAAAGAAGATTTATTCTACATAACTAAATAAGAACAGAATCGAAAGAATGAGTAAAAGTACATTTTTTCTATATTTTCACGTAGGGGTAGTTTTCACCCCGTAAACATAAAAGGCGCAAGTCGGGCTTATGTCACCTTTGAAGTCAAGAGTAAGATGAGCTTAATTCCCAATTTTCATGTAAATCGATGGAGGTTCAAAGAATTCAGAAGTTTGGGTTTTTTTTCATGTTCAGTTACTGTACTATATTTCAGTTTTGATTTTACAAAAAAAAATTATGCAAACAAAAGTTGTAGATCGAATTTTCTCTTTGTTTAGGCCAAAAAAAATTTTTTAAGCTTGAAAAAGAAAATTTTTTCCATTCGAATTTTACAGAAATAAAATTAACGTTCGTTTTTCACCTATAACTATTTCAATTTTAATTTTACAAAAATATGATCTTTTATAGTCGAATTTTAAAGATTTAACTAATATATCGTTCGTTTTTCGACTATAACTTTTTCAGTTTTTATTTTACAAAAAAAATTTTTTTTGCGTAAAAGTTGTAGATCTTAAAAAAATAAATCGATTTTCTTCTTTGTTTAGGCAAAAAAAAATTTTTTAAGCTTGGAAAAAAATGATCTTTTACAGTCGAATTGTACAGAAATAACATTAAAGTTCGTTTTCGCCTGTAACTATTACTTCGATCTGAAAGACCTAAGTAATACATTCATGAGGCAAAAGTGAAATTCTTAATGTATGTCTGTCTGCCGGCCGGCCGTCTGTCATTACCTACGAAATCAAGAAAACCGCTGTAGGGATTTGAAAAAATTTTTTTTCTAAAAATAGGTATACTCAAGGGACATGACCGAGAGGACGCTGTGTTCGATAACTGTACCGGAAGTGTGTCAAAAAAAAATCATTAATTGTGTCAAAAATAGCAAATTTTCATATTTTTGGCTTTAAAAACGTTTTTTCTGTGACGGGAAAAAAGTTTAACATTTTACTTCTGCTGACAGGTGCAAAAATGTTACTTTTCATAAAATACTTTTTTCCCGGATAGATAAAAATATATGTATATATAAATACACCTATCCCCCGTTTTACATGGTAGATACGTTCCTGATAAAAACGTGTTAATCGAAAATATAAATTTTGTATGGAAAACCGTGTTAAACGAAAAACGTGGGTTTTTGGTCATTTCTTGGGCGACAAACAGATTCGGAAAAACATAAAAGTACCAGTTTAATCACATAAGATATCGACATAACAGTTAAATTGATTTTCAAAAAGAAACATGCAACATAACCAATAAGAAATTCACAGAAAAATAAAAAGAAATTATACATGCACAATGCACGCATACTAGCATGTTGACCTAAATCAAACCTAACTTAACTTGATTCAGTTCGGTGCGACTTGGAAGTTAAATCTGTAATTAATAATTGTGCTTTATTTTTAGCTAAATCTTGCAAACATCTTCATATTGACATAAAAATTCGTTGAAAGTTCGCAGAAATCAGAGAGCTAGTTCAATATTCGGATTATGTTGTTGAAAGTAGTTGCATTATATATTATATTCTGGTATGATGGTTGCAATAAAGAAGTTTTAATTTTGGGTAGAAATACAATTTATCCATTTGTAAGCTGCAAATCTTGAGGATGACATGGAGCATTGTCCAGTAAAAGAAGAACCTTAAATATTATTTTGATTAAATATTATTTTACTTCTGGTACGTAAGAGTTATAAGACAAATCAATGAACAATGTGGCTTTAACCCAAGCTTCTGTATTGGCATTCCAATAAATGGAAAGATTTGTTTATTCCTTTTTACCTGGACGCTTTGCCACATAAGCCTTATCACTATTTAGTAGTGAAAACCTGATCAGCAGCCAAATTCTGAAATTGTGAAGCGGTGAAGTGATAAGTTTTTGAATGAACAGAAACGATGGAATTTTTAATGCTTCACCGCTTCACAGTTACAGAATTTGGCTGCAGGACAGTACTGTTGTGCTCTATCTAAATCAGTAGATGCGCTTTTTAATTTTAAATTTTTGCAAAAAATGCCCGTGTTTAAATATTTCGAACCAACCATGACTTGCAATAAAACTTAAAAGGCATTTTATTTGAGTAGATGGAGTAGATCTATTTCAGTAGATGGCAACTGTTTCACATTCCAAAAATTTTAAAGTCTTACTAGTTATGATATTGGTACTAATTGGAATGCGTCTTTGATATTGGTCTTCAAGCCATATCATTAATTTATTTTCCATTGTTTTTATTTTTTTTTTTTAAATAAAATGTGTTGTGTAGTAGGAATTACAATATGTAGCAAAACAACAAATAAAAACTTTTAACATCACGGTCACCGCAACAACATGCGTTCAACGATGTTGATGGACGCTAATTTTAATTGTTTGTGTTCTCTAAATTTTTTTTGAATTGATAACTAAACAATAAATCCAACCATTTAATAAAATATGACAGACCCCAATATTTCATTATAGGATGGAATAAGATCTCACTGCTATTGCCAGTGTTGTATAATATCTCACGTTAACTCGTATGCCAACAGATATAATTATTTACTTACAAATTAACTATGACCATTGATACACCTACGCATTTTGTATCTATAGCTAATAACGATATATTGCTTAAAATCAACTGATTTACATAGAGAATCTCTTACATACCTTTGCTGATTTACATCAACATGTATTTTCAAAATTTTGCTTTGAACACTCAAATGCGGTTTTTGTTACAAGTTTCTTGTTTTCTTGTTTTAATTACAACCTGTATGTATATGGTATACCAGGGGCCCTATTCTTGAACCATTGCGAAAATTTTCGGTATCGAGTTAATGTCAAAGTATTACGAAAATCTTTAAATGGTATTCTTGAAAACATACATGAAAAAAATCTCAATATTAAATTTTTCATGAGTAAGAATGGGATAGTTATAATAATTTAAATTGAAGATTTTTTATCTTATATAATGTATATATATATTATAGTAATGTATATATATTATAGCAATGGATGTAACCATTATGCAGTTTAGAATTCTAATATAAGTCACTAGAACTGAATGCATAAATTTGAATTGAATGAACAATTGCAAAAGTGAAAAAACCATAACAAACTCTTATCCCAATTCCAGTTCGGGATCGAACCGGCGTCCTTCTAATCAGAGATATTGGTTAACCGTTTAACGCACTCGACCAGTGAATAGTTGGGATTTCTCTTCCATATTCGTAGATCCGTAATGTTCTTCATTCAATTTCGACTTAGTTGAAGTATGTAGAGTAGGGTGGCCCTTAAAAACAAAATTTTTTATTTTTTGTACGGCACCCTCCCATTTCGTGTGAATACCCATAAAAATATTATTTGCAAAATCTGATATCAATCGGTCAATTCTAAGACGTGCCTCCGACCACTTAAAGTTGAGAAATTTTGTTCTGGACCCTAAAAAAAAATTTTTTTTTTTTGTGTGACACCCTCTCATTTCGTGTCAATACCCATAAAAAATTATGTGTAAAAATTGAAATCAATCGTTCAACTCTAAGGGGTGCCCCCGGCCACTTGGAGTTAAAAGGTTTGGTTGTGGCCATTATAAAGAAAAATTTAAATTTTTTGTACGGCACCCTCCCATTTGGTGTCGATACCCATAAAAATATTATGCGTAAAATTTAAAATCAATCGGTCAACTCTAAGGGGTGCCCCCGGCCACTTGGAGTTGAGAGGTTTTGTTGTGGCCATTATAAAGAAAAATTTAAATTTTTTGTACGACACCCTCCGATTTGGTGTCGATACCCATAAAAATTCTATGTGTAAAATTTGAAATCCATCGGTCAACTCTAAGGGGTTCCCCCGGCCACTTAAGGTTGAAAGGTTTGGTTGTGGCTATTACAAAGGAAAATTTAAATTTTTTGTACGACACCCTTCCATTTGGTGTCGATACCCATAAAAATATTATTTGTAAAATTTGAAATCAATCGGTCAACTCTAAGGGGTGTCTCCGGCCACTTAAAGTTGAGGGGTTTTGTTGTGGCCATTATAAAGAAAAAATTTAATTTTTTGTACTACACCCTCCCATTTCATGTCAATACCCATAAAAATATTAAGTGCAAAATTTGAAATCAATCGATCAATTCTAAGACGTGCTTCTGGCCACTTAATGGCCAGAACAAAACCTTTCAAGTTTAAGTGGCCGGGGGCACGCCTTAGATTTGATCGATTGATTTCAAATTTTGCAAATAATATTTTTAAGGGTATTCACACGCAAAATGGGGGTGTCGTACAAAAAATTAGATTTTTCTTTGTAATGGCCAGAACAAAACCTTGCAAGCTTAAGTGGCCGGGGGCACGCCTTTGAGTTGAACGATTGAATTCAAATTTTACACATAATTTTTTTATGGGTATTGACACAAAATGGGAGGGTGTCGCGCAAAAAATTAAAAATTTTTTTTTAAGGTCCAGAACAAAATTTCTCAACTTTAAGTGGCCGGAGGCACGTCTTAGAATTGACCAATTGATTTAAAATTTTGCAAATAATATTTTTACGGGTATTGACATGAAATGGAAGAGTGTCGTACAAAAAATTTAAATTTTTCTTTGTAATGGCCAGAACAAAACCTCTCAACTCTAAGTGGCTGGGGGCACGCCTTAAAAATGACCTATTGATTTCAAATTTTACAAATAACATTTTTACGGGTATTCACACGTAATGGGAGGATGCCGTACAAAAAATTTGAAATTTTCTTTGTAATAGCCAGAACAAAACTTTTCAAGTTTAAGTGGCCGGGGGCACGCCTTATCGTTGAACGATTGATTTCAAATTTTACACATAATTTTTTTCAATACCCATATTGGCATGAAATGGGAAGGTGTCGCACAAAAAATAAAAAAAATTTTTTTTTAGGGTCCAGAACAAAATTTCTCAACTTTAAGTGGCCGGAGGCACGTCTTAGAATTGACCGACTGATTTCAAATTTTGCACATAATATTTTTACGGGTATTGACATGAAATGGGAGGGTGTCGTACAAAAAATTTAAATTTTTCTTTATAATGGCAACAACAAAACCCCTCAACTTTAAGTGGCCGGAGGCACCCCTTAGAGTTGACCGATTGATTTCAAATTTTACAAATAATATTTTTATGGGTATTGACATCAAATGGAAGGGTGTCGTACAAAAAATTTAAAATTTTCTTTGTAATAGCCACAACCAAACCTTTCAACTTTAAGTGGCCGGGGGAACCCCTTAGAGTTGACCGATTGATTTCAAATTTTACACATAGAATTTTTATGGGTATCGACACCAAATCGGAGGGTGTCGTACAAAATATTTAAATTTTTCTTTATAATGGCCACAACAAAACCTCTCAACTCCAAGTGGCCGGGGGCACCCCTTAGAGTTGAACGATTGATTTCAAATTTTACACATAATATTTTTATGGGTATTGACACCAAATGGGAGGGTGTCGTACAAAAATTTAAATTTTTCTTTATAATGGCCACAACCAAACCTCTCAACTCCAAGTGGCCGGGGGCACCCCTTAGAGTTGAACGATTGATTTCAATTTTTACACATAATTTTTTTATGGGTATTGACACGAAATGAGAGGGTGTCGCACAAAAAAAAAAATTTTTTTTAGGGTCCAGAACAAAATTTCTCAACTTTAAGTGGTCGGAGGCACGTCTTAGAATTGGCCGATTGATATCAGATTTGGCAAATAATATTTTTATGAGTATTCACACGAAATGGGAGGGTGCCACAAACTGTACAATGAAAAAAAAAATTCTAGTGTAATCTAAGGGCCACCCTAATGTAGAGCGGTAAAACGTGTTCGTAGAGTAGATAATAAGAAAAGACAATGAAATTGGAGTAAAAACTTTTTACGTTAAGTCGATCGTCCGAAAACAAATTTTTATCTCCCCGTGCTCGAATTGAGATAAGAGTTTATTAAGGTACTGTCGATATATTACAATTTATTTTTTTTAATTTAGTATTAATAAGGCGGCTATATTTAGGGCCGATTGTATGTACGCAAATAGAAGATATATCCTCGGATATAACGCCGTTTGTATTGTATGATGAATCACGATAGAACAAAACATGACTCCAAGGATATTCTTCTATTCTCTGTTTTATCTGCGGTTTTTCTTGTTTAGAACTGTAGATCAATTTGTTTTTATTTTCCTTGACATGTGCATAGCAGGATAATTTTGTTTATTTCCATCTTTAGCATTTGTGTGTTTCTAAAATTTGTTTTTGATATAAATTAACAGTATTCTAACATAATTAATTTAAGTTTTCAAATAATTTTTTTTAATTTATAATTAGATTTATTTAATAGAAAAGTAAAAGAATAAGTAAGTGGCAAACTTAAAAAAATACTGCTATAAAAATGCAGCAAAAACAAAAATACAAAAAATTCCATCAGTGTTCATATAATCGACGAAAAGTAAAATTGTCGGATGAAGATATAGCTTTATACTCCGATTTTTTTCTACCCATCGTTGCTCATAGAGTTGGTCCCTATAGTTATATGTTTACTTATTTACAGGACGAAATATATGAAATACAAAACTATGTAATATGTACAAAATCTTTTGTGTCTGCAAAAACATACATTTAAGTTTTTTATCGTGCGTAGCTGTAAGGTGGGCTTGTGTTGATCTCTTGTCAATTTTGTTGTATTTTATTAATTTTATATTTTATTTTATTCAAAAACAAACACTTTTCTGAAATCAAAAGAAGCTCTCGGCTGTCTTAACAAAAATGATATCAGTTTATGGGCTATCATTTATCTCACATCGGTAGGTAGAAATTGTTAGCCGCCCGCAATTTGATTATTGGGCTGTAGGCATTATTGTAAAATTACGAAAGCCTAAAAATAAATTCTAAAGGCTTTTAATAAAACTCTTAAAAATGCTTCTAGATAAAATGAAATCAAAGCTTTCAAAGAAAGAATTCATTCAAAAATTAAAACAAATAAATTATATTATTTAATTGAAAACAATTATTATATTTTAATTTTTAAAATAAAACAAATCTATAATTTTAAAAATGTCTTAAAAATGTCTTGTACGGTCACTTCCAGGAAAATAAAATCAACAAACACAACAGAAAGTGAATGAAATGAACATTGTTGTTGTTGTACATATTCTTAGAATTAAGGTCTATTTGTTTTATGATTTTATGAATCAAATCAACGTAACGTAAAATAATCGAATATTCTAATATTTTCTCAAGGTTTCTAAAAAGTGACCTAGAAATTTCTAGAGATTAAGCAGAATGTATATAAGGAAATTGCTTCTTGTAGTTTTTAATTAGTTTTATTTTAAACCTGCGATAGTGAAGTTAAAATTATAAAAGTGATCTTTAAATTAGTTTTTGTGTTATAAGTGTAATAAAGTTATAAGTGTTATTGAGTAGTAATATTTTGTGTATTATTTTGAACGTGGTGTACTGGAAATTTCTACAATAAACCGTTGGAGTTTCTGAAGCTGTTGAGAGAATATTCTAAGTAGGAATATTGTTTGCTGTATTGTTTTCCTATTGTTGTGGAACAATTGAGTTGTTGAATACTTAATAAAACCTGGTGTTTGTGCTTACTAATCAGTGATCGAACTCAGAAGAGATTGGGAATTGCGTTTATCGAATTGTGAGCTAGGCCAATTCGAAGTAAGGTTGAAAAAACGTAACAATATCAAATAGTTTGACATATTTAATCACCTCATTACGAAATGTCATTATTTTTTATTCACCACTTTTCTATTTTCGCAATGGTTTCAAGAATACTGATTTATAATTTCTTCATTGCGATTACGAAAATAGCGTTACGAAAATTTTAGATACCTATAATTTTCGTAATGGTTCAAGAATAGGGCCCCAGAAGGTTTAATTAAAATAAAGTAGATATAAGTGCGTGTAATACCAAAATTTGTCTTTTTTTTTGAACTTTTTTTTTTGGAAATTTTAATTTGAAAAACCGTGTAAAGTCGAAAACGTGTTAAATGAGTGCCGTGTAAAGCGGGGGATAGGTGTACATATATACACATAAATGATGAATATTATGAATATTTATGAACATTTATGACTATTTTAATGTTAATGAAAAGTTATACCGTTTTCTTCTTGATGTTAATAACTGGTTTTGACATATAAAATGAAACTTAATTTTAAGTTTTTATTCAAGAAAAATTCGTATGGTGTGGTGAATATACATATTGTAATATTTGTTTAATATTATTTTTTCAATAATTATATTAATATTTGTCCAGTCACAGAAAAAAATAGTGTATTATACACGGGAAAAATTGTAGATTTTAGCTCTCGGTTTTTTGTCTCCCTCCGCTTCGCGTCGGGAGACAACACAACCTCGACCTAAAATCTACTACTTTTTTCCCTTGTATAATAAATAACTATTATTTTAAGTGATTACGAGTAGGAACATTAAATTTGGAGAAATCTTGATGGTCGGGATTGGTATGTGAGACCAAAAACTAGGTTATTGCATTATAAGTTTGTCAAAAAAATGTTGTCAAGTGTGTCAAAAAATGATTTCATTTATTTTTTGAGTCAATTTTTCGGAAAAAAAATTTTTGCTGTTTTTATGACGGAAATGTAATTGAAAATGAAATTGGACATAGAAATTTTTGAATTTGTTATAGTTTTTAAAATATTTTGGGAATTTCGAAAGTTTGTATTTTTGATTTTGTATTAATTTTTGCAATATTTTTAGAATTTTGGAAAAAGTTTTAATTTTCGATTTTGTTATAATTTTTGCTATATTTTTAGAATTTTGAAAAAAAAATTAGAATTTATATATATTTTAAGAATTTTGAAAAAATTTTCAATTTTTGATTTTGTAAGAGTTTTTGGAATATTTTTAGAAATTTCAAAAGATTTTGAATTTTTGATTTTATTTAATTTTTACAATTTTTTTTGAATTTTGTAAGAAATATGAATTTATGATTTTGTAATATTTTCTCATAACGCTAAATGGAGAGGTTTTAGAGGAGTTTGCTGATTGTATAATCTTTTCACTAAATTATGTTAATTTATGGTCTGTTATAATTTTCCGACAACGTATTGATGTTTCGTGTTAGATTTGTAATACATATCTAAACAGAGATAAAAAATACAAGTACTTTAACAAAAACTTATGTTTGATATACATCGCTGCCCAAAACTAAAAACCATGTCCTCATAAAAGTTTTTTGCCGAAAACTATATCAAAATCCTTAACCCAGACCGAAGTCTTGATATCTCAGAGCTTGAGATTTCAGCCCCTCCATATTTTCAGTTTTGATTTTACAAAAAAGTTGTGCAAGTAAAAGTTATAGATAATGAAAAAATACATCGACAAACATTTTTGTGTTAAGGCAAAAAAAAATTTTTAAGCTGAAACAGCAAGATCTTTAATAGTCGAAATTTCCAGATTTGACTAATATCGTTCGTTTTTCGCCTATAACTACATATTTCAATTTTGATTTTACAAAAAACTTATTCAAGTAAAAGTTGTAGATCTTACAAAAATACATTGATTTCCTTCTTTGTTTGTTAAACTTGAAAAAGAAGATCTTTTATAGTCGAATTCTCCATAAATATCTAATAACGTTCGTTTTTCGCCTGTAACTATTTCAGTATCGATTTTGCTAAAAAATGAGTTTGATAATAGCTGTAGATCTTTAAAATATGCATCGATTTTCTCCTTTGTTTAGGCAAAAAATAGCTTTCTAAGCTATTTTTTGCCTAAACATAGAAGAAAATCGATTTATTTTTTAAAGATCTACAGCTATTATCAATCTAATTTTTTAGCGAAATCGATACTGAAATAGTTATAGGCGAAAAACGAACGTTATTAGATATTTATGGAGAATTCGACTATAAAAGATCTTCTTTTTCAAGTTTAACAAACAAAGAAGAAAATAGATGTATTTTTTTAAGATCTACAACTTTTTCTTGAATAAGTTTTTTCTAAAATCAAAATTGAAATATGTAGTTATAGGCGAAAAACGAATTTATTTTTGAAATACTTTTTCCTCAATGAAAAAGTTAAACATTTCTTAACTTTTTCCTCATGATTAGTAGAGAATTGAGCTACCCACATTTTAAAGCATTGTATTTCTATTAAAAAATAATAATAAAAAGTTGCTCAAATCTCATGAGGAAAAACCTGATACATTGTGCATGCACCGTTATTTATTTAGTATTGTACTAAATGTTATATGAATGTGTCGATTGTAGATGGTGGTCATGGTGCTCATTGTGGTCATGGTGGCCATGGTGGTCATGGTAGTCATGGTGGTCATAGTGGTAATGGTGTTCACGGTGGTCACGGTGGTCATGGTAGTCACGGTGGTCACGGTTGTCATGGTGGTCATGGTGTTCATTGTGGTCATGGTGGTCATGGTGGTCATAGTTGTCATGGTGGTTATGGTGGTCACGGTGGTCATGGTGGTTACGGTGGGCATGGTGGTCATGATGTTCACGGTGGTCATGATGGTCATGTTGGTCATGGCGGTCATGGTGGTCATGGTAGTCAGGTGGTCAAGGTGGTCACCCAGCTAGCACAAGAGGTGGATTTTAGCTTAAATATAGTTTGATATTATCTGTACAAAATTTTAGTGAACATTCTCATTTAACCTAAATTTATGTATAATAAAAGATTAAATTTAACCTAAGTGTCGTACTTTTTCCATAAAAATATTGGTTAAATTTTCATGTAATTTTTATGTAATATGCTGGCTAATATGTGATTAAGTTTAACTATAATTTAACCAAATTTTAAGTTAAATAAGTGCAAATGTTATGTTATATTTTAGATAATTATTAGTTAAATTTAACTTGTTTGTTACACATGCAAACCACAAAATGTATGCTCCGAAATTCTTCCCTAATGATCACATAAGTTTACTTTATAGAATACTACAAACTATTATTATATTTTCAATAATTAATGTTTTTTATCGAATACCGAAAAGAAAATTGAAAATTAAAGTATTCAGTTTAAAAAAAAAATAAATATTTAATTGTATTTTTAAGGGTTGTTCTCATTATTTTTTCCTATTTTTGTTTTATGTATAAACAAGATCGAACCTTTCTTTATACATGAGCATTTAAATCCATTCAAAAATACGCTCCAAATTATGCATACAAATGTTTATTTGAAGTCGGTTTAGAAATTGTCATAAAAACCTATTTTGTCCTTAAATGCATTAGTTTGGGAGATAGATAATATCGTATCCATAATTCCTAGCCATAAAATTATTTACCTGTTATTTAAGTTAAATTTTGTCAGGTGTTTCATGAAATAACTTAAATTTATCCTAAATTTTTTCACGTATTTTATTTAATACATGTAAATTATCTAGCTATTAAGTGGAAAATTGATCATATAATTCTTATCTAGAATACATTTAATAGCTACAATATCTTAATTTGACAGAGTAAATTCATGTATATTTCATGTAACAGCTGAATACAAAACTAAGCAAGTGCAAATTATATGTAATTTTAATTTACCAAAGTCAGATATTGTAGTTATTACATGTTTCTTTCATGAGAATTACACGTAATTGAACCATCCATTTTTCTTTAACCTTATTTTATTATCGGGCTGTCATTCTACCATAAAAAAAGCTAAAAAATAATATTATAAGAAACAAAATTTTTTAAAAATGCTTGAAAAAGCACCTTATTCTTGTTTCCTGAGTTTTATTATTTTTTACTATATGTATACGTATTTCGAAAGCTAAATTGTAAAGTAAGATACATTCCATATTTCCATTATATACCGGTGGTTTAATAAAAACCAATTTTAAAAAATTAATAATCTAACTACAGAAAAATATAAAATATAAAGCAAAATGAATAAATCTAATAAAACAATCAAACCATTAGAGAAAATTACAAAAAATAAAAATGAATTTGACAAAAGAAGTAAACCGAAATAACAACAGTTTTATTGTGTGTCCGTGGTGTGTAAGGTGTGTGTCCGTGGTGTGTGCTATAAACCAAAAATCAAAACTGAGCCAAATGAGAAACCAGGTATTTATAAAATATCCTACAACGACTGTGAAAAATTTTATGTAGGTCTTTCTCAACGCAAAATAGGACAACGCCAGAAAGAACACCTTACAGAAATAAAATACAAAAGGGCTGAGAATTCTAGCGTTGCCGCTCATATGCCACTCAACAACAGGTCACCATCAAATTTAGAGCTTATAAAAGTGATTAATAATCTAAAACACCTAGAAGCGTACGAATTTTTTTTCATTGAAAAAGAAAATCAATTAAACCCCCGTATCCTGATGAACAATAAAGAAGGAAACATAAAATCTAATTTATTTAACCTAATAATTAAAAGACCGCCGAACAACATATCGTCGCTTTAATAATGATACAACGTATTCGCAAAAGTGTAGTTTCGAGATAATTGGGTTTAAAGATTTTTCGATTTTCTGATTTTCGTAAATTCGGCAGCACTATTGAATGAATAAATATATTGGAAAAAAAATTTCTACCAATTACTCTTGATTAATTTCCCCACAGCATATTAAAATTTCACATTGGTACCTGCTGGCTTTTCTACCTAAAAAGAGGTGAAAAGTCAATCAGATACCTTATACGTTATTTCATATTTCTCAATTACGATTAAGCCTAAAACTGATTATTATTGAAATAACGCATGATATTCTTACAATTTTTTATTTATATGAACCGGCCCATCATATAGTCACGAATGATGCTTATACAAAATTTTATATTTACCATTTCGTGTGGCGATCGTAATGTATGTAAAATATACGACACTGATTTTGCCCAAGTTATTATTCTGTAGGAATTGGAATATCGTACATGCATTTACGCTGTTTCACTATTTAACCAAATTCAAATTTGCATGTACGTTAATTATCAATATATTAATTTTCACCCCCAGTTATAAAATAATTGGAAAATGTTAAAACGCCTCTCTATAGAGATCCTTATGAGGAATGCAGGTCACCCATTATATAATAACAACGTATAAATGGCATACGTTATTCCATTATTAAAGCGACGATATAATAAATAAATCACCTAAACTATATTTATGACTGAAGGATATCCACCCATTTGGGACACCCCATAAAACTGTTATTATTTAGGTTCACTTCTTTTGTCAATTCATTTTTATTTTTTTAATTTTTTTCCGTTCCGATCCGTTCTTTTTGCTTTATATTTTTCAGTAGTTAGATTTTTAATTTTTTGAAATGGGGTTTTATTAAACCACCGATATGTATATAATGGAATGTATCTTACTTTAAAATTTATTTTTTATATACTTCAGGTGATGAAAGCATAGCTTTCGAAATTCGTAAATAATAAAAAATAAAAAATAATAAAACAAGAATAGTAAACAAGAATAATAAATAAATGTTGAATTCCTCAATAAACTGTTTTAAAAGCTCCTCTAAAGATGATTCATTTCAAACTGAGTCACGATAAATGTGATATTTTTAATTTAATATTCTTTTAAAAAAAATATAACAACGCTGTTAATGAAATTTTGTTTTGCAAAGCCCATTGCCTTAGTTCGTTCAACAGATCTATTTTAGTTTGAGCGTTATGCTCATATTCCAGGTGTTCGCGCATCAATTCCTCAGCAATATCTGCTTCTGATAATAAAAATTCAGCAGTTTCACCAACTTGGGATGTACAATCATCTGGCATATTATCGTCACACTCTACATTTTCATCACAAGTAACACTAACCAGGATGGTATTTTCGATCATAGCATTTTCTGCTGGCAAATGGCATTCAGTTGTTGCCCTGGTTAAACATTCCAATTCAAACCTATTGAATCCTATTAAATCCAATATAAATTCAATAGGATTAAATTGGATTGAATTGGTTTAATAGGAAGACTTCGATCTACCAATTAAAATTCAATCGGAATGAATGGGATTTAACAGGAAAAGAGGTTCTGTAGGATTCTAAAGGAAATTCCCAATTGAATTTCAATCGGAAATCAAGAGATTCAATAGGAAAAAGGAACTTAGAAAAAAATTAAACAATCTTATAAATTTAACAGGATTTAATTGGAAAAGATTTAATAGGAATAAATAGGATTAATCGGAATTCTGCAATGGAAATTTCCAATTAATTCCTATTTATATACATTTCCTATAGATTCCGGTTGAAAAATAAAATAGAGATATTTAACAGGAATGAATAGGATTGTATTGGAAATAGATTTTTTGAATAGGAATTAATTGAAAATTCCCAATACAGAATTCCGATTAATCCAATTAATTTTTTTCAATTGGTTTCAATTGGAATGTTTAACCAGGGTGTGGTGGTGGCCGATCCATTTCTTCATCCCTTGACACATTTGATGCATCAAATCGTGCTTCGAATTCGGCCGCTCTCTTCTGCCGCATTATGTAGTATCGACCGTTTTTCTTAACTTTCTTTTTCAGGGGCATTTTTACTATTTAAAACAACGTTAGTGAGAGAAATATATAATAAAGACTGTATCCGAGCGATTTGATCAATATACTGCGCACTAATAATAATTGTCATCGGAAAACGAGATTTGCTATAAATCTTTATAGATATTATGGATCTTATAAACACATATACTTATTATATGTATTATATGAAAAAGACAGCAAAAATTTAGTTAACATTCGTTCACTAAACCAAATTAAATGCAATATTACATGTAAAACTCGACCTATTTAACTTAACAGCAGTCTGACAATTTTTTTTAAGTTTCAATGTTCCGTAGTTATGTTAATTTTAGGCTATTTAACTTATTTCATGAAAAAACTGTTGCAATGTCAGCTAAATTACCGCTAGCTAAACAACAGGTAATAAGTTAAATACATGTATTAGATGCACTTTTGTAACCTAAATTTTCACTTAATACATGAAATACATGTACTATCTGTATTACATGATTTTTTACTTAAACTTTTACTTAAATTTAACCAAATCCCGAAATGGTTCACCTAAATTTCACTAAGTGTGCTGGCTGGTCATGGTGGTCATAGTGGTTATGGTGGTAATGGTGGTCACGGTGGTCATGGTGTTCACGGTGGTCATGGTGGTCATTGTGGTCATGGTGGTTGTGGGGATCACAGTGGTCATGGTGTTCACGGTGGTCATGGTGGTCATAGTGGTCATCGTGGTTATGGTGGTCACGATGGTCATGGTGGTCATGGTGTTCACGGAGGTTATGATGGTCATGGTGTTCATGGTGGTCATGGTGTTCATGGTGGTCATAGTGGTCATGGTGGTTATGGTGGTCACGGTGGTCATTGTGGTCATGGTGGTCAAGGTAGTCAAGGTGGTTAAGGTGGTCATGGTGGTTATGGTGGTCATGGTGGTCATAGTAGTTATGGTGGTCATGGTGGTAATGGTGGTCACGGTGGTCATGGTGGTCACGGTGGTCATGGTTGTCGTGATGTTAACGGTGGTCATGGTGGTCATGGTGTTCATAGTGGTCATGGTGGTTATGGTGGTCATGGTGGTCACGGTGGTCATGGTGGTCATGGTGTTCACGGTGGTCATGTTGGTCATGGCGGTCATGGTGGTCATGATTGTCAAGGTGGTCATGGTGGTCAAAGTGGTCATACTGGTTATGGTGGTCATGGTGGTAATGGTGGTCACGGTGGTCATGGTGGTCATGGTTTTCACGGTGGTCATGGTGGTCATAGTGGTTATGGTGGTCATGGTGGTTATGGTGGTCATGGTGGTCACGGTGGTCATGGTGGTCATGGTGTTCACGGTGGTCATGTTGGTCATGGCGGTCATGGTGGTCATGATTGTCAAGGTGGTCATGGTGGTCAAAGTGGTCATACTGGTTATGGTGGTCATGGTGGTAATGGTGGTCACGGTGGTCATGGTGGTCATGGTGGTCACGGTGGTCATGGTGGTCATGGTGTTCACGGTGGTCATGGTGGTTATGGTGGTCACGGTGGTCACGGTGGTCACGGTGGTCATGGTCGTCATGGTGGTCATGACGTTCACGGTGGTCATGATGGTCATGGTGGTCATGGTGGTCACAGTGGTCATGGTGGTCATGGTGGCTATGGCGGTCACGGTGGTCATGGTGGTCACGGTGGTCATGATGGTCATGGTGTTCACGGTGGTCATGTTGGTCATGGCGGTGATGGTGGTCGTGGTGGTCAAGGTGGTCATGCTGGTCATGATGGTAATGTGGTCACGGTGGTCATTATGAATTGTGGTGTATCAGAGATATATACGAAGATATATACTCACCAAACAATTGGTTATCAATAATCGGCGTTTTTTTCCTAAGCCTTATCTACCCAATTTCTGTGAAGTTCTAAATAGTAGAAAAATGATATGTCATAAAGAAGTTTCACTTCTTACCTGTGTACTCTGGTACACACACTACTTTTTTTATTGTTGCAGGCCAGCAGCAAGTTAAGGACAGGACGGTCTTATTTACAAAATTGACCGACTTGACGCGGTATAGCGATTGCTTTCGAAAATAACGATAAATTACACTATTGAGAGTTAGAATAATATCAATTTTTCTAGATTTTACAAAATAGTATTTAAGCAGGTATTTTATTAAGACTTAAAGTTTAACGTCATACTATTGGGCAACATTTGAAAGACTAATTGAACGGGTACTAAAAGGCTTACACTGGAAAACATGACTTGTTTATGACATCATAGTCATAGGCAATGACTTTAATTACCCTTTGAGAAACTTGGCTGAGGTACTGGAAAGGTTGCAAGCAGGTTTAAAATTAAGTCCCAAAAAGTGTTCACTTTTCACGGAAGAAGTAAAATATTTGGGACACAAGGTTAAGGCAATGGGAATTCATACAGATTCTGACAAGATTGCAGCAGATATGAGCTTTGGCCAAGACCAAAGATTCAAACTGAACGGTTCAAAGCTTCATTGGATTGTGCACATATTACAGACGGTACGGCTAGAATTCTAATTTTTCATAATGTTTCCAAACAATTTCCATTGACAAAAAAATATAATTTTAATTCTTTGTTTTTTAAATAGTTTGAAAATATTGCGCAAGGATTCACCAACATTACAAAAAATTTGCATGAGTTAACCAGAAAAGATAAGGCAGTTGGATGGACTCAACCTCAAGGAAGAAGCATTTGTGAAGCTCCGAAGGAGATTTTGTACGGCTCCAATTATGTCCTATTCTATACCTCATGTGAAGTTTATTTTGGATACTGATGCCAGTAATAAAGATATATAGACGAGGAAATAAAGCACTAAACCTAAGCAAATTGACAGAGTACGATGGTTCGAGATGCGGTTTTTTGCATTCGATTCAGGAGGCCGTCAGAAAGTTTTGTGAACATAGCCACTTTTCGGCAAAAAACCTCTGGAGTACCTATAGGACTCAGGGCGGGTTATATACACCTCATCTCCTTGAACTTTCCATAAATTCACCTCGAAATTAATCGAAGCTCGTTAGTCGGGAGTTTTTGGGGTCGCTTAACACGAATATGATGTCTGCGATAAGCTTTGGAGTACCTAGGGGTCAGGGCGGGTTATATACACCTCATCTCCTGGAACTTTCCATAAATACAGCTCGAAATTGATCGAAGCTCGTTACTCAGAGGGTTTTGGGGCCGCTGAACACAAATATTATGTCGATGATGACCCCCGGAGTACCTAGGGCTCGAACTTCAGTGACCTTAAAAATCCTGGAGTAAAGAAATTCCATCTGTTTGTTACAATCTAATTTATTAGGCCCTGGGCCCCAGATACTCCGAGGGTCATCGCCGACATCATATTCGTGTTCAGCGACCCCAAAAACTCCCGAGTAATGAGCTTCGATCAATTTCGAGCTGTATTTATGGAAAGTTCCAGGAGATGAGGTGTATATAACCCGTCCTTGGCTCTAGGTACTCCGAAGGTCATCGCAGACATCTATTTGTGTTCAGCGGCCCCAAAATTTCCCTAGTAACGAGCTTCGATCAATTTCGAGCGAACTAATGTAAAGTTCCAGGAGATGAGTTAGACATACCAGCCCTGGGCCCTAGGTACTCCGAGAGTCAAGGCCGACATCATATTGGTGTTCAGCGACCCCAAAAACTCCCGAGTAACAAGCTTCGATCAATTTCGAGCTGAATTTATGGAAAGTTCAAGAAGATGAGGTGTATATAACCTGCCCTGGCCCCTAGGTACTCCAGAGTTTTTTTTGCCGAAAAGTGGCTATGTTCACAAACTTTTCTGAAGGCTTCCTGAATCGAATGTAAAAAACCGCATCTCGATCCATCTTACTCTGCCAATTTGCTTAGGTTTGGCCTATTTTTGTGCTTTATTTCCTCGCTTAATAAGAGACGTATAGAAAATAGATGGGCAAGAAAAGGTGATAACGTATTTCTCCAAAATAGAAGCGGAATTATCGCGTAACTCGAAAGGAGTCATTGGCTATTATGGAATGCGTTAAACATTTTCATAAATTCATGAATGGTCAGAAATTTCATCTAATAACTGATCATGGTGCATTAAGATGGTTACTCCAAGTCAAAAATCCAGAAGAACAAGTAGCACACTGGATCGAACGGTTGTAAGCATACGACTTGGACATTGAACATCGAAAGGGTACTGCACTATTGAATGCTCATGCATTATCGAGACGATCGTGTCAAATTGAATGTAAGCTTTGCAGTTGTCAAGAAAATAAGTAGAGTACCATCGATGCATGATTACTACCTGTTGATGAGTGGACTGCTAAAGTGATAAGGAGAGATCAATTAGAAGATCCGGATCTTGCACCCAGCATCGAGTTCAAGAAAAATGATTGCAAACCAGTATGGGGAATATTGCTGATAAAACTCCAACTTTGAAGGGGCACTGGGCGCAATGGGGCAGCCTCTTTTTGTCACATCCCAATAAATTATTAATAGGATCCTTGCTGCATAGGATCTTGATGAAACTGTTGCAAATTATACAGGTTCGCTTGAAAATGGAAAATCTGGATTTATTTCAACATTCGACAAAATGGCGGGGGGTCTCCCGAACACCTCTAAGTTTAAATCTTGAATAACTTCTGATCCCGGACTATGGTCTTATTGAAACTTAGTATATCAGGTTTTAATACAGTTTCCAATATTTCTGCATACCAACTTCCGGTTTGTCACTTCCGGTTAAACATTGTTTTGTATATTATCATATACATCTGTACATGATAATCGAATTGGATGAAACTTGGTACATGAGCATTTAGTAAGGTTCAGAATAGTTCTGCATCCCCACTTCCGGGTTTTCACTTCCGTTAAAAATTGTTTTTGGTAAATTTTCAATTTTTTTCAGTGTGAACACTACAGCCTACAATAATGAAATGATTATGAAGAAACTTATGGAAAAGGTTCCAATTTGTATGAAAAGATAATTTTCATCTTTTGGAACACATTGATTAAAGTGTCAGAGGTTTACCATACAACTGCTGACTTTTCTCACTTTGTTTTTAAAGTTTGTTGGGAGCATACATACTACATTCATTAATCAATTTTGATGACACTCTAAAAAACGATGGAGACTTAAATGACAAAGAACTGATTAGTTTTTGGACAATATTGGGATATGTGGTGGGGGTCCTCCCGAACACATGTTTATTGTTTCAAGGTTGGTTGGGAGCATACAACATTCGTTCGTTAATGAGTTTTGATGACACTCTGCAACAAGATGCAAACATGTATGGCAAGCAACGGATTAGTTTTTTAGCATTAGTGAACAAATTGGTAGGGGGTCCTCCGACAACCTGTTATTTTCGAAACTCAATAACATCTGTACCTGATAATCGCATTGGATGAATCTTGGTATAATAACATATTACGGTTCACAACAGCTCTGCATCCCAACTTACGGTCTGGTCTCGTTTAACAGAATTTATGTTTGTTCGGATACTACTGCTTTCTTTTATATTTTTATAATTCAACGCGAAGTCTTTAGCATTGATTAGCTTTTAATTAAAGTATTTGATAGATATTAGTTCATTACATATCCAGAACACTATGTTTCCAGAGCTGTGGTGAAGTCAGCTTATGCATCATTGTCGCAATATTTTTTCTTAGAAATAAACTATTTTGATATTTTGCAGTAATTGCACGACATATGATATAGAGTAGGTTTGTGCCATAAATTGTCACACATATGTTCTGTGGTAGATTTGATATTTGTTTGTTGCAAAATTGGATAGATATAGTTTTGCTTATACGTAGCTAATTTTCTTTTTAAATTTGTTCGATATCTGTTTGTAATTATTTTGTTTTGTTTAAGCTAATCTGATACATCATATTCTAATGGCACACAAAACTATCTGATCTCGAAATCTACCTATTTCTAGCGGATATACGTGCCGCTTGGACTTTTATTAATATTTGTTTATTTTTCAAAATTACAAAATTATAAATTGTTTGTGACAAATATGAAATAACATTTCCCGTAATAATTTTTACATGATAAATTAAAATAGATTATAATAATTAAATTAGTTGAGTTGTTAAATTCGATAGATTTTACCGCTGGTACTTGGCGAAACATGATGAATACTTTTTGTAAATAAAATTTCTTGTTGTTATTTCGCAGAGTTTTTTATTATTGAAAAATAACCATTTATTTATATTTAATTAATGCGCCTGATCTGATTTCGATTTTTACATCATCTTAAGGAGCTTACAAAAGACTCAGTTGACTCTAGTTGAGTTGTGTATATAGATTTGACTATAATAGTCAACAAATAAAAATAAAATAAGAGTTTGTGCTTAAGCTAATCTTAAGCACAAACTCTCTTATTTTATTTTATCCAAAGAGTCAATCATAAAAATAAAATATTACAGTTGTATTTGTTTTGAAGCTATTGGAAGAATATTCTAGGTATGGATATTGATTTCCTGTTATTGTGGAACCATAGCTGTGTTGAATACTTAATAAAACTTGGTGTTTGTGTTTATACTAATCAGTGATCCAGAAGGAAATTTGGGAAATTCGGTTATCGAATTGAGACCACCAATTCGAAGTAAGGTTGTGAGACCACCAATTCGACGTAAGGTTGAAAAACGTGACGATATTAAAAATTTTTATTCATATAAATCTTGTTGAGAAAGTTTTTCACTTTATTTTAACACTTATCTTGTCTATTAATAAGCACAAAATCTTAAGTAAATTCTTACCTGCAATCTTTCTTTTGAATGAATTTCTGAATGCTTCTTTAAATTTGATTCATGGATAAATTTTCGATTACATTCAGAACATTTGAACAACCTTTCACGTGTATGAATCTTCATATGTCGTTTAAGTCCAAGTTTGGTTTTTAACTTCGCATCACATAATTTACAAGAAAACTGAAAATAAATAGAAAACAACTGAAATTGTTTCTGAAATGGTTTTTCAAACTTACTAATAGCGCAGTGATAAAAACAATCCAATCAGCAATAAATAATAATCAAGTGTTTTCAACAGTTAAGATATTTATTTGGAACGATATAAAAAAAACAAATCAATCTAATCCAACTAAGAGGAAAACATGAATATTTTAAATATTTTGTGTCTAAACTAACCTACATCGTGATCTATAAAATATTTATGAAACTTGTTCAAAGTCAACCGTATCAAAAGCGTTTAGTTTTTATCACGATGCCATTCCCCATTATTATACTACATTGCGTCTAGTGTTATACAGGCAGCGATTATACGATATGCTTTCGGATGCCATATTGATGTTTATCAAATCTGACTATGACAGTGAGTAATCTCGACAGTCCGACCGCCCGCACAAACCGATTGACGAGTAAAACGGGGAAAAACATATGTCTGAGGCATTATGGACCTGATTTCAGGATAGTAACAGACGCAGCGCCCCAAACTTGACAACAGTACTCCATACAGGGACGAATATAGGACTTATAAATGTGGAGTAATTGATGCGAAGTGAAATATTTTTTACATCTATTGAGGAGGCCGAGTTTTCTTGACGCGCTATTTGCCATGGCCATTATATGATCGTTCCAGAGTAAGTCATTGGATATTGTGACTCCCAATAAACGAATGCTTTCACATTCGTCTATTTTGTCGTAATACATATTAATTGAAATATCGTTGGGAAGCTCGGTCTTTGATCTGGAAACAATCTATAGCTGTGTTTTGGTGGAATTAAAATTGACCAAATTTTTGTCACCTCAATCGGCGACTTTTTTTAGATCCTTGTTTACATTTATGGCAGCGTCTCTCCGGACGGGATTTATTCGTTCATGCATTTTACCTTTTGAAGATAGGGGGACGAATGACTTGTGCAGTGTACTATCATCTGCAAAACTATTTATTGGGTTACTGGCGATTTGCAACAGTTCGTTGATATAAATTAAAAATAAAGTGGGAGATAAAACTGAGCCTTGGGGTACACCAGCGGTTATTAATTTAGACTCAGAAGAAAAACCATCTATAGATAGCGAGATGTATCGGTTAGACAGAAAATTTTGAATCAACTTCACGACTGCGGGATGAAAACCGTACGCAACGAGCTTGTTGATCAAGTTGGCATGCCAGATTCGATCAAATGCTTTTGGATGTCTAATGTGATCACGTACGTTTCACCACCTTTCTCAAGTATGATATTCCAAAGATGTGCCACATAGTTCAATAGAACGGTTGTTGATCTTTTGTTTCCAAAACCGTATTGGCTGTCAGATATCAAATGGTTGTCTTCCAAAAATTTGGATATGTGTGAATTAATATAGTGTTCGTATATTTTAGACATGACTGGGAGTAAGGCTATTGGTCTATAATTTGAAATATCACATTTCGTTCCTTTTTTTGGGACAGGCTGGACATTGGCCAACCTTCAGCAGGATGGATAAATACCAGATTTATAGGATTTATAAAATATTTTGGTGAGGGTTAGTGCAAGTTCTTTTGAAAATGTTTTTAGAATAACAGGAGGAATGTTGTCCAGACCAGAAGCTTTGTTATTGTTTAACCCCCTTAAAAGTTTTTCGACAATTTTGGGTTTGAAATGTAATTGTTTCATATTAACTCCTGAAGACTGGATTTGGGGTATTTCTTTTGGAGTTTCTTAAACTGTTGAATTTAAAGCAAAGCGTTCCGCGAACAATGTAGCTTTCCTTGCAGGGTCAGTAATGGTTGAGTCACCATCAATGATAGGAGGGATAGAAGATTTAGTACCACAATTTAAAGAATTAATGGCACTGTAAAAACTTTTGTCAGAAATTGACATACTCGTAAGTTTTGCCGCTTTTGCTCTGTCAATCTCTGCTTTTTCGTTTTCAATTATCTGGTTTGATATTTTATTAGCCTTTAAATATTGGGATCGATTAACAGAGTTCTTTTTACGAATCCAAATATTAAATAATCTACGTTTGTTTCTAAGAGCCAATTTGGCTGCTTTCGAAAACAAATATTTTTGTTGGGGTTTCATTATTAAATAGGGAACGATTTTGTCAATACCGAATTGAATGGTTTCAGTAAAATTTTTAGCAGAAACATTTACATCGTCAGTTTAAAAACAATGACGATCAAAAGGGAAACCTTGAAAAAAACTTCGGAGCCCATTGGTGTCCATTTTTGAAAATTGAAATATTTTACGGGGTTTGGTAACTTTAGTTTGTAGCAAATCAGTTCTGATATGATAACTGATGTGGTTAGATAATGGTCAGAATTTCCAATACTACCATTATCGACATCGACACTCGTAATATCTGGCATAGATGTGAGATAGAGGTCTAGGAGAAAACTTTTATCACCGCCATTACGAGGAGTGAAAGTTGGGCTCTTTACAATCTGCGTCAGGTCGTGCGATGCAGCAAATACTTCTGCCTGCCTTCTATATTTGTCGTCGTCGGTCATTTTGGAAAATTTTAAACACGATTTGTTGTGGACGTTGAAGTCACCGGTAACGATAACCTCACAACTTTGAAATTGTGCTCTAATTTCGTCGACAACATTAGTCAAGAGATTAAAAGAATTGGGATTATGTTTGTTTGGGGACCGGTATAGAGCTATTGTGAAAAAAGAAATTTCAGGTAGACAATCCTTTAATACTACTGTGCTGTAGCCATCACCATGTACTTCATAATTTGGAAAGCGTTTATATGCAACACTCTCATGAATGTATGCACATACACCTTGATGGAGTTTAAAAGCTAATTCAAGCCTATATTTTGGATTTAGTGTTACGTCATAGGGATAGTTTTCAGAAACTTGTGTTTGTGTAAGAAAAAGAATATGCGGTTGGTCGTGCTCGAGATGATGTTGCACGGCGTCCCGGTTGGCATTCAATTCACAAATATTTTGAATGTGTATTTTAAAAATTTTTTTATCAAATGTGATAGTCATTTGATCAAAATATAATTTGTCTTAAAAATGGGTAACTAAACAATAAATCCTATCATATAATAAAATATGACATAGGCCAATATTTCATGATAGGATGTAAGAAATAATAAACAGGCGAAAACAAAATTTTTAAAAAATTTGAAAGGTTACTAAAATATTTATCCATATTGTTCCCACGAGTTTAGACGCAATAAAGGTCACCAACAGGCCTTCGTCTATACCTGTTAGAAGTCTATATACAACTGGTGGCGACAGGTGCCTAGAGGATGGTACTTTTGTGGTTTGACCCTGCAAGAGTCCTCTCTAGTGTGTACCCACCAGGGGGTGCTAATAAGGGAGCACCTTCCCGCGACCCGGGCGGCTAAACCTAGGTCCCCGTTCCCGCTAGACATGACAACAGGTTTACGGTTTGCAATAGCAGGCTAGAGCCCACTATAGCTCAGGTACCTCGAGTTCGCAAAGTCCCGTATCACGGTCTAATCAGACCAGTGACCCCTGAGGGGGTAAGATAAGGAGTGTAATGGAGATAGTAAATAAGGAGATAGTAAAAAATAAGGAGATAGTAAAACAAACGTTTTTTTCAAGGAATCGAGTTTGATCTAGAAAAATCGAGAAAAATGGAAGTATATTTAAAATAATTTTCATTGAATTTTGAGTTATTACCAAAAACGATTGGTTTTTTTGCCCCTCCCCCCCCTTAATTTCGAACATTACAAAAGAAAAATTTTAAAAAATTCATGGGTGTAGAGATTTTACTAAATCGAAACTAAAAGCATCGGGAAGCTAAAAAAAATATTGAAACAAACGAAATGTCAACCTATTGGTCAGTTAAAAAATCAGCATGGAAGTTCACCCACCACTTTGTACAAGATACCCGACTTGCTAATTAATTTTTCTCATGTTAACTGAAACGTTTTAGTATATAAAGATTAGTGTTTAAATGAATGTTAATTGCATTATTTTTGAGTTCATTAACTAGAAACACACGGTTTTTGTGGACTGTATTTAATTCAATTTTTTAAGTTTCTTTTTTTTTGTTATATTATTTAGATATTACACTTTTTAATTATATATAACACATTATAAAAAACTAAATTAAGTAAGTTTATATGTTAAAACAACACAAACTTATGGAAATTATTCCCTTGTCAATTAAATGAAAATAAATTGAAAAGAAGCTTAACATATACTATTAACCATTCAAAGTGTAATGGCGAGTTGATTTTATTTATTTTATTTATTTAAAACTATTTAAACGAGACTGCCGGAAACCGATGTATAAGAAAAAACTAAAAGAACCAAAGAACTGAGAACAAAATGGATTATGTTTGTATTAATTGAATTGAAATAATACTTTTTTATACATTTCTTAACATTCCATAGAACTAACAACAAAATAGATTATTTTGTATTTTGAATTAAAATTATACTGTTTTATACATTTCTTAACAATTAGTATAAAAAACACTTCACAACTGTAGGCTGTTGTTGTGATATCATTCAAAGAAAGATAAAAAATAAGATACTCCACCGAAAGTGATTTAATAAACATTACAAAAACTTTATGCACTATGTTTCAACCAAATTAAATCTCAGAAATGAGTGTTATTGAAGTTTCAAATGAACAGTTGACCAAGTGATCCACTCACTAGCCTCTGAACTTTTTGTCAAATTTTGAAAATAACTCAAATCTTCGATATTCAAGTAAGTCCGTATGCGTCTGCAGCTCATTTACATACCAAAGTTTCATCTAGATATCATGCGTTTGCTTAACGAAAACAACACGTAGTTTTTTCACATTTTCTTAAAAAACTCAAAAAGTAATATAGCAATTGTTTATACAAATGTCATTATAAATGGCTGACATGATGACAAACAATATGGAAGTTTCATGATTTTGATAGCATTATTTAATCTCATGATATTTGCAAGAGATGATTTTCAGTTTTTTGGAAACCGCTAAATAACAAATGATTTATTTTCGCTAGAAAAATTGCGACCATTTTCGTTAAAATCGACCCATCCATTGTTGAGAAAGCGTTGGGCAAAAATTTGTCTACATACAGCGATACATACATACATACATACATACACACACTCACTCACTCAATTGGCATGAAAACAATATGTAAAATTAAAAAAATTAAAGATTACGTTTAATGCATTTAGAAATTGATTTTGTTTGAAGGAGCCGATTTAAACTTACCGTCATTCTTTCCGGGTCATGAGTTAGTTGGTGTATTTTCCTATTTTTTATTGACACAAATTTTTTACTACATTTTGAACATTCATATGGTTTCTCACCCGAATGACTTTTCATATGACGCTTTAATAGAAAGTTGAACTGATATTTTGTATTACAAATTTTACATTCGTAACGTTTGTCTGATATCTATAAAAAAATAAAAATTATTGTTAGTTGTAGGTTAGGTACTGCTCTTAAATCTAATTTAAATTATTGAAATTACATTTATAGGATTTTTAGTTTAATTATCACTGACAAAATTTGACATAGGCCAATATTTTATGATAGAGTAGAGAAAATAAAAGTAAATAGCAAATTTTTACAAAAATTTGCTGAAACAAAACAAAAATGTAGTTGCCAATAATCCAGCCGGTTGCATATTCCTTGATCCTGTGACGCACTGTCTTTCTTAAAGATTAGCGCCCACACATAGTTATATGAAGGCTCGTTTCTTCGAGAAAGCACTAGGGTCTCATCATCAAAGATTATTTCACAGCTAAGATTGATGGTGCTACCGTACGGAGAAAAATAAATGTTAATAACTACTTCGATTTTAAATACTTTTTACTATTTCAAATAGTAACACTGCGCCCGGGTCAGAAAACTTTAAATTATGTGCAGTAGAACTTTAAAAATTACTTTTACACATATTGTAAAATATAAGAATATGAGACAAGAAAGAATGCAAAGCAAAAGACAAAATTTTACTATTTCAAATATTAAAAATTTAACTTAATATAAAATATAAATTATCTTATTTGAACATTATACTTTGATGAATAACTAAACCAAAAATTAAAATCTCAAAGCGTAAGTTTTGCTGTTTCAAACACTAAAAATTTGAAATTTAAAACAATAAAATTCAACAAATTTCGACAATAAAATTTACTTGGGTGGAAATAAATTTTGCCGATTGACATTCCAATTTTGAAAATCAATGGGATTATTTTTTAAAATTTACTTTATAAAGAATGCGATCTCAGTAAAATTTTCAATCGAGAATTACTGCTATTCTTTTATTTTTTGTATGAAATTTTATTTTCCCATTATAAAAAACAGAAGAACAGCCGAAATTTTCGATTTAAAATTTTAGTGAATATGCTCTATTTGTTTTGTTTTATTAATAATGAAATCATTGAAATCATATTAGATGGAATGATATTCCTTACAAAAGTTTCAAAAATAGTGGCATCAAAATTATACTCCTCTCTTACTCATATCTTTCCTCAAGCTCAGGATAACCAATATAAAACCAATATAAAGAAAATGTGTTACAAACTAAAGGTTGAAAGTCAACTGATCGTCAGGCGTATCTTTGTTGGATAAGGAAATTAAATGCTTATGTGATAGGATAAATTGAAAAACTATTTCTTTGCATTTTTATTATATTTTATTTTCATTTTTAATAATAAAAAAATATTTCAATTTTAATTTTAGTTTGAAGCGCAGCAAAATCTTCAAACTAATTAATTTTAATATTATGGTTTCAAAATTGCCTTTTTAATATGACAGAGTTTATTTTTAAGAAATCCTCAAGAAAGATTTTTATTTCCACATGGTTATAGGTGGCTCGGTGATTCTAAATATTGTACGTCATTTACATAAACGTCGTAAGAAATAATACTGTCAATTGATCCTACTTTACAATTGTCCGTTGCTGTAGAGGCAGCCAGTATGAGGCGCGCACGTACTTGGCAAGCCTTTTAGATTCACTTTTACATTGTTTGATGTTTGTATTGAAAAAACAAGTAATAAATAGATAAAAATCAAAAATTGACTCTTAAATTTCTTTTAGACCTATTCATTAAAGTGAAAAATAAATCCACCAATTGCTTCGGCTTTCGATGTGTCCCCTCTTTTTCTTTCAGCGCTGGGTACATCAATTTTGAATATTTTTCTTTTTCTTTTTGCCGCTTGAATCCGTTGCTTATGTATCTGCTTTTTTAATCCGATGCTTTAATCTGCTTGTATCCGCATTTAATAGCAGGCGGAACAGCCAAATTTAAAGCATCTGTTTAATTAAAATGAATGAAATTTAATTATTAAGATTAATTAATTTAGATTAAAAAATTGCAACCAACCGTTTTGAAGTTCATGTAATTTGTACTGCTATATCTAGAAAATCCGGCTTCGTGGTCCCATGAATAAATGCTTTGGTTAGTTTCGAGCAAAATACCAATTTTCGATGAAGTTGTTTTTTCTATCGTGATACCCGTGCGTACCCTCGTTTTTGATTTGAGCATTGAAAATTTAGATGATGATCGCACATTTCCAACTTTATCTATTCCTTTTGCCTTTCCTCGTAGCATATGAATTCAATGGTAATTGAAATTATTTCATATGGTTCAATATACGTTTGGACAAATAGTAGATGTTCTGAAAAAATTGTTTGGGCTGTAATAAATTGCTCTAAATAATAAGGTAAAATATTAACTTTTAGATGATAGTTTTTAGGCCTAATATTTATTTCGATGAATTCATTATATTTGTATTGATTTTTGTTTTTGTCAAACGATATTGCTTGCGTAAGTAAAAATTGCATGAAGAAAATAGCATGCAAAGAACTACGCTTCGGCAATTTACGATATCTAAATTTATCGATAATGTAGTTTTTTAAGGTTATTGCTATTGTCTTTTAACACAACCGTTCTAATTAATATCATTTTGATATGTCATTTTCCTTCATAAGATTCACGATGTTCCTTCATAAGATAATACAATTAGATGATTGTTAGAAAAAAAAATAAATTAACTTTAATTAATTGTTCAAATTTTTTAACTCTACCGGACAAATAAAAGGAAAAAATTACTACAAAGGTTAAACCAAATTATTGAAAAAATACAAAATATTTTCTCCCAAACATCTCTGCGATTTTTCTAATGATTATGAAATAATTTTTTTGTTTCAAAATGTCTAAGGGGCCTATACACCTGCAAGCATGCTTGAACAGCACAGCTGTCAAACGTGCTTATATTGCTGCAAAAATGCTTGAATAATGAGTGGATATAAATCAAGCATATCTTTCAAAATATATAAACTCACTCACAATTTTTATATTTCCGATTTGTCCCGAAATTATTTTACATTTTTGAAAAACAATGTAAAACATTTAAAAGAAAAAAAGTCCAAGCGGCACGTATATCCGCTAGAAATAGGTAGATTTCGAGATCAGACAGTTTTGTGTGCCAGTAGAATCTGATGTATCAGATTAGTTTAAACAACACAAACTAATTTCAAACAGATATCGAAAAAATTTTAAAAAGAAAATTAGCTACATATAAGCAAAACTATATCTATCCAATTTTGCAACAAACTAATATCAAATCAAATACAACAGAATATGTGTGTGACAATTTATGACATAAACCTACGCTATATCATATGTCGTCCAATTACTGCAAAATATCAAAATAATTTATTTCTAAGAAAAAAAATTAATTTCTTCTATTCAAATCTTTTTATTTTTTTTTTCATTGACTATTATAAGGTTTTTGGAAATTGTAGTTATGGATTGTTGCAAATTTTTTTGTTGAAGCCAACAAGTCAAAAACCTCTAAGTGCAGAGGTTTAAATTTATAAGAAACGGATTCAAATGTTTCCACAGATTTTAAATTTATGAAGTTTTAAAAAATATTAGTATCCAAACGGCCGTTATAACGGATTAAAAAAACGAATTTTTTTTCTAGTACAAAGCCTCTAGTTATTTAACCATGTAACAGATTTTTCTGATTTACGAACCTGTCCAAGATATTAATAAAACACACATGTTTACGTAAGGTTTTTTGATCTGGCTCTACAAATGCGACCGCGAGAGTGCCGGTTGATTCAAACGCGTTTTGTGTTTTACAAGCTTTTTTGTTGAAGCCGCTCACTCAGAAACCTCCAACTGCAGAGTCTTTTTTTTTAAAGAAACTGATTAAAAAGGTTTCAAAGATTCTAAATTTATGAAGTTCCATAAAAATATTAGAATCTAAACGACCGTTATAACGGATCTAAAAAACATAGTTTTTTCTAGTATAAAGCCTCTAGTTTCTTAACCCTGTGTCGGATTTGGCTGATTTACGAACTTGTTCAAGATATTAATAAAACGCACGTTTTAAGAAAGGGTTTTTTGATCTGACCTTACAAATGCGACCATGAGAGTGCCGGTTGTTTAAAAAAAAAATTTTTTTTTGCAAACTTTTTTGTTGGAGCCACTAACTCAGGAACCTCTAACTGAAGAGGTCTATTTTTAAAACAAATTGATAAAAAAGGTTCCAAAAATTTTAAATTTGTTAATTTTTTTAAAATATTAGTATCCAAACGGCCGTTATAACAGTTTTAAAATATCAATTTTTTTTAGAAAAAAGGCTCTAGTTCCTTAACCACGTGTCGGATTTTGCTGATTCACGAACTCGTCCGAGATATTAATAGAACACACATGTACAGAAAATTTTTTTGATCTACCTCAACAAATGCGACCGTGAGAGTGCCGGTCGAGTTTGTATTGCTTTTGCGCCTTGGTCATGCGATTTTTTAAGTTTACAAGTTTTTTACTAAACCATGGTTCCCGGTATGAAATCGAACTTTTTTTCCTTGGGATGAAATTTTCAATACCAGTCTCAAGAACGTCATAAAACCGTTTCACCTTTAGATCTAACTCTGGTTCATCATCCAAAAAGTTCCAATCAATGTTATCTAAGAATGAGTTCAAAGCACCGTAATCACCTTTTCTGAAATTAAACATAACTTTAGTATTATTCAAATTATTATTAAAAATATCACAAAAAATTTGCAAACGTATAGGGGTATGATAGATGCTAGAAGAGTCTGCGAGGTCTTCACATGTTGAAACTTCTACTTCGAGCTCTGTAGAGGTGAAAATTAGATCAAGAAGATTGTTGAAGCTATTTCGAACATTATTGATTTGATTTAAACCCATGCTATAAATTTTATCCATGACGATCGAGCTCAACCCCACAATTTGTTGGTATTAAGTCTCCATCCAAGGGATGCCAGACAATATTAGCAAAGTTGAAATCACCTGCGAATATGATTTCCTCGTTTGGTTGGATCTTAGATGCAATTTCCAGATCAATAATTCTAACCAGACTTGTGTATTGATCGGTAGATGCGGTTGGTGGTAAATACAGCAGGCACAACAAAAATGATTTGTTCAAGCAATGAACCCTTACTACTAATAATTCAATTTCACAATCACTGGTATATACGATTTCGCTTTTATGTTGGTTTAAAACAGCTACTAAAACTCCCCCACCACGCTGATCTGTAACCTTATCCAGATAACGATCCCTTCGAAATACGTTATAACAAGATGGAAAATATTCTTCATTGTTGAAAGATTTAACAAGCCAGGTTTCCGTCATAGTAATAATGTCATATTCTTCCTCCAGAGCTGATAGGTATATGTTAGTTGCTTTGGATCTAATACCACCGCAATTATGATAATACAGTGACAACCCACCTGTAGTATTTTTAGTTTGGTGTGATGTCATTATCGACGTGTCGTTGAAATGTTTTGTCATGACAGATTTGGTCGTATTCCAGCAAGCACTAAAAAAGGACGGTGTTGTAGCTCAAACTCCTTGACCAAGACTCCGTCGGGCCACACCGTTGAACTTAATATAACTGACATCATCTTGGATGGTACACAAAATTTAAAGGATGAGTAGTGCATACCCATTTCCTTGTTTTTAGCACCAATGATCTTAAAACAAGGTGACTCTATTAATGAAAAATTATGTCTCAGGAAAAGTTTGACTTCTTCAATAGTGACAGTTTTGTTTAGACGGGATATGAAAATCCATTTATTAGACACAGCTGTTGGTTCTACTGTTTCCGGTGCTTTGTATGTTTTTGCAGCGAGGTTAGAATTTATGGGCGAATTCGCGATGTTTGTACTCTGCTCCACAGAATCCCTCTGAATAAAAACTGAATCATCAACTTCCCGGATATTAGATTGAGACCTGGTGAACGGGCGACGAATGTTTACGTGATCAGTAACTGGCTGACTATCGCAAACATGTGGATGTTTGATCGGTTGAGGAGTGTGCCTACTTTGATCAACAATAGTTTCGGAGTTCGAAAGCTGATTCACAGTAAGATTACCAGACTCGGAGAAGTTTCTTGTAGTGACATCCAGATTTGTGCCGCAGATGGTTTTGAGTAGAGAGGACATCGACTCCACTTGAGTTTGAAATTTGCTGATCTTGTACTGGATTTCACTTAAGTTACTTGCAAAGCTTAAAATCTTATTATCGCAAGATTTGCAAAACCAGTAGAGAGTATTGATATTAGCAATGCTAGCTTTAAACGTAGTCATCGATTTTATTTTCACCCCAGCACATCCATAATGCGCTACAATATAACAACAGCCTTTGCAACAAAAAAAATCATCCAAAACGTCGCAATTGCAGACACAACAACTTTTGCTACACATTGATGTTATTGTCTGTTATTAATTTTTTTTTTAATGATAAATTACTGCAAATATAAATATAATAATATAATGAATATATAATAAAAGAAAACAGAATTTATCGATAACAGTTATCTATTGACGTAATGAACTTGTTTATTTCAATAGAAGTTCCACTTTAAATTTCGTTAAGTTGAACAGTAACTGAATTAAATTAAGTTTTTTAAGTAACGTAACGAAATTGATATGCACTCCGAACCCATACAAAAATATGAAATAAACTTAAAAATTATAATTCTTAGATAAACAGTTTATATCAAAAATCAAAATAGCATATATCACTTCCAGTTCATTAAGTCACAATAAACTTTTAAAACTTTTAATAATCACAATAAAACAATATTATATTATCACTATACTGTTCTTATATAAAAACCGTTTTTTTGAAAATTCATCAAACAAAAAAGCAAAATTTAAATTAATTTTAATTTTAAAAAAGTTTCTACTGATTCACTCAAAACTGGAGATTTTATTTTTATTTTGGATGAAACACAATTTATTTATTTAATTTTGATTCAACTTTTATTTCTTAATGTTAACTCAACGAAAGCAAAATAGGGAATGAAATATATATATATACAGTAATCCCTCTCATTGCGCGAACTTTTATAGCGCGGTTTCGCAGTTGCGCGGTTAAGTATTTATTCCAAAAATTCGGACTGCGCGATTTTATTTCGCATTGCGCGTTTTTCCGATATTGTCCATAAACTACAAATTTATCCAATTTGTATTGAAATCACATATTTTTCTTAAAGCAATTATTAGAAAGAGATAAATTTATGTTTCAAATTAGAATTTTAAATAGACTAATGTATATTTTCATCTCTATTTCGTTGTTTGTTTAATGTATTTGCAAAATGAGAAAAATAGAATGCCAATGAATGAAACTAAATGTTTTGTCTTTCGGTTTGGTTCGGTTTTTTACATATTATGTGAAAATATAACGGTATCATTAAATCCTTTGTTTTAGTTTAGATGCAATTAAGACATTAAAGTAAATGAGTTTACATTTTAAATTAGTTTTCTAAATAACGAAATACGCATTCAATTTTAATAATGAAAGTAAAATCAAAAAAAGTGTTCAGTTTAGAAACTAAATTGAAAATTATTAATGAACTAGAAAAATGTGAAAAAGTAGCAGTTTTAAGTAAGCGATACATGGTAAATGAATCTAGTATACGTCGAATAAGGCAAAATGCTGACAAAATTAAACGTTCGATTATTCAATCAACATCGTTGTCGTCTAAAATAGTGACAAAAAGTAGAAACGAACTTATTGAAAAAACAGAGAAAATTTTATCCTATTGGATTGAGGATCAAAATCAAAAAAGAATACCACTTAGCTCAGAAATAATTTGCAATAAGGCGTTAAATATATATGGCTATTTAAAAAAAGATCTACCGTGTTCATCAAATTACAAAGATTTTAAGGCAAGTAAGGGTTGGTTCGAGAAGTTCAAAGTTCGTCAGAAACTCTGTAATAGAAAGCTATCGGGAGAAGCAGCTAGCGCGGATGTAGCAGCTGCCTCTATATTTCCAGAAACTCTAAAACGCATTATTGAGAAGGAAGGTTACACCCCTTGTCAAATATTTAATGCAGATGAGACTGGACTATTATGGAAACGAATGCCAAGTCGTACATACATTTCAAAAGAGGAAAAGAACACTCCAGGATTTAAAGCTGCAAAAGACCGATTAACACTTCTGCTTTGTGGTAATGCTGCGGGAAATTTTAAGTGTAAACCACTTCTTTTATACCATTCCGAAAACCCTCGAGCTCTTAAGAGTATCAATAAATCTAAATTACCAGTGCATTGGCGATCAAATCGTAAAGCTTGGATGACCGCAAATTTGTTTGAGGAATGGTTTCTTAAATGTTTTTGTGTTGAAGCAAAAAGATACTGCCGCCAAAAAAATGTCGCTTTCAAAGTTTTATTAATAATAGACAATGCACCTTCTCATCCTTCTTATTTATCAGAATTAAATTCAAATGTTAAAGTGGTTTTTTACCTCCCAATACAACATCGTTGCTTCAGCCGATGGATCAACGGATAATTGCAAACTTCAAACTTCACTATTTAAAAAGAACATTCACTCAGCTCATAGAGGCTACGGACAAAACAGAAGGATTAACAATTAAAGAATTTTGGAAAAACTACAATATCTACGATGCAATAAACAATATCAAAATTTCATGGGATTGTGTTACTTGCGATGTGCTAAAATCGGCGTGGAGAACAGTTTTGTTGGATTCAACTGATCAACAAAGTGAAGATGCTCCAAACAGAAGAGAAATCGAGGCTATAATAAATATTGGTGGTAGTATAGGAGGAGAAGGATTCGAAAACTTAAGTGATATAGATGTGCTTGAAATTGTTGATGCTCATAATGAAGAACTAAGCATCGAAGAAATGCTGAAGCTAGTCGAAAATGATCCTACAGAAGACGATTCTCCTGAATCTGAAACTCAAGAAGTGCAGGAGAAGACGTTAACATCAAAAATATTAGTAGAATTTATTAAAAAGGGCAATCAATTAAGAGAAGATGCACGTAATATGGATCCAAACTCAGAACGGAGTATTATTTTTTCTAGAAACATAACTCAGGCAATAGCCCCTTACGAGGAACTTTTAAAAATCAAACAAAGTGAAGCAAAACAAACTAAATTAACGGCTTTCTTTAAGAAACCATCTTACGTATCTGAGGTTGACGCAGATTCAACAGATCCTGAAGTGATGGAAATATCTGATTAACAGCATCCTCCAATTAATTAATTTATACATTGTAATGTTGCAATTTTTTTTTCAATTTTTATTTTATCAATTTGCTTTGAAATTTAATACGAGAAGAAAATTTGTATGAACTAAAAATTAAACCCTAAGTCTATTGAAATAAACTAAATTTTTATGTTTAATTCTATGTTTTTGATTTGCATGAAATAATTGAAAGTAGTTGTCTGAATCATCTGTTGTAATTTGCTGTTTAAACCCCATTTTTCAAGTTCAATTTCGAAGTGCGCGAATTTAAACTGCGCGGTGATTTTTGGGAACGAGACATTCGCGCAATGCGAGGGATGCCTGTATTAGGGTGCTTTTTTTTTGGGCGACAATTCTTTTTTTCTGGTGCCCCACCGAAATTTTGTTGGAAATACCCAAGAAAACGTCCTCCTAAAATATGAGCCCTCAAAATTAATGTTTAGCACTCGGCATCGGCGTTTGAAGATTTTCCATACAAAATACATGTAAACTATAGTGTTTTTTAATAAAAAAATTACAGCTCAGCGGCATTTTATACTATTTCAAAAAGGAAAAAAGCCACTAACTCAGCACTAAATTATCTACAAAACAGCCTAAATAGATGTAACTGTAACTTACACCGGTGACACAGTACAGATCACTAAAGTCAGTTTTATGTGTTTTTCTTGTTCTTTTGTTTTTATTTCCTAAATGGCTAAAGCTACAGGAAAAATGTCAATAACAAAGTTGTAGTTAATTAAGTTTCCTACAAAAACTCATAGTCACCGAATCTCTATGATTGATATTTCTCGAGATAATAAACTTTTATTAAAATGGATGTTTTAAGAGATTTTCGTCATCAATTCAATATCAATCAATATATATATATATATATATATATATATATATATATATATATATATATATATATATATATATATATATATATATATATATATATATATATATATATATATATATATATATATATATAAATATATATATATATATATATATATATATATATATATATATATATATATATATATATATATATATATATATATATATATATATAATATATATATATATATATATATATATATATATATATATATATATATATATATATATATATATATATATATATATATATATATATATATATATATATATATATATATATATATATATATATATATATATATATATATATATATATATATATATATATATATATATATATATATATATATATATATATATATATATATATATTATATATATATATATATATATATATATATATATATATATATATATATATATATATATATATATATATATATATATATATATATATATATATATATATTGTTACGTTTTTCTTAACCTCCTTCGAATTGGCCTAACTCACAATTCGATAAACGCAATTCCCAATCTCTTCTGAGTTCGATCACTGATTAGTAAGTATAAACACCAGGTTTTATTAAGTATTCAACAACTTAATTGTTCCAAAACAATAGGAAAACAATACAGCAAACATTATTCCTAACTAGAATATTCTTTCAACAGCTTCGAAACTCCAACGGTTGATTGTAGAAATTTCCAGTTCACAACGATGAAAATAATACACAAAATATTTCTACTCAATAAAACTTATAACTTTATTACACTTATAACTTTACACAAAAACTAATTTTAAATATCACTTTTATAATTTTAACTTCACTGTCACACGTTTTAAATAAAACTAATTCTACATTTAATTTCGTTTTACTGTCGCAGGTCTAAAATAAGACTAATTAAAAACTACAAGAAGTAATTTTCTTATATACCTTCTGCAATACTTCTAGATAATTCGACATCACTTTCCAGAAACCTTGAGAAAATATTAGAATATTCGATTATTTTACGTTATGTTGATTTGATTCATAAAATCGTTTATGTTGACCCTATTTCTAAGAAGAGACAACAACAACAATATTCATTTCATTCACTTTCTGTTGTGTTTTGTTGATTTTATTTTCCTGGAAGTGACCGTAATCGTCTAGATCTTTCTGTAATCGTTTAGATTTTTCTGTACTCGTAACAATATATATATATACATATATATATATATATATATATATATATATATATATATATATATATATATATATATATATATATATATATATATATATATATATATATATATATATATATATATATATATATATATATATATATATATATATATATATATATATATATATATATATATATATATATATATATATATATATATATGTATATATATATATATATATATATATATATATATATATATATATATATATATATATATATATATATATATATATATATATATATATATATATATATATATATATATATATATATATATTAAGCTTGCCAGATTTTTTTTGGAGGTATTCCGGGCCGGAAAATCCGGGCGGTTTTTTTATAAATCCGGGCAAAATCCGGGCGACAAGTGTCAAAATTTCCATTTGAAAAGCGGGTGAAATCCGGGCGAAATACAAAATTTTTAAAAATCGCACAGAAAAGAAGAAAACAAAAAGACTATATTTTTTCATAAATAACCTTTGAAAACTCTTTATTGCTTTGAAATGTTGAAATATATTTTGTTAATA
>CAVNZG010000831.1:0-54000 GCA_963693315.1 Diogma glabrata
AAATTACGAAAAAACAAATATTGAAAAACAAATATTACATGAATTTCAACACCACAATCTGGCAAAATTTATTCAAATGCGATAGCAGAGTAAATTGAAATGTTTGAGTCCATTTGCAGATTCAATTTCAATTTCATCGATAATGGGCCACGGCAATTATTATTTTAAATAAAATTATTATTTTTAAACAAATTTATTAGTACTTACACAATTTTAATTTATTCTTGTAAAAAACTTATTATTTTGAAGTTAAAAATAATAATAATTAAATGATACACAACACAATTAAAAAAAAAATAATTCACAAAATAGAAAGAGCTATGCGTTAAACTTCAAAACTGTATCATTATAACAAAAAGTTGAAACCAACAGTTTTTTCGGGGCCTACGCTGATGATTTAAAAAGTCCATGATGAAGTTGTGTCACTTACGTTAAATGTGTTTACGAAATACATTTAACATTCAATTCGCAATTAAAATATATTAAAACTTTTAATTGAGATAAAAACTATCCTATCGAGTATATATTAAGCGTAATATATAAAATATTATTCTTAAGTCGCTCAAACATGAAAAATTGCCAAAATTTCCCATACAAACTTGTATGAAAAATTTAACCTATTTTCGTATTTCTTTTACGGACAGAAGAAAATAAAGTATTTTATATATTATGCTCAATATTGTCAGTAATTGTCAGTAATAGTTCATAAAGAAACTTAAATTATTTAATTGTAGTATAATGAGAAATTTCATAGATAATTTTTAAAATTATTCAAGTTGTGTTTTGAATGAAATCCCATATAAATTTTATTGAATTGATTCTCTTTTCCCCCTTTTGCAGCGCCAAAAGAAATTTAAATTATTTAATTGTAGCAAAATAAGAAATTTCATAGATAATTTTTAAAATTATTCAAGTTGTATTTTGTATGAAATCCCATATAAATTTTATTGAATTTCGTTTCATTTCCCCCTTTTGCAGTGCCATTGCAGCAAACACCGGAACAAAATAATCGCTCAATAACATATTTGATAGTCTATATGGGCCCTACATGGATGATTAAAAAGTCGATAAAGCAGGTTTGACAGTAAATTAATTAATTTACGCCACCATCTGAAAGTTTGCTTATGAACTATCCATATTTAACATTTAATTCGTAATTAAAAAATATTTAGGCGTTCAATCAAAATTAAAACTATCCTATCTCTCAAGTTGGACCATTATACACACACTGAACACAATTTTATTAAGATTGGTTACGTTGTTGCGGAGTTAATCGCGGACAAACATCGTGACATGTGATTTTTATATATATAGAAGATATTATATATATATAATATATATATATATATATATATATATATATATTATATATATATATATATATATATATATATTTATATATATATATATATATATATATATATATATATATATATATTATATATATATATATATATATATATATATATATAATATATATATATATATATATTATATATATATATATATATATATATATAATATATATATATATATATATATATATATATATATATATATATATATATATATATATATATATATATATATATATATATATATATATATATATATATATATATATATATATATATATATATATATATATATATATATATATAAATATATATATATCTATATATATATACTAGGGTTACCAACTGAGTATTTTCACCCGGAGACTCAGGGTTTGCTGGCAAATCTCCGGGCTCAGGGTTTGGAAGACAAATCTCCGGGCGAAAATAATAATTACATAAAAAATAAAAAAATGTCAAATTTCTTTCAATTAAAATAAACAGAATTCGTTTGAAAACAAAAAAAAAACGAAACTCTGTGTATTAGAAAACGGCCGAGTTTAGTTTTTGCAATGAGTTTTTTGGTTATTTATGTTGGTTCATGGGATATTTTGTTTTTCCATATTACGTATAAGCTAATTGATGTTTTATGTCTATATTGGGTTAATGTTAATAGTATTTTGTTGTTAATTTTGAATGGTTTTGAGATTTGTATTTAATTAGCTGCCCATATAAAACTATGCGTATCTTAATTTTACTAGTAAATAATAAATATCAGTCAAATGAAAATAATCCCAAATAAAACAATGACAATAAAAGAAAATGTTATTACGTCTCGTTCAATAACGAATTGTTGAAAAATCGAAACTACGAGGGGCTCGAAAAAGTTAACGAACTTACAGGAAAAATGCAGATTATTCTGTATTAATTTCATTATAAAGCATGATGGAGATTAAATTAAATTAAATTTTATCATATATATAATACACAAGCCACGAAAAAGCGTAAGCCAATAGGAAAGAAGAGAATACAGAAGAGAAAGAAAGGATAATACAAAAAGGTATCAAAAATCAAAAAAAGACTAAAATAAACGAAACGAAATTTTTTAAAATTTCTTCAAAACCCCCGATAAAGAAGCCTAACTCATCTTTTAGCACAAACAAAATCGTGAACTTGTAGCGCAATTTTGAAATTGATAGCGTTTTCGATTCTACAAAAAAAATGTGTCTTTTTTTTTTGCATTTTTTTTTCAGTTCACATTTTTTCTGTTCGATTCTCGAAAAAATGCTGAAAAAAAATTTGCGTTTTCTTTTCTCGATTTGGATGCAAGTTTCAAACTTTTTGAGGGCAATTTTTTTGAATTTTCTGACTTTTTCTCAAACGATTTTCTCTGACGATGCAAAAATGTTGCATTGTATAATATATTAATATGTTATAAAAAATAAGAAAATATATTTTTAATGATGCAATTTTCTTAAATATAAATGTTTAAATAGTTTAAAAATAATAATATACATTAAAAAATTGAATTCCTTTATTTTGTTAAACAAATTTGACAGATTTAAAAAATGTGACTTTTTTCTGTTCGAGGTCTCAAGTATTTTAAGGGCGAAACTGAAAAAATAAATGCAAAACTACAAAAAAAAATGCAAAACTGAAAGAGTTTTGCCAGCTCTGAGGTCAAAACTTAAATCCAAAAACGAAAACGCTTTTAAAACTCAATATTGAAAAAAATTCAAAAAATCGCCATAACGCCAACTGGAAAAATAAAACTCCAAATAAAAAAAATTCAAAAGCATTTAATCAAAAACACTAATCCAATTTTTCGCATATGGCAATGTTCATTGTTTATTGCAAATGGCTTGAATCAGTAGGGCTATGATTTAGGAGGTTTTGATGTCTTCCAAATTTTATTCTCATTTCAATTTCAATTTATGCTTTACTTGCGGATAGACGTATTATTTTGGATTGTGATTTTATTTCAGGCTTTAAAAAATATTTGTTTTAAAAATTTGTGCAAATGCACAGAGGTTCCCCTAGGTAGCGATTTTGTACCGTTATCTCTCCTGTTATTTCTCTAATGTAGAGAATTATCTCCCCTGGAGAAAACTAAAAAAAAGTCTACATAGCCACACTCAAATTTCCCCTCAAGATAAATTCAAATAGAATACAAATCGAACCAATCACGACGTGACATTTATGGACACGTGACATATTTACAATTTAAATGAGTCAATCAAAGAATTGTATTTGTATATATTACAATTTATCTCTCCTTTTATTTCTCTAGGAGAGATAATGGTACAAAATCGCTACCCTAGTTGAATTATATTTTTGTATATTATAAAATCTCCGGGTCGCGTGCTTTCAAGAGTTGGTAACCCTATATATATATATATTACATAACACTTTTGATAAAAAGAAAAATTTTTAATTAAAGCAAAATTTGATTTTTAAAAATTAAATATTTCAATTCATTTTGACACAGAATAATGCAAAGCCTACCACAATTTGTAAACTGTTTGCATTTAATTTATATTAATAGCTCGTTTTTCTATGCGAAAAAGTAAACTCACTAGTGTAAAAAATTAACAAATTATAGTTGCTATGGTTTATCTCATATAATTTTACAAAGTATTTTAAACAACTTAACCATGAACTAATAGAATATGAATTTTGAATGTTTTGTTGTCGATTTATTACTTTATAATTTATAGTAAATATCGATTATATATTAGTATCATAAAAAAAATTGCATTTCCTATGCCAGATAAAAAACGTTTTTCGTTCGTAAACATGTCTCAAATGTTTACTCACGAAAAAAACAATGTTTTAATCTCTTGTAGGAAAATATACTATTTTTCAAGTAATTTTTTTTCATTTTTTTCAAGTAATACGCGTTTGGGCATTTAAACAAAGTCGTAGAAAAGGTATATAACTAAATTAGAGCTGCCAACTATTTTCCATGGTCGTGAAGGTACTGCACCCCCCCCCCCCGCTGCGATGTTCGCGAATTTCTCGTCGTTACATGTTTGATGTAAATATTCATAAATCTAATGTAAATCATCAAGCACCCAAATGATATTTCTGAGCTTCGGCCAACAAATAATTATAGGCGTGCGGATAAATTCGATCAGATCCTAAGTGACATTACCAGTGGCGAAACGTCGGTATAGACACACTAGACAGTGTCTACCCAAACACAATATAAATATGAAACTTTGTTTTTATATTGTTCGCATATTGTCAACTTAATACTATTTTGTCAAATGTTAAAATAAAATCATTAAGTTTTAATACAATAATTAGAACAAAAACAATTCAGCTATGTTTCTGAAACTTCAATACAACGTTTCCAAACAAACAAACAAAAGTCTTTTTCTCACACTAGGTAGACGTTTCAAAATATGACTACTTATTCTACAGTAATAAGCAATAGCATCAACAACAAATTTTGAATGTTTGTTCGTTCTTAGATAGACAGTTTTGTTTATGTCTATTTCTGTTTATATTTTGTTTCTTGAGTATATTTTGTTTCTTGAGTAATCTTTTGTGTGATTCCAGATTCCACGACTTCTGAATAACAGGAAACAGTGGGAAAATAAATTTCAATTTTTGAATCTGTTATAATTTTTGTAATATTTTTGGGAATTTTGAAATTTAAATCTTTGTTTTTGTATCAATTTTTGGAATATGTTTAGAATTTTGAGAAAAGTTTCAATCTTTGATTTTGTTATAATTTTTGCAATATTTTTGCAATTTTGAAAAAAGTTTCAATTTTGTAATAGTTTTTGAATATTTTTAAAATTGGTTAAAAAGGTTAAATTTTTGATTTTATTATAATTTTTGGAAATTTTGAAAAAGTTTGTATTTTTGATTTTGTTATAATTTTTGCAATATTATAAGAATTCTAGGAATAGTTTGAATTTTGATGTTGTTATATTTCTTGCATTATTTTTGGAATTTTGAAAATGGTTTCAATTTTGATTTTTTAATAATTTTTAAATATTTTTGGAATTTTGAAAAAGTTTAAATTTTAGATTTTATAATAATTTTTGAAATATTTTAGAATTTTGAAGAAGTTGTACTTATACTTGTATTTTTACAAAGAATTTTTATGTTTAATATTTACCGCTGCTCATAACTAAAAACAATGTTTTTGCTAATCTCTTCTTATAATATCCTAAATATTTTACCAAATAATGATAAAAATGAGCTTTCAATAATATACAATGATAAAATCAAGTATTAAAGTCCGGTATTTTTATAAAAATATAGATCTGAAAATGGGTTGAACAATGTTTATTGAGAGGTCGTTAAATTATTAACTCTTTTTCTTACAATGACCACAATTTATTGTGAGAGATTTAGCCTTTGAAACGTATTAAAAATGAGCTAAGAAAATCTATGAAAAGTCAAGACTGGAGCCTTTGTCACTATTATCGATTGAGAAAGAGTTTCTACAAAAATTAACTATTGAGCTGTTCAGTCTTAGGTGAACATATTCAAATGAACTCCAATTTATTGTCTTGAACTTTGTTATTTCCAAACACATAATAAAGTAAAAGACAATAAATTGGCAATCAGAATTTATAATTATATTGAATTTGCAATTTGTAAATGTTTAAAATATATTAAATTATGTAAGTTAACACAAAATTGCTATTTGGGCAATATACAGAACATCAGCAATTTTAGTTTTAAGTACTTATTTGTTGGTATAATCAATGTATACCAATTTGCATATAAACCACAAATTGAAATGAATAAAATATAGTTTTTTACGAACAACTATCGAGTTATTGTTATTGTCATAGCACCCACCAGAGGCGAGCGGATAACAATCCACTAATAATCGAATTGTATTTATTCTGATTAAGAATAAAACATTGGGATTATATTGTTATTGTCATAGCACCCACCAGAGGCGAGCGGATAACAATCCACTAAAATCGAATTGTGTTTATTCTAATAAAGAATAAAACATGAGCCGTTTTTTAAAGAAAAACTTATTAATAATTTTGCGGCTATAAAAATAATATAGAGGAATTGAACTACAAAAAATATATTATTTCAGTTTATTTTTTTAGATTCATCAATATAATAGTTGTTAGTTTTTGTTATGATAAACTAAGAAAAATATTTAAAAATAAAAAAAATAATAAAACCAACTTTTTAAATTTTATAATCCGATCAAAGTACATAATTTTTTTTTCTTGTTGTCAAAGTTATACGATTTGTTTGAAAAAAATAACAAGTATTTTGGTCAAAGAACTCTTGTTCTAAATATTTCATCGTAATGTACTATAATTAGTTTCTGCTTCTACTTGGTCTCTACCTGGTTTCTATGCATATTAATAAAACTTTTGAATATGTCTACCCTAGTTTCAAAAGCACGCTTCGCCACTGGATATTACTATTTAACATTAGGTTTGATCAACTTGATTGAACAATTTTTTTTTTGTTACGCTATATTTTTTTGTATTGAATTTCATCTTAATTCAAATTTATTAAACTAGGCACTAGTTCACCGTTCACTCTTTCACCGTTCAGGTCCAATACACAAAAGTTCTCAAGATAAACTGTCCACACAAAATAATCCCAACCAATTTACACAATTTTAAAAAACAAATTAAAATAAAACAATTAACCAACAAAACCTAAATTCTTTTTATTTTCCCATAAATAGACAAAAATAAATGGAAATTAAAAAGAAAATGAGACCGTCTTCACAGACAAGCAGTTGAAGTACAATATAGGACAGGACGGAAGGAAAAGGTCTGACTGACTACATTCGTTCTGAGAATCATAAAAAATTAAAAAACGACTAAATGAAAGTCGGACTCGAAACAAGACCCCGGGATAAAAACTCTCAGACTCTACAAACTGATATGGAGAAAAAGTTGTTAGGTTTGGTCTCTTGTATGGAGAAAAATTTGTTAGGTTTGGTGTTGTCTTGGATGCTACGACCGTGGTACGAAGAACGGCTATTACACTCAACTACACCCTAACAGTTTATACTCAAGATTGAAAATGAAAGACAATGTAAATATTTTATTAATGAGCACACCACTGTAATGTCTCATTCGCAGGGTGGAATCGTATTGGCGGAAACCACAAATAACCAACAAGATCAATCACTTACTTGTTATATTATCCCCGAACCTTAAGGAAACAAAAACTTTACTCCAACTCGAAGTTCGCGGAATTGTAAAGTTCCGATAAACATTAGCCTGAAGGGCTAATACTCATTCCTGCGGTATTCAATGACACAAATAACGGATTTCTTTTTGTTTCTATGACATTTGCCAGAAAATAACTTTAACAACTGTCGCGGCAATGATATATACTAATTGGACCTTTGTTACTACCATATAAATTAATAAAATCTGCCCGGGATGCAATTTCCCCTTAACGAATCTTAATCTTGAAAATCTCTTACTATTTTACTAAATTTATCCTGACATTCCAAAGGGGAAAAAATACTTAAACAAAAATTAATATAACTAAAACTCAAAATACCTTAAATTACAATTGTTGATTGGTGTAGCTCATTCACTTCCAGTATGATTTCTTAATTCCAAAGTTTAATTTCCAAAACTCAGCAGCCTCTGATTTTGTTATACGAAATTGATCACCAGCAAAAAAAAATCCATTTGGAAATATAGCTTTTAATTCACTTCCTTAAATAGTTTTACAGCTTGTTTACATTTTCTCATTAAATTATTTATAAATATATGAAAATGTTCATTTGTGTGTAATATATGCATTTGATCTTCATATTTAGAATTAAATCAAACGTAATCTTTGATATGTATCACTTTATTATTTTATTTTTTTAATTCTAGGCAATTATAATTAAAAACACACTATTCAAACTTTCATAAACCATTTTTTGTGTTTAAATATAGCATTACAAAAATTGTTTTTGATATAATTATCAATGAACTTATTTTTTTCCAAACATGATTGCATGAACAAACTTTGACTAGATGTTAACTTTTTTTTAAAACTAAAGCCGGAATTAAGAAAATGTGTTATCACTTTCAGAGTTAACAACCGAATCAATCTACCAAAGAAAATTCTTCAAAACATCGACTTCGTTTTGAAACAAAAAATGTGACTTTTCTTGTTTTTACATCTTCATATCAGAAAAAAACAAATCGTGCAATACCCAAAATTCAACAAAAATTAGCAACAACATCTGTTTGTTAGAATTGGAAATAAAATTGAGTACGTTCGTTTGCTTTTTATAGTATATTCGAAATTTAACTAGCAGTAAAGTATTAGAAAATTTTAAAATTATTGTTAATGTAAAAATGAACGGAAACTAATGAAATACATTTTTATTGAATTAGAAACAGAAGATGAATTGGTTTTAATATTGTTTTGCGAATATTGCGAACGTTACACCATGAATTCAAGGTAAAAACCAAGATTTTTACTCTTGAAATCACAAAAACGTCGCCATCCACTCCACGTCCGAAACCACCACTATTAAACTTAAACTAATAATAACAATTCTAATATATTTGTTCAGGTCAAATTTCTATCGCTTTATTTATTGTATTCAAAACGAAAATAAATGTTAGCTAAAAATAATTATTTCTATATTTATCCTATTTTTTAAATTAATCGCAATAAAAAAAATAATTTTAAAAATGGTGGTAACTAAAATGGACTCATACGAGATATATAAACGTACGTCAGCGGATCAATATGATGACAAATGTGGAGATAATGATTTGGATCCGGCTCACTCTATAGTGTGAATAATACATAAATCAATACCTCGAAATTGTAACTCACATTAAACCAATGACGAATATAGGGATTGCGTATGAGTGCATTACTAAAAAAAAAATTATAATAACTAAGTAATATTAAATATAACACCTATTTAAATTCTAAAAACCGAGAATTAAATTTATAACTATAATAACTAATGATTAAGAATAGATGTTTAATTTATGACAACTAATAATTCTAACACTAAATTTAATTTTATAAAAAAAATATATTGAAAAACTTAGGCTTGGTATATAGGAAACAGACGCTAGAGATTTCGATGGTAAAACCCGCAAAATCATGACTCGCAATCACCAACAATAGTAAAACCAATTCTCAACAAAAAAAATGGAGTTAGTACGACGGAAATGTAAAAAGGATGAAAGCACAAAAACGAAAAAAAAAACAACGAACGCCCAATTCGAAAACATACAAGATTTTTTGTAAAAACAAACTTTGTAAAGGAACAAAAAGGACCACCGTCGTAGCCAATCTTTGCTGAATCTTTCACAAAAATTCCTAAAACATTATATATGTAAAAGTATAATTTATTTATTTAATTTCAGATATACTGAAATAATTATATATACCTAAAATTAGTTATTGACGATAGCACCCCTAAAATACATTTATTTATTTTTAAAAAAATTGAAAAAATGAAAATTATTCAGAAAGGATGTTTATTTATTGGATGCACCGTCCTAGCTCAAAATATTGATTTATTTTTAGAAAAAAATAAAAAATATTTATTTATATCTTGATGTCTTGCTTATTAAGAAAATTTATTTATTTAGTTACCTAAAACTATTTAGATTCTAAAAAAAATTATTTATTTACCTAAAATTATTTTAATTAACGAAAATTTAATTTATTTAATAAAAATTTTATTTATTTAATTTTTGAAAAATTTGTTTGATTTATTTTATTTTTATTTAATATAATAAGAGATTCCCAAAATCAAGATTCGTCTGGAGACAATTTAAAAAGTAAGTATGGCTACAATATCCATATTGTTTAAATTTAAAATATCACGTTCGCGAGCCCACTCCAACCATGCATGTGAGAACTGACTAGAAAAGCCCCTAACGACCAGATTCTACAGAACAGTTTCTCCCCAACCTAATAAAACAATCACAACTGTCACGATTAGACACTAGGTCCCTTTCTACTGACCCAGTTGTGCTTGTTTAACCTAAAAATAAATTACACTAAACCTAATGCGAAAGTTGAAGAACGCTCCCGAGCACCAGACTTCAAATCCTAAACTCTATGAAAAATTGTTCTATTGTAAAAGCTAAGTGGAAAAATGGAAAAGTTTTTGAATTTGTATGAGGTGAAGCCTCTGATCCTGAAAGCAAAGTACGATTGGTTCTTCTCTTCATTACACCGAAGAAGCCTCTGAGCAAGGAATGGTACTACTGGTTTGCACCTAAGTACAAACACAGCAACACCACTCCTCGTCCCTGAGAACTCCCTCGCCGAATGAAGAGGAGAAACCAATGTTCTTCGATCGCATAACCCCGATGGCCATAGGCGATCTAAGAACGACATCAATGTTAAAGAGTGAAGCTCTATGGATGGCTTTTTAGGCCTACCGCTGAGAAAGAGATTTATTAAACCTAGTACACGAAAAAAATTCCAAAAACTATTTATATAAAAAAAATATGTACAATGAAAATATGTACAATATTATTCCAAAAAATATATGTACAATGAAAATATGTACAATGGAACTATATACAAAAAAATTATTTACAAAAATATTTACAAATATGTACAATATGTACAAAAACAAATTCGAATGACAGCACAAAAAAAACAATCTCCAAAAAAAAATTGCTGTCCCAAAACGGTTTTTTTTTCAAACAAGCAAAATAATTAAATTTAATTAATTATACAATGGGGAACAGGGGCCTCCTGTGGACCAAACCACTCCTCTTCCTGTCGCGTGATCGGTGAGATGGGAACCTCCTCAACCAGCTCCTCAGTTTGAGTACTCTTGGTCGAGGAAGCTCCCAGCTCCACGACAAAGCGACCCTCCTTTTCTTTCTTCCTCTTCTCCTTCCTTTTCAAATGAGAACTCCGGTTTTTATTAATTCTCCTCCTTTCTCTCCAGCCCACATTCACTTCCTCATTCACCACATCCATCTCAACCGCTTCCTCATTCACCACATTCATCCCATTCGCTTCCTCATTCACGCACTCATTCACTATATCAACCACCATCCCATCCAATATCTCCTCATACTGCTCTTCACAAATGTCATCCATTATCTCCAAAAACATTTTATCTTTCATCTCAACCATAATCACATTTATCACCCATTCCACCACATCCATTGCCACATCCATTTTCTCCTTCCATGCCACATGCTCTCTCTCTTCCACCTCATTCATCCATGGCTCAAACCCCCCTGGCCGACACCTCCTTCGCAACCCCTGACCTCTCATGTACATATTATAAAATTCAATTCAAAAACAAATATCTATATCTACTTACGAATATTTTTTCCAAAACCAATAATAAAAAAACTGTGGTTTAAATTATTTACCGTTTTCTATTAAAGATTTAGAATTTAGATAGTATTCTAACAAAAATATATTATTTTACGTTAATATATTATTTTTATATACTATATATTATTTTTAAGGAAAAAATATATTATTTTTAAGGAAAAATTAATTTTAAAGGTAATTTTTTAAAAAAAATTAATTTGATTACACCAGAAAAAAAACCCACTGGTTTATCAAAAAAACCTAAACTGGTTTTATTTTTCTAAAAAAAATTAAAAAAAATATACCGGTTGGCAACACCCAAACCGGTTGACAACGCCCTATATAAAAAAATATCCCTACAAAGCCCCAGGTCCCTGTTTCGGCGCCACGTATAATATTGTGTTGTCCCTGTTTCGGCGCCACGTATACTAATTGGACCTTTGTTACTACCATATAAATTAATAAAATCTGCCCGGGATGCAATTTCCCCTTAACGAATCTTAATCTTGAAAATCTCTTACTATTTTACTAAATTTATCCTGACATTCCAAAGGGGAAAAAATACTTAAACAAAAATTAATATAACTAAAACTCAAAATACCTTAAATTACAACTGTTGATTGGTGTAGCTCATTCACTTCCAGTATGATTTCTTAATTCCAAAGTTTAATTTCCAAAACTCAGCAGCCTCTGATTTTGTTATAAGAAATTGATCACCAGCAAAAAAAAATCCATTTGGAAATATAGCTTTTAATTCACTTCCTTAAATAGTTTTACAGCTTGTTTACATTTTCTCATTAAATTATTTATAAATATATGAAAATGTTCATTTGTGTGTAATATATGCATTTGATCTTCATATTTAGAATTAAATCAAACGTAATCTTTGATATGTATCACTTTATTATTTTATTTTTTTAATTCTAGGCAATTATAATTAAAAACACACTATTCAAACTTTCATAAACCATTTTTTGTGTTTAAATATAGCATTACAAAAATTGTTTTTGATATAATTATCAATGAACTTATTTTTTTCCAAACATGATTGCATGAACAAACTTTGACTAGATGTTAACTTTTTTTTAAAACTAAAGCCGGAATTAAGAAAATGTGTTATCACTTTCAGAGTTAACAACCGAATCAATCTACCAAAGAAAATTCTTCAAAACATCGACTTCGTTTTGAAACAAAAAATGTGACTTTTCTTGTTTTTACATCTTCATATCAGAAAAAAACAAATCGTGCAATACCCAAAATTCAACAAAGATTAGCAACAACATCTGTTTGTTAGAATTGGAAATAAAATTGAGTACGTTCGTTTGCTTTTTATAGTATATTCGAAATTTAACTAGCAGTAAAGTATTAGAAAATTTTAAAATTATTGTTAATGTAAAAATGAACGGAAACTAATGAAATACATTTTTATTGAATTAGAAACAGAAGATGAATTGGTTTTAATATTGTTTTGCGAATATTGCGAACGTTACAGATAAAATACTTATCTTTTTTACCAAACTCTAGCTATGCTAAAGAACCATCACGAAACATCTTTATTTACCATTTTTAAATGGAGGGTTGTTCCAACTTTGTATTCTATCAATATTTCATCTAGGGACTTTATATATTAGTTTTCAAATCTATTGTAAACAAAACAAAAACCATACGTGAGCATGCATTTTCCTAAAAAAAGCTTCCAACTAAAATTTAATAACAATTTATATAGTAAAACCAAATAAAAAGCAAAAGCAATAAAAACCGATTAAACTTAATATTCCCCCTTGTTGGAGAATGAAAACATCCATTGTATACTTTAGGAAAAAATTTGGTCCAAAAAAATATTTTCTTGAATACAATCTTAAATGTATACGGATGCAGATAGATACATATAGGAGAAGATAAGATCTAAAATATTTTAAATTTTACTTCTATATATCGTATTTGTTGCTATTGCAAACAAAATACATAAACAAGGAAAACTAATAAAATCAACTAATTCATGATGTTTATTTTCATAGTTGGATACGCTTTTGGGGACATAAAAATAACCTTAAAAACATTATTATAAAATATAAAGAATAATTTTACTATAGATGATGGAAAAACAAACAAATTTTATTTTGAATGAAGAAAATGGATGACTTTAGGATGATGATCATGACAATGAATTTTCTCTTCTTACTGTTTACGGTTTAATGAAAAGCAAAAATTGCTATGGTGCTTGGGAATACGGTTTTATTCAAATTATCATTCAAAATTTTCTGTTTCCTTTCATGACTGAGTAAATATAATTTAATGATTGGTTGGCTGGTTTTGTGAGTTTTTTGTGCAGTAAAATTCATTATTACCAAAGACAAATATTCAATGGGGAAATAAATGAAAATATTGTTTCGTTTTTGGTTCATATTTATAAAAAATTTAATAATATGTTACTTTAATAGCCGACTAAAATGGTTTTGTATCTAGCTATAGGTTGTACTGGCATACATTTTTTACGATACCAAAGTGTTCAACAAAGCACAGAATCTTTTTTTATTTAAAAATTTGTTAATGTTGTGTAATACTAATTAATGTAATGTGCGTCGTAGTAGTTGGTGTAATGTGTGTCACAAAAACACAGTTCAATACCTTTCAAGGTCAAAGTCACACAATAATATACATTCTAGGTGTTGATGGTGACTTTTCTTAACTTTTGTAAATTGAAGCCAACCGAGACTATTGAATCCCGCATATCATTCCATTTATACGCAGTTCAGATAAAGAAGTTTTCTGCAATGCGTCACTTTGACATGTAGTGAGATTTTGACAGTTTGTACTGACTTACTAGCCGAGTGCACTGTTGGTGTTCTTAAAAAACAACAAAAACAAATTTGCAAAATTCCGTTTACCAAAGTTCCTTCGGTCTGAAAGACCTAAGTATTACATTCACGAGCTCAAAGTGAAATTTTTACCCCCACTTTTTTTGACATTTCTCGACGTTTTAGGACATACTGATTCTAAAACAGCAAAAAAAAAATGTATGTCTGTCTATCTATATACACTGCAGGGAAAACGGCTGGATTTCAAAATTTTTTTTTTAAAATAGGTATTCACAAGGGACAGGTCCGAAAGGACGCTGTGTTCGATAACCCTACCGGAAGTGTGTCAAAAAAATCATTATGTGTGTCAAAAATAGCAAATTTTCATATTTTTGGCTTAAAAAACGTTGATTTTAAGTGATTACGAGTAGGAACATTAAATTTGGAGAAATCTTGATGGTCGGGATTGGTATGTGGGATCAAAAACTAGATTATTGCATTATAAGTTTGTCAAAAAAACGTTGTCAAGTGTGTCAAAAGAAAGATTTTTATTTATTTTTTTATCTAATTTTTTGGAAAAAAAAAATCAAATTAATTGTTTGTTTGAAATGAATTTTATTATTATTATTGAGAATTATGGCATTATAAGTTTGTCAAAAAAATGTTGTCAAGTGTGTCAAAAGATTTTTATTTAGTTTTTTACCCAATTTTTTGGCAAAAAATAAAATTGTTTCTATGAAATGAAATTTTATTATTATTATTGAGAATTATGGCATTATAAGTTTGTCAAAAAATGTTGTCAGGTGTGACAAAAGAAAGGTTTTTATTTATTTTTTACCCAATTTTTTTAGAAAAAAATAAAATTAATAGTTTGTATGACATGATATTTTATTATTATTATAGAGAATTATGGCATTATAAGTTTGTCAAAAAATAATGTCAAGGGTGTCAAAAAATGATTTCATTTATTTTTTTAGCCAATTTTTTGGAAAAAAAATGTAGCTGTTTTTATGACGTAAATGTAATTTAAATGAAATTGGACATGGAAATTTTTGAATTTGTTATAGTTTTGGAAATATTTTTGGAATTTTGAAAAAGTTTGTATGTTTGATTTTGTAATAATTTTTGCAATATTTTTAGAATTTCGGCAAAAGTGTTAATTTTTGCTTTTGTAAGAATTTTTGGAATATTTTTAAAATTTTGAAAAATTTTTAATTTTTGGTATTATTATAATTTTTGGAATTTTGAAAAAATTTTGATTTTGTAATAATTTTTGCAATATTTTTGGAATTTTGGAAAAGTTTGAATTTTTAAGCATTTTTGAAATATTATTGGAATTTAGAAAAAATTTAAATATTTGATTTTATTCTAATTTTTGGAATTTTGAAAAAGTTTGATTTTATTTAATTTAACAATAATTTTGGAATTTTGATTATAATTTTCCGGCAACGTATTGATGTTCCGTGTTAGTTTTGTAAAAATTAAATTTTTAAACAGAGATAAAAAATACTTGTACTTAACAAAGAGTTATGTTTGATATACATCGCTGCCCAAAACTAAAAACCATGTCCTCATAAAATTTTTTTGCCGAAAACTATATACAAATCCTTAACCCAGACCGAAGTCTTGATATTTTATTAATTTTAATTAATTAATTAACCTCAATCTTTTCGTTCTACTCAAAATAGTTTCTACATTTTCAAGGAAATAAAAAAAAGAATGTTAAGAGCATCGTTTTGAATGTTGAGAAGAACATATCATCTAAATTTCACAAAAATCGGATCAGAATAGGAATTTATGGTGGATATGAAGTTTTTTAGATTTAAAATAAACAAGTGTTAAAAAGACGTCCCCCATTTTGTCTAAAACTGAACAAAAACTTCACCGGCTCAGACAAATCTCATGGTACAAAATAAAAATCGTATAATACGAATAAGTATTAGTTTTGCATCTCCAAGTTACAATTTTCTGTAAATTTTGAGTTTGATAATGAAGTTTAAAGCTATAATTTTTAAAATTCAATGATGTTTTTGTTTGAAAGCAAAAATCATTGAACGAATTAAAAAGAAGAAAAAACTTTCCAAGTGCACTAAATGGTACACAACTCACAACTTTAACTTAAAAAATGCAAATAAATAAGAAACAAATATTGAATAATTTTTAAAACAACCACTTGATTAGGTGGTTCACCTCTGCTCACCCTAAAAATAAAAAATAGAGCAAAAAAAGCTTTACTTTGTTCTTTATTTTAATTAATTAATTTTCACAACAAACATCCGATAAAAACTTTTTTTTTTGTAAACAAAAATTTTAAGTTCCATATTTATTTCTAATGAAAAAGTTTGTTGGTCTTTTCTTGATACTGTTGTTGTATTAATTAAAATTCGTCAAATAAAAAATTGTAAAAATTCAGATTTTCAATTAAAATAAAATTTATGAACAAACACAAACAAAAAACAGGGAAAACAAACAAATTACGATTTGAAATAAATGAGTTTTTCAAGTTTTCATAAAATTATGGATAACAAAGTAATAATTGTAACAATTTCTTTTAAAACAATTTGAAAGCTCTGTTGATTTAATTACATAATAATAATATTGTTGGATATTAAGTCTATAAACATGTTTTGTTTTTTATTTGGGCTAATATTTCACTAATGAAAAGACCTCCGTATCTTTTTAAAAAGATCCATATGGCGTGCTCTTCGCGCACTGGGCATATAATACTACCGGCAAATAAATCAAAAATTTTTAACTCTTCATTTTTCGTCCTTGGGTTGAGTAAGTACAATGAACTTCCATTTAGTTTAAGAATTTGCTCATCTATGGCAAAATTTTTAAATATGCATAAGGCGCACTTTAATTTTGTAAGTTGTATTTAAATATTTGTATGATATTGTTATTTTTTGTTTTTGTATATTATGGGGTCTATTCAGTAAAATCTTCTATCGAAAGTTTCTGTTATTCTTTTATTTTTTGTATGAAATTTTATAACGGGAAAATAAAATTTCATACAAAAAGTAAAAGAATAACAGAAATTTTCGATAGAAGATTTTACTGAATAGGCCCCTATATCTCTTATTTTTAAATATGTGTCTGTGATACTGTCGTTATATGTATTGTAAATAAAAGCTTTCAGCTTACTTACATTGAAATAAATAATAATAATAATAATAATAAACTTAAAAATAATTGATGCTCAATAAATAAATGTAGCCTAAAGATATTCAATGCAAACTATTTTGAAGTTTAGCTAATCGCCCGACAAACATTATGTGCATAGTGCACGAGTCTATGCACATTTCGTGCACTTTTTTTTTAATAATTCTTTAAGTTTTTTTCTAAATATACTAGTCATGATATTCAGTTTTTGTTTTACATACAAGAATTTCCTTTCAAATTTAACACAATAGAAATTCATATTATTAATAATTTTTCTTTTCTAATAATTTGCCATTTTTTTTTGCCTTTAGTTTTTTTTTCAAAAATGATTTTGAATCAAAAATCACAAAAATTAATTTAAATAAAATATCACAAAATGAAATTTAAATCAAAAAATCATTATCATGATAATGATATTTTGTATCTAAATTTATGTAAAGATATAATAATACTAAAAATTTATGAAAAATTCAGGAATCCGTTTCGATGCAAAATTAGAACTCACTTTTATATGTTAATGTCGTTTTACACATCAACTATATTTTTTAAAAGGTTTCCATTCATATCAGTTGTTGTGATTAGGTTTTCTTATTTCAAGAAATAAATATTAGCCCATACTCGAAAATCTGCCGTGTAAAAAATCCAAATGAAACAGAAAGAGAAATATGACTTACATAAAAAGCATAATATGAGGCTGACATCTAGACTCAAAAATATTTCAGTTACAACACATAAATCGGCTCGCCCTATTCATATCACACAACATCAACGTACCTCTGCAGATCAATTGACCGTATTTTGGTTTTAGTTTAAAATAAGAAAAAAATTTGTTTCACAATAAAAAAAACAATTGATTATGCATCGAAATATAAGAACAGTTAAAGGTTTTGAAATGAAAAATATGCATTACAGTGGAACGTCATAAATAGAAGGATATTATTTATGAAATGAATCTGATTTACGAAATCAAGGTGTGGATTATCGTGAGAACTGTATATTTCAGATTTTAAAAGAAACTGTGTAATGAACAGATTTTATTTTTGGTCGTTACAGGGTCTAAAATACTAAAACGGAGCAAATATTATAAATACCTCCTAAATTTATATTTTTTAAAATTAGAAATCCTCTTAAAATTGGTAATTTTGATAACCTAACAAAATCAATTATTAGTTATGTTTGGCGTGCCGATAACCTACTCCATTTGAATGTGCTTAACTGTTACACGCAAACACTTCCTCGTACAAGATCAATTACATATAATTATTGTTACCTAAATAGTTGTCTTATACATCGTGTATTTTCTTACCAAGACCTAGACATGTATTTCAAATATAATCTGTCTTTCAGCGATCTTATTAACTAAATTAACAGAAGCACGAATTGTATGTTGGGTTTTATAATCAGAAACTCAAACAATTTTCAATATCCTTTTCAAAATCCGTACAAAACATGTACTGTTGCTTCGTGAAATACCTTTTGGAGTATGGGTCAGAAATTTGGTCTCAATATTATGGCAATAATTCTAAGAGAATTGAGAGTTTACAAAAAAAGTTTTTACGTTATGCTCTTCGTCGCAAGAATAATTCATAACCTCACTATATACTGCCACCCTGTGAAGGCCTATGCACGCTGTTAAATAGTAGAACTCTTGACAATAGGCTACGCAATATAGTTTCTGCAATCTTTCGTGGCAATATTTTGAATAACACCTTTGATGGTTCAAATATCTAGAAGGGTTTTTAAAAACTTGATAAGAACAACATTATTGAACATTTGATATGTATCGACCCAAATTATACCCGAATTAAAATTATATAACCTCGGTCGGAATAAATTGGTAACCCCAACGTGATAGTGCTGACTGGCAACCATGTGCAGTCCTCCGTCGATAAAATGCGGTAACAATACCAGCTCGATATCATCTTCCTCACATTCCTAACTTCTCTCTAAGTCTACAAGATTGCACTATCTTTTCAAAGACAGATCTCGTCCGAACTTGTCACCGTATTGCAGTAGTTGCAGACGATGTATACAAGGTAGAAATAACGACTTCATTTAGACTTTTTGAGTTTATGAGCATGCCATGGTCATAAAATCATCTTCACATACTATTCCAACGCCTCAGAAAATTTGACGTATATCTAAAACCTTAGAAATCTGTATTCGATGCAACTGAATTTTCTTAGTCATGAAATCTCAAAAGAAGGTGTTCAGCCATCTCAAGAGAAAATTATGGCTATAGATGAATTCCCCTAACTCACATCTATACATCAAGTGCAGCGCTTTATCGGTATGGTCAACTTGGATCACTGATCCATTCTTCACTTGACGGCACTACCAGCTCCATCGCACAATCAGCTGTCGATTCTCACAAAACTAGGTAAAAAATCACCATTTACATGGCCATCTGAGCTCCGGAGCCATTAAACACTTAGGTACTTGGTCAAAGGTATGAAGCGAAAAAAGTAACACTTAAAATTTAAAATATGTTATAAATTTTGCTAAAAGTTTTCAGTTTTTTAATTTTATTTTAAGTTATAATATTTCTTATTGAATCAATAAAAACATGAACAATAAATTCATGTAGATATTATGTAGCCATCATCACAACTTATGCAGCAACAGAAAATTTTTTAGTTTACTCAAAAAATAAAAAAAACTTTTGCATTATATTTTCAACAAGAAGTCTAATTAAAAGTTTAAATTTAAAAACTAAATTTAACGTCTTTATGCGCTTTGATAATATTAAATTACAAGTTTTATTTTACTTTTCTTCATTTAACAAAGGTGAGAACTTTTATAATAAGTTATAATGATTTTTGATTAATGTTTCTTTTGAAAGTTGATATGGAATTCAGTAAAAATGTTTTAGCAAGATTCTTTAATAAACATTATTTTGATATCCTTAAAAACATTTTAAAACGTATGACTTCAACATGATGCAGAATTTTTTTTCTAAATTTAATTGCCGCTAAAAACCCTTCTAACTAGGTCTTAAACAAAACTTCTGGATTTTCTATTTTCATTTTTTTGCGTAATAAATAAATAATTTAGGTAACATGAAAAATATATTAACCCACACAGGGCTGCGCCAGCTCTGACATATGTTAAAGTAAAAAATTATCAGAAATGCAACAAAACCACCATCAAAGCAGTAAATTGAATTGGAATAAATAACACCAGACAGACATTTCGCTTTGAAATTAAAATCTTTTAAACTTTTTAACATATGACTGGTAATTTGGTATGATTTCTAATAGCAACGAACCAGAAATTTTTAAGTAAATTATTGAAAATAATTTATGCAGCACATTTTCAAACAATTTTCTTTACATTGCCGGTATCTGTCGTCACCCGAGAAAGATTGGTTCCAAAGTAAAAATTACTTCAACCATTTTCTCGAAGTGCAATGGGCGGGCAAAAACAGATTGAATTAGTTTTATTGAAATTGATTTAGCTGCATCTTTAGAAATGCTTTTTGTGATAGTTTTTTAGTTTAAGGCTGGTAAAGTGCAATTTATTCAATATAAATACTCCAATATATGCTGTTTATTGTTATTTCTTTACGTAGAACGTGAATAATTTTCACGTAAATCAACGTAAAATTTTATATAACTGATTTGTTTTTATAATTATATCTTACTTAAACTTTTCTTAGTAATTTTCTTGCATCAAATTCTAGCAACAAAAACCATCATTTATTGAAAGACCGTTTCAATTTATTGTTGAGTATAACAAGAAAATAAAGAAAATCAACAAAACACATTCAAATCGTTATCATAAAAATCGTGCTTCACCTTCTGAATAACAGATTAAAAATACATAAATATAAACGAGTTTAGTTGAAGAAAACTGACGGTAAGAAAATTTGTTTTTCCTGTTGTTGTTATAGAAGGGTAAAAAAAGGAAAAACATTTAATAAATTTAATGAAATAACTTTGTAAAAGTTCATTGGATTCAGATTGAAAATATCTTTAAAAGTTCTTCAACTCCTTTCTTATCTCATGTCGAAGTCGTTTGTTAAACACCAAGTAAAACCAAGATAAACACCAAGTTTATCAAAATAGGTTATAATATACACATACACCACTTTCAATGCCATGTAATGAGCAAGGTTTACGTTTGAAATCAACTTTTTTGACAAAACATATTTCGAGAACCGTGCAACGAAAAATTAAACAAGAAATTGCGATGTTGCAAAAAGTGCTGTTTCAAATGACACTTCACTCGACTATGTTAGAAAACTGATGGGCTTATCTACATGCCCAATCTCTCAAAAATCATTATAAAACACTACACTAAATTTTTGTTTTAAAATCTTTTCAAGTTTTTTGATTCATTGAATTAGGAAAATAGGTGAGGAAGGAATATATGGAAGAAGCTCACGTTTTAATTCTATGAAATGAAAGGTGAAGCTCAAAAATATTTGTTTTTAAAATTCTTACAAATCTTTTAGCACTTATTTGGTGTCGACGTCCTCCAGAAATACTGTATAATATACAGTTTTTAACGTGGATATGAACATACCCTCGATAGGGTTTAGTGTCAAGTAACAGAAATATAAAATTAAAGGTTTATGATAACTAAAGTGAGAAACATAAACTTTACTTTGTAAATGTACTAAATTTCTTGAAAAACTGCATCAATTGTTGTACCAAATCTTGTTGTTGAATTAAGTGGACATGTATTCATATTTCTAGTCATAGAAAGTTATATACGGCCACCTCGACATGTATAGCAATATAATACAACTCAAACTATCCAAATGGATTAAGATGTTTTGGCAAAATCGGCGAAAAAACATAAAAAAAACCGGGTTTTCCAATTTTCTGAAAAACGATATTTTTCACATCATAGAAAAAATTACGAGATCCTCTCAAAACCAACTTTAATCGAATACAATTTAAATCGTCCAAATCGGGCCTCTAAACGGGCCGTTTTTGAGAAATCGGTGAACACACATAAAAAAAACCCACAATGAAACACAAAACCTCCTCTTTTTTAAGTCGGTCAAAACGTAATTTTATCAAACAATCCTTCTCAAACGAATGCCAAGAGAAATGTGTAATGAAATAATTTGAACTGTTTTATGATTCTCAATTTTTATAAAAAGAACTAAAACAATTAAAAATATAAATATAAAAAAAACCAAAATGAAACATAGAAGCTCCTTCTTTTTTGAAGTCGATTAAAAAATAACGAAACTCAAAAATAAAGTATCTAAAATCGACACATCTAACTCATATAATATTTAACACGAGACTGAATAAAATAATATAATACCAATAACAAATCAGTTAGTTATTTGTTGTTTCCATTTCTTCTTTATTTTATTTTTTTATAATTGTTTGATGTAATTGTATATATGCATGTGTTTAAGAGTTAAAATCTGAGTGTTGTATGATAGAGATGAATATGTGTGAATTCATTATAATTTATTTTATGTACTGTACGTCATTTATGTTTGAAAACGTTACTTCCGTTTGAAAAAAATATTTGAATAACATGTCATATCGCGCCTAAAGAAGTTTTACTTCAAAACTTTTTCATATTTTCCATACATTTTAGGTTTCCTTAAGTTTGCGTAAAACATACTTTTATTGGCTTTTATTACTTTACGCTCTCACTTTATTACCGTACCATCTTATTGTTACTATACCCCCAGTTTTTGTTACTATACGGCCTTTTGAATCAAAAGAAATGTTGAATGTATAGGTACAAATATAGTTTCAAATGTAGCTTGTTGTTTCCCTGGATTAACGTTTCGGGCAACAAATTCTAACTTGGCTGAAATTTACAGCCTTACACCCTTGGTACATATACTACTATTACACCCTAGCTATGTTGGTGGAAAATGTTCTTTACCACCCGTAAAATAATCAAACTAATCATGATATTAGACCATACAAATGAATAATGAAAATCATGGCAGGATTAGTTTTTATTCAAATTTTCAAAAACTAGCTAGTTTATAAAATTCAAAAACTGATTTATTTTACAAGTCACTTTTGCAGTTGTGCGTAAAATATTGTATGCTCGGGCTGAAAGGTAGATTACGCCGTTGGTTCAATAAAAACCCTAACTTCACATCGGGCTTCAATATAAACCGTAGGTGTTAGCTTCTTCTTTCAGCTTCCAGATATTTTAATAACTTTTTTGTTCTAATATTGGACAAACTAGGCAAAGGGGGAAAAAGAGTGTCTGCCGAACAAGTGTCTATTTATTATGTCTCAATAGCTCCACTAATTTGATTTCTCATAGTTCTTCAGTTATTTTAGGAAAAAATTGAGCAAAGTGAGAATGAATTATTTAGAGGAAAATTATTTAGATGAAACATCAATAACTTTAGGATGGGGTTTTTGTGAACAACTAAGCTTAAGTACATCATGAAAATCACTTGAATCTTGCAATTTGAAATAACTTTTCATTTTCTCTAAAATTCCTTTAGAAAAAAATTTTGTGTTTCGTGTCAGGATTCAAACTACATTCATCAGAGACACATGTTCAAATCCCGTGTGTTTTACACAACTTAGCCAAAGCGGTGGTGACAAAACATATTTTAATTTTGATGTTCAGATAATTTCTAAATTGAAACTTCATCATTTTTCATATTTACTTAAGTTGAATCTTTCATCTATGATTACATATTGAAAATTGCATTTGAAATTTAGTACAAAAAATCCCAAATCAATAACTTTAATTTCTGTAGCTTGATTTTAGGAAACTCGATACATAAGCTGTTTGTCCGGTTTCTAAAACATTTTTAACAAAAATAGACAAAGTGTTACTAGACGTAGCGAGCAAACGGTTATCTTAGTTCTATCATTTGATTTTCATGAAACTAACCATTTAAGCTCTTAGTTCGAAATCAAGAAGTTTAGTAAGCATTAGGGCGAAATTGGATAAAGTTGGAAAAACTAATGTTTTTTTTAAACTTCAATAACTGAAAATTCTATCATTCAATTTAAATTAAACTAGGTACATAAGCTTTTAGTGTGGTTTCCCTCTGTGCTAATGCCTTACGCAAAGTAACCAGAGTATGGGGATCTCTCCTTCCCGCTGGAACATATATTTGAGTTTTATCATTCGGTTTCGATAAAACTCGAAACATAATTTAGGAGACTTTAGAATAAATGCTTGTGATGCAAAGTGCATCTTTTTTAAAAACTTGTATCCTTAGAACAAAAACAAACTCTTTATATTTTATATTTATATTGTGAAAAGAAAAATTCCAAAATAGCCCGAAAATTCCAAATTTAACAATTTAAAATGTTTCTAAGAACACGAGTATTTTTTACTTCAGCCATACTACCTATATGTCATGTATTAAATCGATCGACCACCCCCCAGTCGTCCAAATCACCAATTTCAACTAAAACTGAAATTGTTTGACCTGAAATGCCCATCTAGGTTTTAGGGGAAACATTGGTTTCATATTGTGGAAAACAATTCTAAACATGCTTGATCTACTTCAACCCAATTTAAAAAAAAACTTATTCCTAAATTTTTTTAACAGCGAAAGCAAAAATTTGGCTGTTTAGTTTTTGTCCATTGGTCAATGGAATACCTTTCCAACACATATAAAACCGTTGATATCGAGTAAACCCTACTCTTGCAATTTAAAATTTGCCCTATTCCCTTCATCCATTCATAAATTCCTCAGGGAATTCAAATGTTAATTTGAATCCTAATACTAGATGGCATGGTATCTTCGGATATACAGAGACATAATTTATAATTTATTATATTTTATTATATTTATTTATTATATTTATTATTTTGCTGCTTTCTTCGGCTTTCCGGTCCATATAAATCTTTCTAATAAGTTAAAATATTTCAATTATTTGATGATTATTTATTCCTAAACAGAGGTTATATTGTTTGTTTCAGGTTCCGACGTTTCGATAACATTTGTTATCATTATCAAGGTCTAACATTTTAAATAAAAATATATATATGAGCAATTTCACGCAAGTTCAGCAATTTTTTTGGGAAATTTTGACTTGACCCCTTTTGATTTTGATTATTTTTTGTTTATAGATAGTCTTTCATAAATAAAAGATACCAGTTCTCTTAGAATTTTTTTTTCGACCAGGGGTCTTCACAAGGCGCCACTCAATTTTTTGTTATTTTGTGATGTGAGTGCATTTTGACGAGCGATTGTAGAAAAACTACTCAATCGATTTTCATAAATGATATGTCGTTGAATAGGTTTTTAAAAGGTTTAAAAACAAGGTTTTTAAAAGTTTTAAAAATGTACACTGTTAATTTTTTGAAATAATTTTTAACGGTGTAACATAAGAAAAAACTATGTAACATAAGAAAAGATGGCACATCCTCTTTTTTTTTTAACTGTATTGAAGTTTATTTAATATCTAACAACTTGTGAAAGTTTAGGACACGTGTTATTTTCTGTTTTAAAGATAAAATTCGTTGTGTATATGACTGTTGGGAATCAGTTTTTTTTGTTCTAAAGGAAAATTATAAAAATGGCGTTATAAACTAAGAGATTTTTTTTTATGTTAAATATCAAATATTTTAGTATTAAATGAACTTTTTAAAATATTATAAAAATTATATATGTACAATAAAGAAAATATGAGCAATTTCAGCATAAATCCACAAAAGCGCTTATTGCTATGTACATTAAATGAAACTTATGTGGAGTTTAAAAATAGGTTACCTGATGTGTAAATAGGATTTACTAAATTCACGTCCCTTCGACCGCAAGAAAGTATAAAATTATCCCAAAGAGTTCATAATGTGTGCGTGTGTACCATACATTAAAATATAAAACTAATGATTCAACACTCTAAGATGTCTTGGATTACTGATGCTGCTTTCCAGAATTTTAAAACATTAATTGACTTTATTTCATGTGGTAACTTAACAGAAGACTGTCATACTTTGAAGTGCAATGAATGTTTAGAAAAACTTCAACAACTGGAAGAAAGATTACTAAATGATTTTGACGTTGAAGGAATCTTTCAAGTCAAATATCAACAATGGAATCTCACTGACCGATGCAATTTGGATACTTTAATAGAAACTGTGAAAGAATTTATGAAAAAATTTGTTTACCGCTTACAAATTTTGATATCACACAACTTTATAGCAAAACAGCAATCAACTTTATAGCAAAACAGCAATCTAGGAAAGAAAAATAAATTAGAACCAGGAGAGTGCTTTGCTCAAGGGGATTTTTCTGAAAACTATACCTTCATAATTCAGGATTCGGTTCAAGGTTATCATTATAATAATTCACAAGCTACTGTTCATCCATTTATCATTATTTTAAAACTACCGCAAGTGAATATATACAGCACCGTGGTGTTATACTCATTTCGGATATAAACGATCACAACAGTACTACAGTCCACCTTTTCATTACAAAACTTATTGAATTCATCAGAACGCATATAAAATCTAAAATTAACAAAATAATTTATAACACCGACGGTGCACCTTCTCAATACAAAAATAAACATAACCTGATAAACTTATGCCCCCATAAAAAAGACTTTAAGGTTGATGCAGAATGGCATTTTCATGCTACCAGCCATGGAAAGGGACCTTGCGATGGGATTGGTGGTACACTGAAGCGTGCTGCACACCGTTATAGTATGGAGAGCAGCGATATTATAGGAACACCAAAAAAACTTTTCGAATGGGCTTTAAAATGGGAATCTATCATGAAGTTTGGATACGCCGATAAAAATGAATATCAATTAACAAAAGAAAAATTACAAAATCGATATAAAAATGCGATTACTATAAGTGGAACTTAAAAATTTCATTCTTTTGTACCATTATATACTAAGACAATAATTGCAAAAATGTTTTCCCACTCAAAAGAAACTTTTAAATGTAAAATAAGTAAATAATTTTTAATAACTATATTTATTTTCTTTAACCTACATATATAATTTGTATGATATTTTAAAAAATTTATTCAATAATAAAATATTTGTAATTTAATGTTAAAATACAATCTTTTACTTTATGACCATAATAACATAATACGAACATAATACTTCTCCAGTCAAAGTTCCTAAATAGATTTAGTTATTTATACGGCTTTTTGTTTGCAGTCGAGACTGTCAAATTATTTTTTATAAGAGGGACAAGTGGTTACTAACAGTGATAAATAAACATTTCATTTTTTTATGCCATCTAATACAAAGAAAATAATTGCAGAAGTGTTTTCCTATTCAAAAGAAACTTCTGTTTGTAAAATAAGTAAATCATTTTTAACAATTGTATTTATTTTATTTATTGTACTACATATATAATTTTTATAATATTTTAAAAAGTTCATCTAATAATAAAATATTTGATATTTAACATAAAAAAAAATCTCTTAGTTTATAACGCCATTTTTATAATTTTCCTTCAGAACAAAAAAAAACTGATTCCCTACAGTCATATGCACAACGAATTTTATATTTAAAACAAAAAATAACGCGTGTCCTAAACTTTCACAAGTAGTTAGATATAAAATAAGCTTCAATTTAGTTTAAAAAAAAAGAGGCTGTGCCATCTTTTCTTATGTTTCACCGTTTTGTTCTTATGTTACACCGTTAAAAATTATTTCAAAAAATTAACAGTGTACAGTGTACAGTCACCAGCATCCCTAAGACGTCACCATTGGTAATGATATTTCACTGAAATTGCCAGTAGTTGTTAAATCTCACATAAACTCATATGTCAATAGCAGAGACAAAGACGCGGAGTACGCGGAGTTGTCACACCCACAGATCAAAATTAAAAAGACAATTTCAAAATAACAATAACAGAGTTTTAGAGTAATTATTTCCAAAGTACGGATATCGCTCATAGCTGAGTGATACTTGTATGTAATAAATGAATCTCTTGATTTGTCTTGTTTTTTGTGAGCGTTACTATTTCGTCTTATAACTGTTACGTTTTACTTCGAATACGGGCCACGTTGTCCATTTCCATTCATTTTTTAAATATCAATAAGATATTCCAAAAATAGTATATTTTGGTACAAGATATGAAAACGTTGCTTTTTCGAGATTGAAAATTTGTTCAAGCGACTAACTTGCCATAGCGTCGAGTAGGGCAGTTTCACGAAAGTGAAATATAAACGATATTTTTAACAAATTATTAAATTAGAAATCGAAAAAAATAACATTGAAAATTCATATTTTTTTCATGGTTGTTGTGTATTAAAAACTTTGTAAAATTTTATGAAAATACCATAGCAACTAAAATTTGTTATTCTTTTTACACTAAAGGAAAAAAACAATTTTCACTGGGGATTAAGCCTGCCTGAAAAAAACTTTTCAACTTCTATCATAGGAAAAATACTTTTTAAATCCCCAAACTCTTCTATAGCAATACTTCTTATGAAACGGCAATGAAAACGAAAAATTGGGCAACATGCTCCTCTATATTAGATTGTTTGAAAAAATTCATTTATAGTGTATGTGGGATACTTAAATTGAAATTAAGTAAAATTTATTTTGAAATTGAAAAAAAAGAACCATTGTTTTGAGTGTGCAGCCCATATTTCTGTCACATGTTCTAATCTTCACCTAATCTCCCTAAAAAATGTTCAAATTCATTTCTCGTCTTCAACATAAATCCAAAAAACACTCACTCCAATTTTTGTTTTTGATTTTTTTGTTACGTTAAATCCTCAAAATGTTATCATAAATTTTATTTATTTTTTATACCAATAATAATAATGATAACAAAATTAATCAAATGGTTTTCGCAACGTCATCATAATCCAAAAACTAATAACAACAACAATAAAAATAATTGTATCCACAAAACTATAATGAAATTCAGTGACAACAACAACAACATCATCAAGAATAACAAAACACGCGAACTTGTGAAATCATTTATCATTTGGCTTTGAATGACCAAATATAAAAAGCACAAACCAAAGAGAAACCAAAGAAAAAAATCATTAAATTCGTGATCAAACGAATAGATTTGATTTTGCAGAATCTGATTTTAGTAGGGTCATTAAGGGTTTGTTTATTTATTTATGCAATGGTGATATTGTAATTAAATTTTAAGGGTTTCACTGAGTTTCATGAATTTCATGCTGGGAAAGATTCTTAAGTGGTGTTTCAGTTAATTAAAATTGAATTAAAATTTGTGGTATGGAAATGGAATAATAATGTTACGATTATATGTGAAGCGGAATTTTATTGTTTTATAAAAACGTTTGTATTTATTTAGAATACAATAGTGGGAGATTGGATAACCTTTCATTTATTTTTGTTAGTTCTAGACATATTTTTTTAGCTAGTTCTAGACATAAGTGTAAGTCGTCTATGAGAACACATACATTATAAACAAAATCTTTATTTGCTAATTAGACCACGAAAAATTAACATTAATCAAAAGTTTTATGACAAGAATAAATGTAAAACTGAACCACAAGCAAAACCCATAAAACACAATCTAAATAAATTGAGATCGTATTTTTTGTGCTTCTGTCATCCCTATCCTCTTAATTGACTATCCAAAATCTGTCTATTGTGCGTACAAACATACAAAAAGAATAAAAGCAGCGGCAAAAAAGTCACAAAAAATAATAAGAAATCCTTTTCGGCTATTTGTATGCTTTTGTTGTTTCCTAAATACAAAAGACAAACAAAAACTGAATTCATCCTTATTTTCCTTATGTTTTCCTTTTTTGCTTAGATTTTATTTGAGTTTTTTTCTTTATGAGTAAATATTAAGATGCTATGGAGAATCTGGAAATTAATTTTTAAGGACTTAATTTCGTTACATTTTGTTGCTTTTTCTGATTTTTTTTAGTTGGGACAACGTTATGGTTCTTGGGAAAAAACAATATAGATATTTTGTTATATTTAGGGGAGAATTTGGGAACATAAGCAAAATATTAATTATTGAATAGAAAAGGGTATATTGATTTTATATCAGTTTTGGTACTTTCCTTTCACTGAATAATATTTAGAAAACATTTTCCAAATATAATTGATTTCCCACTTTATAAAATTAATTTCAACTTTCACGAGTTTTATTGAATTGGAATTCAATTTTAAAAAATTGTATTAAATTGAAATTTATTTTTACAATGGTAAAATTTACAAATTTAAAATTCGTAAATTTAAAATTTTTTAAATTTGAAAAAATAAAATATTAAATTCATTTTAATTTATTATTTTGTATAACCACTATTACTCCATCGAATCGAATTGATACCTTGACGCAGTAATGGGGCTTAGTATACTCAGTGATCTTAGGAGCTACGGTTGAGTCACCCATGTAATTTGGTCCTCGGTGAGAATCGAAACCAAGGTCAAGCCCAAAACCCAAAGCTAAAGTAGACACGTACGTTGATAGTTTAGCATGGTCAAAGGGTTGGTTGATCACTAGTATGAAACTCTGGATACCGGACATCCTTCAGTTTGAATATCGCCTTATCACAGGACAGGGCTCTGTTGTGGCGCACTTCTTTTACTCCCTAACTTTCATCGAACCACCATGGATAATTATTTACATAAAAATAAAGACCATTTGCATTTAATCCATTAAATACAAACTCGTATTCGCTGGACTCGAAAATCGCTCCTGATTTAGCAGCACAAACACAAGTATTAAGGTCGGCGATAGTAAACCTATCCAACTCAGCTTTAAGGTTATATCAGAAATGACATACCGTGAGCCAACCAAAACAGAGTGATCTGGCATGTACTACCTGTCGTCGGCCCGCAAACGGTTCTGATTCCGCTACAAAATCGGCAAACGGGACAGCATGTGACTCAGAATCCGACAGTAAATCTGATATGTCAGCAGTAACCATCACTTCGGATATACACCGAAAGGTAGCTTATATCCACTTGTCCAATACAGTCTAATTAAGTGACCTGAAACCGGATTTTCTTCGATTGGACAATCAACCCAAATACCTTCTTGCCACAAACAGAAAGTGCAAGATGGCACTAATAAAGAAAAGACTCTTTGAAGAGGAAACCATACAAGTCTGTGCCCTTCCCAAATCCTTTGACCTGGCTATCCTGGTCAAAGGTGGGCGACCTAAAGAGCTAGCTCTGAAGGTAGTTAGATAGAAGAAAGGTCAAAGGTACCAAGAGTAGCAAGAAGGTCAAATCCGTGGCATCGCAAAACTCTCCACAGTCAGTTACATCTGGTGTCAAACGACACAAAACCTGCCTGCGACCAACCACTGCATGGGCTAGGCCATAAACTATTATATTACAAATCGACAACATAACATCCAATAGTATATTTTCCTACAAGAGATAAAAACGCTGCTTTTTCGTAAGTTAAAATTTGTTCATGAGACGCGTAAGCGTCAAGTGGGGCAATTTCACGAACGCAAAAAGTTTTTATCTCGCGTAGGAAATGCAATTTTTTCTATGATAGTTAAAATATAAACGGTATTTATCAGAAATTATTAAATTAGAAATCGGCAAAACATTCAAAATTCACATTCTATTTTTTCATGGCTGCTTTGTTTTAAGAAATTTTAAAATTATATGAAGATACCATACCAACTACCATTTGTTATTCTTTTTACACTAGAGAAAAAAAAACATTTTCACATGGGATTAAGCCTGCTTGAAAATAGACTTTTCATCTGCTATCATAAAAAAATTTCATTTAATATGCGAGATGAAAACGTTTTCCGTTTACCTGAACCAATTTTCACTAACAATTTTCACTCACTATATTTTTTTAATACCGTTCTCACTCGTATGAGTAAAATTTTAATTCTTTTTTTAAATTTCACTTCAATGGAGTTTATTCTATTATTCCCATATGCAGAAAAAAAAAGTACAATTAGTACTTTTTCGTCTTCCGTTATTCTTTTTATTTATTTTAATAACAATACATACTTGCATTATTGGACAAACCAGCAAATTGGACAAACCAAACTCAGAAAAGTAATCTATTTTTATTTTTAACACGAAGGAAAGCTTCAAATTTGAAGCAAAAATTAAAAGAGTGGGTATTTGAAAAAAAAAATTTATCCTTCCGGCAACTACAAATAACGGTTTATTTTTGTTTTTTACAACCATAATTGCGTAAGTTATAAGTTTTAATAAAATAAACAGATTTCAATTTTATTCTATTGCGTGATTGCCGCAGAACACAATAGGTGTGTTCGATTTGACTGAAACAACTGAAAAAACAACAACAATCGCATTTAATTTTTCAGTTGCTTCAGTTGTTTCAGACAAATCGAACACGGCTAATATTAGTATTTTATTAGGTGTTTAATGATATATTTTATTTTTCGAGCAAAAGTATACAAATTTGAAAATTTGCGAGAGAAAAAATTTAGCTCGATCCCAATAAAACGTTTTGTTCTCACAACAGTAATTAAATTATTTTAAAATCCATTACTAAAACAAGTTAAACGAAAAAAAAACAATGAATTTTGTTGTATGTTTTTTTTTACCACTAATTCCAAACAATTAAATAAATTTTATTCAATTTCGATACCTATTTAATTGTTTGGTATTTTGAAAATGAAATTACCTTCAATGAAGGACATCAAAGTTTTAACTACTAATACTAATGAGAATTGAGAGACCAAAAAACAATCATGGAAAAAAATAATTTTTTTCACAATAGATGTAATCTTTTGCTCGAAAAATAAAATAAAGCATTAAAGACTTACACAATAGATTACTATATTACTTCGAGTTAGGAGTAAGAATGATATTTTTTGTATATTTGAAACAACGGAGTAAATTAGTGATATAAGAAGAGTTGTAAACTCTATTTGTTACACGTCAAAAATCGTTATTTTCTTTTTTTGGTTTCTTGAAACTGTATTTGGTTCACTCCTGTTTAAATTTCATTTCACATGTAAGTGTGAGCAAAATATCCATCTATCCTTTTATCCATCTAACATGAAATATTTCGCAAGCTCCGCAATAGAATTTTAAAATATTTGTTGGTCCGTAGCTTAAAATCAGTTGAGAAACACTGTTTTAAACAATGTTCTCTTTCATGGTCAGTATTCTTTAGCTTCTTAACAGTACTAGAACACCTCATGTTTCCTTTTATTTAGAATGAACTTATCCTTTCAACACTTTTTTGTGACGTAAAATTCCTGAAGGACAACAATAAATTGGGTTTTGAAGTGAAAACTCCTTTAGGCGTATTGGGCGATTTGGTGTTGATATATATTAAAAAAAATATTAAAAGAGAGAGTGAGATAAATTGTAATCGTTTGTTATTTTCTTTTTTCTTGTTTTCTTAATTCTTCCTTTTTTTCTTTTTTATTGAATGTGATATTTTTCTCGGTTTATAACGGTGTGTAATTGTGGTACAGTAAAGATTTTGTTATAATTGTAAGCAATTTAAAATGTATTCTATTTGTCATATATAATTTGTTTTTTTTTCTATATACTTTTTGATAAAGAAAACGCAATAAATTTATTTGACAATATTTTTATGAAATAGTTAATAAAATAACGGTAAACGATAAATATAAATAAAAAAATGAAGTGCGTAATCTTTACACGCTGTTGAAGTAAAACTTCTTTGGCCACAGCAGCAGGTATTACTAAAAATATTAAATATAAAATAAAATAGATATGTCATATTGAAATTTAGAGTTTCTTTCTAATATTCTTGATAATATAAATTACAACAATGTGTAATAAAAAGCCATATTTACATGTTTTACAAAGTCTTACAACGTATTACAAATTAAATTTCGCGATGCATACATGTCCAATGAATTTAACTATTGGTACAACAATTGATGCATTTTTCAATAAATTTAGCAAATTTGTCATAAACCTCTAATTTCATATTTCAATTATGCTAATAATTGAAGTGACTTTGTAATACATTATTTAAATATTGCTTTTTATTACACAGTAAATTATATTATCAAGAAATGCAACTCTACATTGCAATATGACATATTTATTTTATATATCATCTTTTTATTAATACCTGCCACAGTAGCCAAAGAAATTTATTTTAACCGCGTGCAAAGATTACACGCACTCATTTTTCTATTTAAAAATACAAATTTAATCAACACAAACATTTTTCCCCCCCGGGAAAGCCCGGGATGCAAACTCTAAACCCCATGTCCACCATGACCATCGTGACACCACCATGACCATCATGACCACCGTGAACACCATGACCACCATGACTACCGTGACCACCATTACCACCATGACTACCATGACCACTTTGATCACCATGACCACCATGACCGCCATGACCAACATGAACATTGAACATCATGACCACTGTGAACACCATGACCATCATGACCACTGTGAACACCATGACCACCATGACCACCGTGACCACCATGACCACCATAACCACCATGACCACTATGACTAACATGACCACCATGACCACCATGACCACCATAAACCACATGACCACCGTGACCACCATGACCACCATGACCACCATGACCACCATGACCGCCATGACCACCGTGAACACCATGACCACCATGACCACCATTATCACCATAACCACTATGACCACCATGACCACCACCATGACCACCATGACCACCATGACCACCTTGACCACCATGACCACCATGACCGCCATGACCAACATGACCATCATGACGACCGTGAACACCATGACCACCGTGACCACCATGACCACCATAACCACCATGACCACTATGACCACCATGACCCCCATGATCACCATGACCACCATGACTACCATGACCACCATGACCACAATGAACACCATGACCACTATGACCACCGTGACCACCGTGACCACCATGACCACCGTGAACACCGTGATCACCATTACCACTATGACCACCATAACCACTATTACAACCATGACTACCATGACCACCATGACCACCATGGCCACCATGACCACAATGACCACCATGACCACCATCTACAATCGACACATCCAACTCATAGAACATTTAGTACGAGACTGCATAAGTGAATAAAAAATATAATAACAAATGAACAAATGAATGACTTGACCATTCAAACCAAAAAGATCCACCAAACATGCTTCCATTCCTGAACCAGTTATACGATTTTGCTCAAATTTCAAAACGGTGCTTTTTGTCATCTTATATTTCATTATATATGCCATTTACCAAGATTTGCGACAACTTATTTCTCTGCCTTTAAAATAGCCAAATATGCTGCCATTTTTATTAATTTACGAGTCTAAGCATCCATTTTAAACAAAAATGGAGCAGACATATAATATTTTGAAAACTGATATTAAATTAAATGAAAATACTCAAAAATTTCGGATTGAAAATCATTAAATTTAATTCAAAATTGTGTTTTTTTAATTGAATTTCTGTTAAATTTTTAAGCATCGAAAAATATGAACTATTTCTATATAATGCACCAAAAACCAGTGAATAATTAAAATATGTGTGTCATAATCGGATTGTATCGTATATTTGCCGAATATTATATTCGTTTTTTGTACTTCCGTTGCAAAATTCTCATAACGCGCTTAAAGAAGTTTTACTTCAAAAATACACCTACTGTTTATTTTTGGATGGGGATACTCTAATGCATTCGCGTCACCGTCGCGCTGTAGCTTTATATATTTGTATTAGCTACAAGTATGAAGTGTTGTTCGGATCATTTTTGGAATAAAAGAATATGATTGATAGTCCGAATATCCTAAATATTGTTGAAATTAATGATAAAAACGATAATGAAAATATGGACAATAATGTTGAAAATTAGGTTCATTTAAATTAATGTAAATACTTTGTATAAATAATAAAAATATATAATAATTATTATGCCAATTACGTTATATTCACAGTTAGTATTGAGTACCATCCACAATATGTGTTACATGGACAGTCTGAAGTCTTTCACTTCTGTCGACAGTCCTTAATGACTGCATGTTTTTTAATACTTTTTTAAAATTTAACTTTGTGAACCAAACCAAATGATTTAATCATTTTTAAATCTTGTTATAATTTAAAAGATAACATCTGTGACTATTCAAATAGCCCATGCCAACTATTAATACAATTTCTTCATACAGATAAGGAAAAATAAAAACATGAAATATCAAATTATCTGGATCTGAAATAATATGTCATAATCTGGTTTTTATGGACATCTCTAAAATGATGGAAGGGGTCTAGACCAACATATTTCAGTTAACTCAACCATGTAGTCCTCACTCCTCATCCCCTAGCAGTCAATCTTTAGAAAGTTCAGACAGACACTCTAATATTATATATATGGTTATGTGATTAAATTAAAAAAAAATATTCATTCCATTCCTTCCAGACTACCCTTTGATATGGTTTTTTAGGCTTTCATACTCTCCAGAGAGATTCAAGGAAAATTTACAGTCGTCACAGAGAACGATAATACAATGTGTTCAATCAGCAACCAGATGTTTTAGGTTAGTGTAAGAAATCCGTGTAACGTGTAGCGGCATTATTGCCAATAACAATCGTCTTGCTTAAGGATTTCAAAGCTTGATTAAGTTTGTGCTTGAAAATCGCAATATGATAAAATTTTACCCTAGTAAATACATTCTACATAAATAAATGAGGTTAAACTATGATAATGTTATTCTTATTATGTTGGAATTTCCTCGTCAAACTGAGATAACTTTTAAATGAGTTATTAGAACATAGAATTTCAAAAAAAAAGCTCAAGTATTGCAAGTAAGTGAGTAAGTGTATTGTGATGCGTGAGTTGCTGTCCATTGCAGTTTTTTGATTATTGTTCAAGCTTATGAGTAACACAAACCATTCATATGAAAACGAATTGTATTGCGATGTTTAATTTAAATCTTTCCTTCGTCATTCCAAAAATCGCTTTTAATGAGTTTCTATTAATGCTTTGAAAGTTGATAAATCTCCCTTTTGCATTCTCATTCTAAAAAAAAACAACACCTACACAAATAAATGTTAAGATTCAAAATTTAGAAGCAAATTTGTTTCTTCATTGTTAGATTAGTGTTTATATATATAACAATATACAGTGACTACATTTTGGTTCAAAATTTATGTTTTGAACTTAACTTCAAATAGATCTTTCTTCCCAAAACAATACATTTGCCTCTCTCATCATTTCAGCAATCATTAATCTTTTACACAAAATTAAGCAAATTGAAATCTTGAATTTATCTGAGATATGATTTTTACTCCTTACCTAAGCATAAAACCAAAATAAAATTTAAAATAACAAATCGTTTCATTTTGTTGTTCATATAAAAAACATAAACTTCTTAAGATAATCAAATTTTTTTATTATTCTTTTCTTCTAACATAAAAAATTTCATTTAATGAGACTAATTATACGAAACATTAAATTTTGATTATAGAAAAAATAAATCTTAATTTTTATTTCAACGTTTAATCTTTCTTTGATCTTGTCATTAACTATAAGATATTCTTTGGTTTATTGTCAGAAGTTTGTGTAAAGTGGAAAGGACGACACAAGACAACTATTCTGGAACGAAGTATATTTTTTTATTTTTCTTATCAACGTATAATTTTTTTTTATTTCAGCAAAATGTTAACTGCTTAGTTGTTATCATGTTCATACTAAGACCTTTTGTGGATCATTAAATTTTTATGAATATTATTTCTAATTTCAAACAGATTGATGTTATATCTGATTTTCAATTCGACCTTTATGAAAATCAGATACGAGCAATTGAGAATGATAACCGTTGTCTCAATAACACAATTTTGCGCTATCGATGTGATGTTGTTGAGAATAGTTGCAAAAAAACACTGTAAACCGTCCAATACGTTTAATTTCCTTTATTGAAGAAATTCAAAAGAAAACTAATAATCAACCCTTTCAATCATTTTCTTATTTTTTTCATTTGTTTCATATTTATTTTTATATTCTTTTCACAATTTTCCTGTCACTACACAACAACTGCAAAATCAACAACTTCAAACAGAGAAAATGTACAAAAATACAATTCAACAAAATTTAAGAAACAAACAAAATTTCATTTTCCTAGAAAGTTTTCTTTTTTTGTGTTTGTTAAATTACAGCAAAATAAAAATACTTTGAGAAAATATAAAATGACACCAAAGTTTTCCATTTTCTTTTCATGTTTTTTTTTCGTTTTTCAAATGAAAGTTTTTTCATCGTGTGCTTGTTGTGTGTATTGTAAGGGATAATGGAATTTCTTCAATACAATACTACAAAACTTATGTGATGTATAATAAAGATGAAGGACAATCAGTTGAGTACACTCAGAGAATTCTGTTATTAAAAACTATCAAAATAGCCATTAGATTAATAATTTGGTGATTATTATACAGCTAATCACAACTTGTGATTATTTTCACTAATTTCGTAATTACAGGCATTATTAAACTAATATTATTTGTTCGTAATATTTACTAACAAAAAAAATTTAAATTTTAAATCTAAAAACGATCGCTTTTATATTTATGAAAATTCTTATTGAATTAATAACATAATGGATTACATTCATATTAGGTATCCATTGGATAAATGACATATATTATTAGAATAATAAAGTTGTTTTTAAAATAATATTATATTATCAGATTAATAATACAATCTAATTAGATTAATAAAAGGTTCTTATTAAATTAATAATAAGATGCTTTAAAATTAATAATAGAACTTATTAAATTAATAATTAGATGTTATTAAATTAATAATGGAACTTATTAAATTAATAATGGAAATTATATTTTACACTTTTAAATAAAAGAGAACATAAATTTTTTATTAACAATTTTATAAACATATTTCAATTATTTTCATTTAATTTTAAAGTATTTATATTTCACAGTTTTAATTTTAAAATAATTCATAATTTTGTTTTAAAGTATTTTTAAATTTATATGTGACAAAAATTAAAAGAAAAAAAGGGAAACTATGTTCGTATATAAAATAAAAAATATAGTAAAATATATTATATTTTACTATATTTTTTATTAATTATTAATTAAAAAATAAATTTACATAGTTAAACTAATAATATATATTATTGATTTTAATTTAACCAATCAATCAACAAATTGATCGAATAATGTGCTATTTCTTTTTCGCCTTTCAATGTATAAAAATACTTTTGGATAAAATTCCAAAATTGGTTGCTGATTGCGGATATTTTAAGTTGAATAAATAAAATATTTTGAAGCACACATCAACTGCTTTCCATGATGTATAAACTTCATACCGTACATTATCAAAACATACTAGTATTGGCTTAGTTCTAGATCCAGTAATTAACAAAAGAGGCTGAATTGGTAATTTTTGATCCAAATACTTTTGTAATATCTCTTCAACATTTTTAAAAGTTTCACCTATAATGGCCAAACTGTTTTGAGAATCTCGAATCTCAAGCTTTGTTGGTTGGACGGAGAATCCTGTGCAGTAAATACATAGTTGATAGCAGAATACCATCTAAATAATATAAAACAGAAAAATAATTATACTATAACAGACTCTAACATTGAATAGGTTTAATTGTTTTCACTCAAAAAAAGTCGGACAAGTGCGAATAAAATTCGCTCGCCAAGGGTTCCGTGAATGTAAAAGAACACAATAATAAAAATAAATGACATAAAGTTGAGTTGTAAAGTCTTTATATCGCCAGACTATTGACGCATAACAGAATAAATATATAATCGTAGACGTCAATAGTAAATGTCAATCACATCTATGTAGAATTTTTTTGCCCGCGAATTTTTGACAGATACGACGCAGCAAGAGATAAAAGATGAGACAAAAAGTAAAACAGAGATGTATTATTTATTTTGGGATAAATTTGTTTTCAAAACAATTATATTAGTTAAATTTTTACTTCTAGTTCGTACCATTTGTTTGTTGTGATATTTGTTTCCATAGGCGTCGTTATTTTTATTATATTTATTTTTAATTATCAAAATTTTTTTACATTGCCTACAAAATCATTAACATTTTTACTAGTTTTTGGTTTTCTATTATAATTGGTTGAATTTCAATAGTAATTTATTATTTTCTGTGTTTTTTTGTCCATTTCAATGGGACCCTAATAGTTTTTTTCAATATTTTAATCGAGACACTGAATGTGCAAACAATATGCGCATGTGCAAACAATATGCGCATAACAAACAAATTTCGTGTTCGCTGGCAAAAAAATTCTACTATACATTGATCAAAAATGACACAAAAATTGTTACTTATAGCGCATTTACAGTGACATAGCAAACTAGTAGATAGTATATTAATTTGCATCTTGTCATATTTAATATGAGTTTACAGCGTAGATTGCAAAATAAATCTTTTAATCTCATAAACATATTTTAATTTAGTTTAGTTTAAATTGCTATCTGTCAAACTTTTAAAAAAGCAATAAAAATATGATAACTAGACCATTCCTCAAGTTCTTTCTCTGATTGTTGAAAAATATTTGACGGAGAAAAGAAATTTGATAATTTAAAATTTTTAGGAACAGGAAACGGTGTAGAAATCAAAATTGTTTATTTGCAATGGTGTTTACTACGTCAATATTAATTTGAAAATTATTTACTAGATAGTAAAACTAGATCTCAAATTAGTTGCAAGCTCTTAAAATAAAAAATGTTTATAGCACTGATTTAAATTACATCTACTAATTTGCTATGTCGCTGTAAATGCGGTATTAAGGTTAAATCTTATCCATAGCTGTTTATGTTAACTAAAGAAAGAATAAGCCAGTTTAGCCAGTTTAAATGGCTTAAATTGAGAATATTTTTTCTATAAATCAGAGTCAAAACTTAGGGTAGTGGTGGTATACATATACTTAAAATAAAACTTTTTTAACAATAACTAAAAAACTGTTTATCGCAAAATTCTAAAAAATATTGCAATGTTTTTTAAATATGACATCCCACTCGCTGGGTCAAAAAAGTTTTTTTTACCCCTCTTTCACCCTTTCACCAAACACACAGAAATATAATTATTTGAGAGTTCGCTATAATTTTCGTTCAAAATATAGCAAACTTCCTGTCTCTGTGAATTTTTTCAATTTTTTCTGTCTATCAGTGTCGAAACGTATGGGGGGGAACGGCATGAAATTCGCACATTTTTTAGAATAACTCAAAAAATGTGCACCGCAAAATTCTAAAAAAAATTGCAATTGTTCTTATATTTGGTGCTCAAATGACACCCCACTTGCTTGGGTAGAAAAAGTTTTCTTCTTCCTTCCCCACCCCAATCCCTTAAAAGTTCAAAAAAATAATTATTTGAGACTTCGCTATAATTCAGTGTTTATCAAGCTTCCTGTCTCTGTGAATTTTTTCAAATGTTCGTGTTAATTAAGCTCGAAATGGGGGGGGACCAACTTTTTGTGTCACTTTTTTGACAATAATTCAAAAACTGTGCATTGCAACATTCTAAAAAAAATGTCAATGTATTCTAAAATCAAGTGCTCTTTCAAATGACACCGCACTTGACCTGGTTCTAAATGATGTTTTTAGCCCTTATCATTCCCACCCCTTTAATAAATATTGTTATGAGTATCTGCCACTTTTCTATAATTTTTATTAAAAACCTATACATTTTTCTATCATTCCAAATATATTTCAAGATTTTCGATTAAGTAGGGTCAGAGTTAATCGGGGCAATAAAACATAGAGAAAACGTCATTTTTCAAAATTATACGAAAAATGATGAGGTGCAAAATTCCAAAATACATTTTTAAGGAATGCTGAAACGCGAAGCCCTTTTATATAATACCCTACTCGTCTCGATAAAAAAATGTATGTTCTCAAAGGCTTTACATCGTACCTCTGTAAAACAAACGAACACAACTTTATTTATTTTTAACCCGTTATCTTGTGTGGATAGGTTAGTTTTATAAGCACCTCAAATCTTAAGTTCATCGGATTAATGGTTCACGAGATAATCAACATAATGTGAAAAACACATTGTACTCTCACCAAGTGTTCCGTATAAAAAACGGAACCCTAAAAATTACAAATGACATGTCCAAAAACAACTTTTTAACTTACAGTTGGATATTCAAATACATCAGAAACAGAAACAGAATTTCATACAAATTTGACCGCAAAAAATTCTGTTGCTGTAAAATTTGAATGGAATCCTGTTTTTCAAGTTTTTGGAGCCAAAAAAAACAAATTTAAAAAACTTACTTTCTGTCGTATATTCTGTGTATTGCGAAGCTTTTCAACAATCTCTCTTAACTTTGCATCTTTAATTTGTTCTTAAAAAATGGGCTGAGTTTTCTAAATAAATGTTGGTAATTTACAACCAAAATCGCTGGCTTTCAATGTTTCCGCTTTGAAATAAATCTCTATCTGAAAATTTTAAAAGGAATATTATTATAATTAAAATGTTATTGAAATATACTAATATTGAATTATTAATTACCAGTTTATAACCAAGCGGTAATTTAAATTGCTTCCATTAGGTTAAAATTTCCGAAGTTGATTTTAATTTTTAAATGTCGCTGAGTCTCAGTTGTTTAGTCCTGTCCCATGCAGACTCAATTTCAGCCCAACTACTCTGTTCATCGAACAAAATTTCTACATGTTCTGATGAATCTGCTTCAGGAACTGAAAAACCAATTTTTTTAAAAACGATTTTTTTCAAAAATAAATAGACAGCACAAAAATTTACAAAGTTTCACATACCAAACGTATGAATTTGTTTACCTGCCAACTATTTGTTTTTGTTTTAAATCAAATTTCTTATCGTTTAATAAAAGAATCTTACTTTTTCAATTTTTTTAACAACACTTTTAACTTTTCACAAAACTTTTAAATATTTTTTAAAGTTGTTTATTTAGCGTCTGTATATAAACTGTGATTCTTACCAAGATTTTATTAATCTTTATTAAAAATAATAACCTAAAGTTAGATTAATGTATACTATTATTAATCTAATAACCTACGTTTTGAAAGTAAAAACGTCAATGATTAATCTAATAAAATGGTTATTAAAATTAACTACAAAAATAATAATTTATGTTTTTATTTTAATAGCTCTACGTTAATCACATGATTTTTTTTTTGACTGTCCAAATTCATTATTTTAATAAAAATTGGTTATTAGTTTAATCAACCGTTGTGATTTTTTTTAATAATATTGACCGTATTTTTATTTTAATAAACATTTTTATGAAAATAATAACAAAATGTTTTAATCGAACGAATGTGGCAATTACTTTAATAAAAATCGTTATCAGATTGATAAAATAGCTTATTACACATTTTTAAAACGGGCGGTTATTAAATTTACTAACAAAATTCTCTGAGTGTAGAACGTGTTTGTTTGAGAAGATCAAAAGATTAACTTATGTAACGATTTTTCTGTTCTTGTTAATTTAATCTTAGATTTAGTAGGAGGTTGGAAATGTATTATAGGTTAAATTAGAAAAAAAATCGGTATCTGTCAATAATCGAATTAAAATTATATTTGTAATTAAATTTTCGTTCCTTAAGTAATTATACTCGCATCCAAGTGCTTAGTAAATATTAGTAATCAGAAAGTTTATTTGTTTATGTTTGTTAACATCATTTTAACATCTTCGTCGACAAATCTTACTTTATACTTTGACAAACATAAAACCCTGATGAAAGTTATTCAAAAGAACTTAACAGAAACAGTCGCAGTCTTTCTGTTGTAGGTTAACGCTAAATGATTAGTAAACTGATTAGATTAAGGTATAATATTATTCATTCCGATAGACAGACTGACTAGTTCTATACAAAAAGCTCATAACAAAAACTTATATGATAGTAAGAAAAATGCTGGTCTATGATCCGAAATTACTTGAAAATAGAAAACTAGAGCCATTCCAAAATTGGACAAAATGGAGAGGGGTCTCTCGAACACCTTTTTATTGGATCTTCAATAACTTCTAGTCCTAACTTACAATCTTGTTTAGACTTGGTATATAAGGTTTTAGTACTTTATTTCTGCGTTTTAATTTCTTGTTTGTCACTACCGGTTAAATATTTTTTTCGAATTTTTTAAGGAGTTTATAGATGATTTTTATGAAACTTTGGTAAAAGATTTCAATCATTATGAGAAATGTTTTATTAGCTCTTGGGTAACATTGGATAAAGGGTTGCTTTGATTTTTTAGCTATATTTTTATGTTTGTTGGGAGAATACAACATTCGTTCGTAAATTAATTTTGATCTTCGGCAAAAAATGCAGGCAAGAAACAAGAAATATGGCAAGAAACTGATTAGTTTTTGAATGAAATTGAACAAAGTGGTGGAGGTTGGCCCAAGCACCTGTTTTTTGAAAGCTCAATAGCCTCTGAACCTGATAATTGAATTGGATGAAACTTAGCACATAAGTATTTAGTACGGTTCATAAGAGTTCCGTATCCCAACTTCCAGTTTTTAGCTTCAAGTAAAAAATTTTTTTGGCGTATTTATTTACTACAACCTACAATTATAAAGCGATAATGATGAAACTTTTTAAAAATGTTTCAATAAGACTGAGAAGATAATAATCGGATTTTGGGGCACTTCGACTAGAGTCACAAGGGTCCACCATACAACTGCTGACTTTTCACACTTTGTTTTTAAGATTTGTTGAGTACATGCAGAGTTCGTTCAATAATCAAGTTTGATAAAAGATGGAGATTTAAATGACAAAGAACTGGATTTATTTGAAACTTCAAAAACATCAGATCCTGATAATTGGTTTTGATTAAAATTAATAAATATTATAATGTGTGATTTGTGACAGTGATTTGTAACATTCCAATTTTCAGTTTGTCACGGGCGGCAAAAAAGTCTGTGAAGCAGGTTTATTATCCCAACTGACATTTAACAGACCATTGACCTGATCATGTCCTGCCTACTTGTGATTTCCAGGAGTAGTGTTGAAATAAAGTTCGAGAGGCAGCGTTGCAATTGAAAAGGTTATTTGATGCGGTTGATTGTTATATAAATTATAATTGATCACCTTCAGTTGATGTTGAATGTGGAGATCAGTTGCTGTAGAAGGGGGCGGTTAGATTGCTAGCAATTTTTATACATGATAAGAATGAATGAATAAAATGAATTCTTAAACTCATATAAGTCACAAACGTTAAGGAAGTAGCATCTTTTTCACTAATAAAAAACTCGCCATCTTATACAGTAGAATGTACAGAACGGTTTCATTTCCTCGGACATTTTAAACAGCAAATTCTTCAAAACAAATCTATTATGTTAAGATCATTCAAGAACTATCTTTCTTATATATATAAAAATCACGTGTCACGATGTTTGTCCGCGATAAACTCCGCAACAACGTAACCAATCTTAATGAAATTTTGTACAATGTGTGTATGATGGTCCAGCTTGAGAGAAAGGATAGTTATTATCTTGATTAAATGCCCAAATATTTTTTAATTACGAATCAAATGTTAAATATGGATGGTTCATATGCCAACTTTCAGATGGCAGCGTGAATCAATTTATTCAATTGATAGTAAACTTCAACTTTGTATAAGGCCATTATTAGACTATCAAGTATGTTTTAGTAAAGAAAGTTTTGTTTTATTTGATGATAAACGAAAAGCATATTATGCTAAGTCAAATATGTTACCAAAGATTATTAATAATTTATATTATTAATAATTTATTAATAATAATATTATTAATAAATTATTGATAATATTAATTATAGAAGTGTTAGAAAGTATCGAAGCCTGTAACAAAATTATTGTATTGGTTTTTATAAAGTTTGAATAAAAATAAGAGTAAAAATTAAAGAAAACAATAATTTAAATTTATTTATTTATTTTTTTAAATTGTTCATTGATCTTCAATGTTAATTTACAAAAATCAATATCAAAATGAAAAATACTCCTATTCGTATTGCTAATTAAAGTAGAACGACTAGAGGTAAAAAAATTGTCATCAAAACTGGATGAAAAATTCAGTCTTACCGCGAACATAAGAACCGGTTATTATATTCGATTTTGAAAAAAAAATTTCCTTTTTGAAAGTTCTATTTTTTTTTCGAATAAAAGATCTTTCAAATAGAAGGATCTGTCCTTAAATTTTAAAAATAATTTAAGCAATTTTAACGTTAATGAATAATACAAGAACATAATGGCCATAGCTTATATTATAAAATTTAAACATACTAAAATAAAATGGTATTTCAAAATTAATAATTACTAAATTTGTATAAAAAGAAATATATGAGCCGTTCACTGCACAAAACGATTAACTCCATAAAACAAAATATTGAGAAATTGAATTTTTTTCAAAGGTCAAATAAATTTCGATATTTAGTAGTGTTAATCTTTATCATTCAGGAATGTTATTATAAACATACTTTATTTAATTTTGGTTACTAAGTATATCAATTAGCTATTATAGTAGTAATTTAATTAGTATAATAGCTATTATTAGTTTTTAATGTCAGGTTTTTAATAGTCATTTTTTAATGGTCAGACAAATTTTGTTTTTAATGGTGTTTATCTTAATTATTCAGGAAAGTTGTTTTTAACATAGAAAGTTATGACTATAGCAAGTGCTTTGACATTTAAATTTAAAATTTTCCAAAAAGTGGAGTTTGTCGCTTTGTGCAGTGAACGGCACATATGTAATATAGTTCTAATAGCTAGAGATAGCAGTGATAAAGTTTGCATAAAAATTTCAAATAAAAGACCTGGTCCTTCTAATTGAATAGGTGAACCGGCTATTCTTTCATTCGTTTAAAAGAACCAGCTCTTATGTTCGCGGTAAGACGGTAGCGAAGTTTATTTTACAACCTTTGCACTTTCCAATTTCATATCATATTTTTTTATTGACCAATATATTTGATAGTGTGATATACGCCTCATAAATCTGGGTTAGCCAATAGATGGTGCCGTATTTGTATTTAAAACGTTGTTTTTAATGTAATTTAATGCAAATACACTACGATCTGCTTTTTCCATGTATTATTTTTTCATTAGTGATTGGTGATAATTATTCTAATTGTTGTTTTTTTAAATATCGGTTTATGCGCGTAGTTTGCGTTGATGTTTTTTTTCGTTGAGCATAATTTTATGAAATTGAAAAATGAATGTATAATCTGACAAACATTAACATTTATATGACGAAATTATACATAGTGGAATTTGACACATGATGTTATAAATTTAAAATTTCCGAAACACCTTATTGAGTCCACTCTTAAAAAATAAAATTTCTTTATTATTATTTCTAATTATTTTTTATTTTATATAATTGAATATATTTCGGGTTATTTGCAATCCATCATCAACAAAGGTTTAAAAGTGGTAAGTAAATAAATTAAATAAACTTGAATTTATGTTGCTTTTGTCGATTATAATTGCATTTATGTCCTTATGAATGTAAAGGGATTCAAAAGCATCCAATTTATTGCTGTCGTGCACCTCTTTCTTTAACCTCATATTATCTATTGAAAAATTTAAATAATCATTTTATTTTCCAAAACATGTTTTTCTATTGGGGCTTTATTTGGTTGGTTTGTTTTAATGTATCCAGAATGTTCCTTAAAGTGTTTCTTCAAACACCTACAAGATAGTTCATAGTAATCACCACAAGATAGTTCATAAACACCAACTTTATCATGTGTTTTATCTTTAGTTGATCCTAACTTATGTTACAACGTCAAGATGTTACAAATATTCTCATCTACACCAAATATGTTGCTGGTTTTAAATTGTATGTAAAACATATTCCTAAAAATAAGTGATGATAGTTGATATTATCGATTATATTGATTTAAAGCTAAAAAATACGAAATGGGAGCCGCACAAATACTATAAAAAGAAACATAGCTGATCAAACACGGATGGCAATTATGATGAACAAATTGACAATGTATTATTGAATTAAAGAATACATTAACGAATTAAATATATACTCCCGCAGGAAGATTTGTAAAATTTAAAATTTTTGATCTATGGGTGTGACAACCACGGGTACTAAGGTCCATGTTATTTGCATATGAGTTAGCTTCGATATCGTATACCACTGGCAATAGCAGTGAGATATCACTAGCCAAAGTGATATCTTAGGGATGTTGGCGGATGAATTTTTTTCAATCAACGATAGCACCCTTAGTATTAGTTATAGAATATTATTTTATTGTATTAGTATTAGTTATAGAATATTATTTGATGATGACAATAAAATGTGTTGGATAGTACGAATTACAATGTGGGCAACAACAACTCATAACAACCTTTGAAGAATAAGGTCTCACAACAACATGCTTTCTAAGGTGTTGATGGACGCAAATTTTTTATTTTTTTATATTTTTTTAAAAATGAACTTTTTCGTTTGCTCGAAGAAATGAGCTTCCGTATAACTATTAAATATGCAGGGTTTAATCCTTGAGCAAAACCATGTTTTACATGATCTTGGTATATGCTCCTAGCGCTATAAGGATAATTGGTAACCCAATTTAGCTTTGTTCCTACAAATTTGAAAAAAAAAGTATTTTATTTTTATTTCCTCCATTTTATCATGAAATATTGCCCTATGTCGTTTATTATTGTGAAAGGATTTATTATTTAGATTTCCATTCTTTAAAAAGAATATAAAAACCAAAAAATAAGAAATAAGAAAGTTCTTACAAAACATGATGGTGTGGAACCTACCCAAGTAACAATTTCAGTTTTATATAAGCATATAAGCACACTGCTATAGAGCTAAGCTGTAGAGCTGATTGCTTTATATTTTGCTGAAGTAGCGCTGCCACAGCTCTAACAGAGCTGTTATGATGCAAAATTTGCTACTTTTAAAAAAGTGGTTCAATAATATATAATAGAGCTATTTTAGCTATATAACAGCTGTGTGTTAGAGTTTTTAAGAGTTACTATCAGGATTAATTTTGACGTTTTCTTTTGAAAACAAATACAAATAGTTTATTTTAATAAAAATGTTTAATTATAAAACTAATACATATTCGACATGGTTCCAAAATATGTTGGTGTTAAGTTTTCTCTCAATTTTTATATATTATATGTCGCGGAAATAAATTAAATAATATTTTAAATAAATATTATAATTATGATTTTTTTGAATATGTATGGGAATTTTAGGTGCCAATTAATTTTTATGGTAAAACCTGATAATATAAGACCCACATTTCAATGCACCCTTAGTAAATATTGTATAATTTCTGGAAAATAAAATAACTGTTATACAATTATGAATTTTTTGTAGCATTTTTGACAGTTTCAGGTTATGTCAAATGAATTTATTTTGGGGATTTTATTTTTAAAATTTAAAACTTATTCTAAGTTATAACTGGTCGTCAACAAAAATCTAGTTATCGTAATACGTGATAAATTCAAAATACACAGTTATCAAAAATAGTTATTACAACATTTTTGGTCATTATGGCGATACATTTTCCACTCCATCTTTATAAAAACGAAGATGATGACAAGTTACACCAATACAGAGCTTCATGATACATATTAATCCTTTATAACGCTACTTGTAATAGAATATGTAAATATAGAGCTACCTCAATCATGCTACTTCTTTATAAAATTATTTGCTTTGTAACAAAATAAGTTGATTATATACTAACGCATCTATGCAACAAAACATAGATAAAGCATCTCTCTCTATTTATAATAAAATGTCATGTCATGCGAAATGTTGCTGCGAGTTTTAGTAAAGATTCATATACTTGAAATAACTCTAAATTAACGTAAAAAGAAACAATGAGCTCTTTTGTTGCATTTTTTAATTATAAACAAACTGTATGTAAACATACGTTGACACTTTATTAGAGTTAGATTTAATAATGCTAATAGCTTAATAAAGCTTTATAATAGCTTGTTTTTGTGTTGCAAAGGTGAAATAGAGCTTATAGGTCTATAATAAGTGGTGCTGTACTACTTTGATTTTAAAGCTCTAAATAAGATTATTATGCTCATGTAAAGCTAATATAGTTACTTCCTGCTCTACATTTTATTAGAGCTAAGAGTTTGTAGAAACTCCTTTATAAAGCAACATTATTTGTTTTTAGAGCTTCAAGTACCACTCTACAAAGTTAAAGAACCACTAGCAACATAGGTACTTTTTAGAGCTTTAGTACAGCGTCACGACACTTATAGCTCTATGAATTGTTACTTGGGAGGTCTTAAAGAGTTTTATGTGTTGTTGTGAGACATATTGTAATTCCAACTACACCACACATTTTATTAAAAAAATATGTCAAATATTTTGAAAACGCGCAAATTTTTTTGAAATTTTAGGTGAAAAAGATGATGAATAATGTCATTGAAGCTACAATTTTGAATGGAAAATTCAAAGGGGAAGATGTACTGTTGCTACGCATTTCAATGATTCCAACAGAGATGGCATTTGAATTCAAACGTTTAGTTTCCAGTGCGACTCGCTTTTGCAATGACCATCAACAAAGCACAAGGACAATCGCTGCAAGGATGTGGACTAGGTAAATTTGGGGAATCCGTACTTCTCACATCTGGACAACCTTCTGATCCGGAATACCTTCTGATTTATTCGTGGACGCATCTAGACGGAAAAACCCGCCCCCTGTGCCCACAAGCACACGGATAAAGAAATAGAATTAAAACGACATTTTGAAATGTTTTCCTTATTAAAATAAATAATTGTTGCAATAAAAATGATACAATGTAAATTGAATGTTAGGTACGTTTCGTTTGACTGAAAAAACTGAAAAAACAACAACAATTGTACTAAATTTTTCGTTGTTTCAAATGCTTCAGTCAAATCGAGCACGACTGTTATAAAAACGAGTTTTCTTGAATTTCCTTTCTTTTGAGATACCGACAATGTGCGACAGGTATAATGTTAAATAAACAAAAGTTTTACACTATTTGCTTTAAAATAAATAAAGTTTTGAGAGATTTTTAGAGTGATTAAGGTTAAAGTAATTATTTTAATTCACATGAATTTTGCAAATTTAAAGCATTTTTTATTTTCTCTCACTTCTTTAAAACAGTTTTTGTGTGTTTTGTCGGGAATAAATACAATACAATACAATTGTATAATCACAGATGATGAATTCAATTTAAATAAGTATGAGATGCCAATATATTGACCGTGTGTAAGATATTAGTTTCGCATTGATTTGCAATAATCAATAATGACTTTAAAACGACTTAGGATGTTTAATAAATAGGAATTTTTCTCATCCTATGAATTCACATCCTATGAATTCCACTACAAAAACTTCCAAATAATTTTGATTTTTTTTGCATCACTTCTTCTATTCCTTTTCTACATCACTTCTTCTATCGAATGTATTGTCGCTATTCTTACTGCCCTTGCTGACCATAAAATGACATAACGATCAAAATTGTTTGCATCGTTTTTAGTAACCTACCGGTAAATAAAGCGTATTTTAAACCGCATGAGCACTGTGAAAATTCGTGAATCCATTTTTGTTCCGTACAATGTTCTATATAGAGACACACCTGAAACCTTACACACCTGAAAACTTATTTGATCGCGTATTTTTTATATATCTTTTGTTTTATAAATAATACTATTTTATTTATATTTTACTGATCAACCAGAGCGCTGATTCTTTTACATTAATATTTAAAAAAAATATATCATTTCTCAATACAACTCTTTGAAATTATTGCTACTACAAAAATTTTATAATTTTGGTTCGGAGTGCAGTGGAATCTCAAATTATTTGTTAATTAATGTTGGCAAACGGCCTTATTGATTGCTGGCCAGTTGCAAATTGTCTCTCTGAAGATGATACGAAACTAGTAAGAGAAATTTGTTTTTATATTTTTTTAAGAAATAAAGTTATCTCAATAGTTTTACAATAAAGGAAATCCAAATTCAAATCAGTGTTTGTTTTTTTTTGTTTTTGCTGTAAGGAGTTGAAGTGACGATATTTTTTAAAAAAATTGTGTGGAATCAATAAGGTCGTTTGCCAACATTAATTAACAAAATATTGCTACTACGTCAACAAAATGTATACATATACACACAAACTTTATTCCGCTAGTATATATATATGAGTAAATAAATATCTGGAACTTTTGAATTTTGTGTCCTGTCAAAACTTTTTATATAGTCACTCATTTTTCCCCAATCTTAAACATTATATTTGCTTATTGCAGGTTAATGTAGGTGACAAATAAAAGTTTGAGTGTAAAAAATATTATTTTAAAAAGCTAGAGGACATAAAAGCGAAAAAAAGTAGCAAAAACGCTAAAATTGAGATGTCTTTTTCTAAATTTCGTTTCTTTATCAGGCACAAAAACAAAAAACCTATGTACTGCAATTTTATTTGCTTCTCATAGTGAGTTCGCAATAGAAGCACAAAAAGTAAGAGATGCTGCGAAAACTTTTATAAAAATCTAGGGTTTTAACTAGCAGATCTTCAATTTTAGTTGATAACCACTCAAAATCATTGTTCCTCATAGAATTTAATGTATTAAAGATAATGGTACCTCGTTAACTGGATTCGACACTTCCAGACATTAAAAAAATGCCCAAGTTTTTTAAATTTTTTATGTCTTATTAACAGTTCTTTTATTTTTCGGCTATAACTTTTGGAACATAACTCCAAATGACTTGAAATTTTACCAATATTCGTTTTTTGACATGTTCGTTTAAAAACATAGATGTTTTTTGAACTGCTCCTTAAGGGAAAATAGCGGTGGCACGTCAAATCGGGTCTTTACATTTTTGTTGATGAGCATTTTTTATTTTTCGTTTTTTGAGCATGGAACATTCCTAAAATCGTGAAAACAATATTTTTTCGTTAAAACACGCACAAAAACAAAAAAATATATGTACTGCAATTTTATGTGCCCCTCTTATTGGGCTCGCAATAGAAGCACAAAAAGTAAGAGATGCTGTGAAAACTGTTTTAAAAATCAAGGTCCGGCTATAACTTTTGGAACATAACTCCAAATTACTTAAAATTTTACGGATATTCGTTTTTTGACATGTTCTTTCAAAAACATATATGTTTTTTGAACTGCTCCTTAAGGGAAAATAGCGGTGGCGCGTCAAATCGGGGTCTTTACATTTTTGTTGATGCAGATTTTTTATTTTTCGATTTTTGAGCATGGAACATTCCTCAAATCGTAAGAACAATATTTTTTCGTTAAAGTACACACAAAAACAAAAAAATATATGTACTGCAATTTTATGTGCCCCTCTTATTGGGCTCGCAATAGAAGCACCAACAGTAAGAGATGCTGCGAAAACTTTTTTAAAAATCCAAATGTCTTGAAATTTTACGAATATTCATTTCTTGACATTCTCTTTCAAAAAAATATACACTTTTTTATGTGCTCTTTAAGGGAATAAAACGGTGGCGACTTGAGTCGGTGTCTTCCCCTTTTTATCGATTTCAAATTTATTTATATTTTGTTTTTTTGCGCTTGGAACATTCCTCAAATCCTAAAAACAATATTTTTTTGTTAAAGTACGCACAAAAACAAAAAAGTCTATGTACTGCA